>OY720311.1:14797521-15397521 GCA_963082785.1 Philonthus spinipes
ATCTTTCTTTTTTATCTTATCTTATCTTATTTATTTTTTCGACATAATCATAAATTCCTTAGGGCAATATCCTAACATGTATTGTGATTATTTATGTTATATTCTTTTGAATTATCTGTAGCCTGAATAATGATTAAATATTCGCGTTTGTAAATGAAAAGAGCAGAAATTCGAAATATTGTTGAAAGGGAATGGAGGATGATTCAGGTAGAAATCGTTACCAACCAAAAATTCAACAGCTCAAAAATTAAGCCATTGTTTTAAATAGATTAATTTTATTTTTGTAATTTTTTCAATGGGTTTAATTTTGAGTGAAAATAGGAGAATATTGGGATACCAATGGAGGGTTAAAGAATGAATCAAGAACGAAATGTTCTCATTATACGACAGTTTTGAGTCTGATTAAGCATTTTTTGTAGTTAAATCAATTTTGTAATTTTTGAAATTAAACACTTTCACTTTACTTTTTATTTGTCCAACTAGTTTTGACTTGCTGTCATTCTCAACGATTTATGTACAGAAAATTATTTTACATCTTTAAGCATACATATCCAATGGAAGTGCGGATGGGGAAATGCCAGATGTCTTCGCACTTATTAACCACTTACTAACTAAAAAGTTACTATTTTTTTATATCAGGATTTACGAATTTTTTTCAACATTTAGAAATTTAGAGTCAGATGAAGAAAATTTATAGTTAAATCAATCTTGTTACTCTTTTTTTATATCGTGATTAAATCTGACAACTAAAGTGAAAATAGCAGATCTTTAGAATATCATGAAAGTTGAGGGGAATCAAGTACGAAATGTTTTCATCATTTTTCATCATTCGACAGTTTAGATTAGAATCTGATTAAGCGATTTTTTATAATAAAATCAATTTTGTTATTATTTTTTTAATTGTTGAGGCTACTTTGTTATACATTGTAATTCAATTTTAATAAATGAAACACTTTCTTACTTCCTTTGTATAACTCGGATTGTTTTATTGTTGACTATAGTTTCGACAATCTTAACAAAAGTAGTAGTAATCACAATTTTTAATAAAAAAATCTGGTATGTCGTCATGACCAGAGGGAAATAGACTTAATGTCATTATAAATTGTACAAAATTTCCTTTCGACGCACAAAATCAGGAGTGAAAACTTTTTTTTAAAATTACACACGTGCAGAACGAAAAAAAAAATCTTCCAGATTTACGCTGTTTTTTCCTCTTCTATCACGCCTTTATAAAATTGTGTGTGTAAGGGGGGGAGGGGGACAATGTGAATCGTCCGGGGGTGATTTATGTAATCGAAAATGGGGAACGATCTATTTTCCGGGAGAGTACAACTTGTGCGATTTTCACGAACACGTGTGCGCGCCGCGTTCTCTCCCTTTTTTTTTGTCGTTTCGTTTCTTTCGACGTCAATTCTCCACCCTCGCTTCGGAAATTTCCCTTTCGAGGGCGTAAATCCGGAGCGACAGTTTGAATTCAACATTTATTAAGCCGGACCGTTTTTGTCCGCGTTAATTTATTACATGCTGATAGAGTCACTTATTAAATTAAACCAAAAAAAAAATCCAAAAAAAAAAGAGAAAATCCATGAAATATTTTATACAATATACTGTTCCTGATTGGAAATAGGAAATAGAAATTCTTAAATATGATGGAAACGCGACTTACAATTCGGGAAAGGGAGGTTCAATGCTAGTCGAGCTACAGACCGTCAAACATTTACTTATAAACAACAAAATCTATATATTTTTAATTGATAAAAAAAAAACACTAATATCCTTTCTTCACACTTTTTTTCTATATATTTTTATTGTATGTTATAAAGAACAAAAAAACGCAAGCCTTAAGAATCATTAAAAAAAAATAGTGAAATAATGTAAAATTTCTGTGTTTTTCCTATATTTTTATATTTTATTGTCCCATTTCTTTAATCCTCCAATTTTTCAATACTGTTCAGTTTTGTTGTTTCAAAAAAGATTTTTATTAACATATTTTGTTGTTAGATTATCTCAAGAAGCGCAAAGTTTTCTTGTCGCAGAATATTAAAGTAAATCTTGCGAAATATCTGCATAAGTTTGACCCACAAACGGGTCTGAATTTAATTCCGTCTAGCTAGACTAGGACCACGTTGGTCCAAGCGCATGTTGGCATAAAACACCCCCACTATTTTTGCAAATATTTTGTAAAATATTATTTCATATTAAGTGAGTTTTCATTCTGTTGAGAAAGAGAATATACGAACAGTGCTCAACGTATGTTTTCAATTAAAATAAAATTAAACAGAGGCAATTCACACTTTTCCAGTTATTTAAATTACAATAAAATTAAATTAAAGGAAAAATACAGACAAAATTAAGATAATTTAAAATTTAGTTTATTTAAATTTCTGTGGATATTTACACATCTGAATAAATATATTGATTTTTTTAATTGAATCATCAATATGTTATTTAATTTCCTTCTTTTAACATAAATTTCCGTAAAATATATGAAGAGAAAAATTACAATCGCGTTCGCATTTCATTTAAATAAATTCCGTTATAACCCGATTATAACAAAATCCTTTCTCCGCGCGAAGTGAATTTAAATCACCCTTATTTTTTTCTTTCAATAAAACCCAAATTTAAAATTATATCAAACCCCACACATTCACACATACATTCGCATTCCCGACCGCACAGACATTATAAAAAATCCTTCCCCCCACAAAAAAAACTACCCTGCGATCGTCCCGCTCGGGTGTTCGCTTTATTGAAATTATTGGAAAATCGGCTCGTTGTAAATCACCCCTCTCTCAATCCAATAACGCGTATTAAATCAAAACCAAAAAATATAAAAAGAAGATGCTGACGAAACAATGATCACTGAATGATTTATACGCGTTATTACGGCGAGGAGGAGAATCCGTGCCCGGATTCGACAGTCCTGGAATTCCTGACGGGGGGAAATCGTCCGTTGTTCCAGCCAGATGTTGACAAATTAATGTAGTTTAGTGTGTTTGTGCCATTGTTGTCAGTTACAACCGGTCGTGAGACGTAATTGGCGCGACTCGCACCGTTTACGGGGAATCAATTCAATGTGTAACAATGTCAGGAGAGAGATTTCATGCCAGCTCTTTCGGGGGGATTGGAATTTAAAGAAGATATGTTAAGTGTATTAATCCCTATACACCCAGTAGGAATATAATTTCCCGTTGGGTGTATTTCAGTATTTAATTTCCTGGATGTTTGAAATTAAAAAAATCACTATTTATTTTTTTTTGCTTCATGAAATTTTGTGGGAATATTACTTAAACCTTCCTCTTTCAAAATATGCAAAAATAAAAAATACCGCATCGACAGTTTTTGAGATATTTTTTATTTTATACGAAATAACACGCATTTCAATCTATTTTCTGGGAGTTTGAAATTAAAAAAATCATAATTTATTTTTTTGGCGCGGCAGCTTCATGAAACTTCATGGAGATGTTGCTTAAACATCCTTCTTTCAGAATATGTAAAAAACAAAAATTACCCCATCCACAGTTTTTGAGATATTTTTGATTTAATGCGAAATAACACGAATTTCAATCTATTTTCTGGATGTTTGAAATTAAAAAAAATCATAATTTAATTTTTTGACGGGACAGCTTCATGAAACTTCATGGGGATGTTGCTTAAATATACTTCTTTCTGAATATCTAAAAAACAAAATTAACCCATCCACAGTTTTTGAGATATTTTTGATTTAATGCGAAATAACACGAATTTCAGTCTATTTTCTGGATGTTTGAAATTAAAAAAATCATAATTTAATTTTTTGGCGGGACAGCTTTATGAAACTTCATGGGGATATTGCTTAAATATCCTTCTTTCAGAATATGTAAAAAACAAAAATTACCTCATCTACAGTTTTTGAGATATTTTTGATTTAATGCGAAATAACACGAATTTCAGTCTATTTTCTGGACGTTTGAATTTAAAAAATCATAATTTATTTTTTTGGCGGGGCAGCTTCATGAAACTTCATGGGGATATTGCTTAAACATCCCTCTTTTAGAATATCTAAAAAACAAAAATTACTCCATCCACAGTTTTTGAGATATTTTTGATTTAATGCGAAATATCACGAATTTCAGTCTATTTTCTGGATGTTTGAATTTAAAAAATCATAATTTATTTTTTTGGCGGGGCAGCTTCATGAAACTTCATGGGGATATTGCTTAAACATCCCTCTTTTAGAATATCTAAAAAACAAAAATTATCCCATCCACAGTTTTTAAGATATTTTTGATTTAATGCGAAATAACACGAATTTCGGTCAATTTTCTGGATGTTTGAAATTAAAAAAATCATAATTTATTTTTTTGGCGGGGCAGCTTCATGAAACTTCATGGGGATATTGCTTAAACATCCTTCTTTCAGAATATGCAAAAAACAAAAATTAATCCAACCACAGTTTTTGAGATATTTTTGATTTAATGCGAAATAACACGAATTTCAGTATATTTTATGGATGTTTGAAATAAAAAAAATCATAATTTATTTTTTTGGCGGGGCAGCTTCATGAAACTTCATGGGGATATTGCTTAAACATCCCTCTTTTAGAATATGTAAAAAACAAAAATTACCCCATCCACAGTTTTTGAGATATTTTTGATTTAATGCGAAATAACACGAATTTCAGTCTATTTTCTGGACGATTGAAATTAAAAAAATCATAATTTATTTTTTTGGCGGGGCAGCTTCATGAAACTTCATGGGGATATTGATTAAACATCCCTCTTTTAGAATATCCAAAAACCAAAAATTACCCCATCCACAGTTTTTAAGATATTTTTGATTTAATGCGAAATAACACGAATTTCAGTCTATTTTCTGGATGTTTGAAATTAAAAAAATCATAATTTAATTTTTTGACGGGGCAGCTTCATGAAACTTCATGGGGATATTGCTTAAACATCCCTCTTTTAGAATATCCAAAAAACAAAAATTACCCCGTCCACAGTTTTTGAGATATTTTTGATTTAATGCGAAATATCACGAATTTCAGTCTACTTTCTGGATGTTTGAAATTAAAAAAATCATAATTTAATTTTTTGACGGGACAGCTTCATGAAACTTCATGGAAATGTTGCTTAAACATCCTTCTTTCAGAATATGTAAAAAACAAAAATTACCCCATCCACAGTTTTTGAGATATTTTTGATTTAATGCGAAATAACACGAATTTCAGTCTATTTTCTGGACGATTGAAATTAAAAAAATCATAATTTATTTTTTTGGCGGGGCAGCTTCATGAAACTTCATGGGGATATTGCTTAAACATCCCTCTTTTAGAATATGTAAAAAACAAAAATTACCCCATCCACAGTTTTTGAGATATTTTTGATTTAATGCGAAATAACACGAATTTCAGTCCATTTTCTGGACGTTTGAAATTAAAAAAAATCATAATTTAATTTTTTGGCGGGACAGCTTTATGAAACTTCATGGGGATATTGCTTAAATATCCTTCTTTAAGAATATGTAAAAAACAAAAATTACCCCATCCACAGTTTTTGAGATATTTTTGATTTAATGCGAAATAACACGAATTTCAGTCTATTTTCTGGATGTTTGAAATTAAAAAAAACATAATTTAAATTTTTGACGGAGCAGCTTCATGAAATTTCATGGGGATATTGTTTAAACATCCTTCTTTCAGAATATGTAAAAATTACCCCATCGACAGTTTTTGAGATATTTTCAATTTTATGCGAGAAAACGTTGATTTCAGTTAAATTTTCTGTTGTCTAAATTTTTTAACGAAAAGAGAAAGAACGATTCAAACGGCAGATTTTATGCCAACTACGACATTACTTACTAGCAGTGTTTTGTATGGGGATGAAAAAAAAAGGATTGAAAAGATTAAAATCTTTGAAAAAAATAATGACGTTCTAAATGTTTTTTCAGAGATGATAATTTTGACTGTTGTATTTGATTAAGTCTTACGTATCCCTTACTTTTTGGATTACGCCGTTAAATTATTAAATAGATCTTAATTCTCATATTTAATAATTTAACTACGATTGTTAACATTGTGAGAAAAAGGTGTTCTTGCAGCGAGTTCACGGCCGCCAGATTGGTCACTGAGGCCTGACCAGACCACCTTTGTTGCTGCATTCGCTGCACTCTTCTCCCCTCTCTCTTTCTCTTTTCCCCCTTCATCTCTCATTTCCACGTGTTTTATTATCGGGACCACATATGTGTGTGTGTGTGTGTAACAAGAGCAATCAGACTAAAGAAAACTGGTTCTTTTAATGCACTCCACGCTGTTCTCTGTACACTATTGCTCGGAATATCAATAACAAGTTCACCAAGATTATTTAATAATGAACGAAATTTACAAAATTCCAAGCATCAAAAAAGATTTAATTTGTTTCAAAGTTACACTTGTGTTTATTTGAGTTACGTGAAGATAATAAATATACAGAAATAAATTGGAAACTCTTGCTTTATAAAAAAAAGATACGTTGTATTCACAATTTGTACGTTCATAAAGAGTGAAGAAATTGTGAATGTACACATTGTATTCACAATTTATACACTCTTTATGAGCGAAAAGATAGTGAATACAACGTATATTTTTTAATAAAAGCCTTAAAGGATTCAAGAGTTTCCAATTAATCAAATAACGAACGAAACACACAAATCCATGCTTTCTTTTATATTAATCCTAAAAAGATTCAAGATTTTTGTAATGGAAATTAATAGATACGAAAACACTTGAACAAATCTACATTTTTATTTAAATAAAAATGGATGTCCTTTCTCCTACTTATTTTTTTTTATTGAACTTCAACTACTGAAAATGGAAACATAGTTTTTGAAATATATCTGGTTCAATAAAAAAAAAAATAAGTAGAAGAAAGGACATACATTTTTATTTAAATAATCAAAGTCTCTACAACCAACATAGAGAATATTAAATCTAATTTTGTTTGACAACAAAATCAAGTTGTTCGCAACGAAATAAACGCAACGTTTCACCACGACTAAATCATCAGAAATAGTAATGGCCGAACACAGTTAGTTATTTACGGCCGGCTCGCTCATAAGACCGATATCGGGGAAGGATTGCAAGGGGGAAATAAATAAATAAAAAAAGAACGATCCGTGAATTTCTCCATTTTCTCGCGAACAGCTGCGCTCACGATGACGGCTGGCCAGCTGGGCTCCACTAAACGCCGGCTTGTAATCAAACCGATAAATTGAGTAATTCCATGGGAAAGCGCGGGCAACGGCGGACTGTCTTTCAACTTAGTCACCGGTGATTAGCAATTTTCTTTGTGTCTGTTTCAAATCTGCGACTACATGTAGGTAATAATGGCGCGGGAATGCAGTCGGGTTTTCGTCCTGATTGAATTCTGATTCAGCTTTATTTGTGTAACTATTAAATTAAAAAAAATAAGTTCTAGTTTTTATTGTGTTAATATTCTAACAAATTGTACATACTGGTATGATAAATAATGACAAATATGACTTTTTATTTGTTTTTAATTACTGGTGCCAAGAAAATGTAAAAAACTCAAAGCACTATAGAAGAGAAAAGTTGTGGATCACATGGTAGGTAATTTATCAAATTATTAATTTCTTTTAATTTACAATATGAAAGATATTCCAAAACATGACTTAAACCTAACCTAAAATTATATTTTTTTGTAAAAGTTGTAATAGTTCATACCGGGGTGTATGAACTATTACAAAATAATAGCGTTTGAATTAATTCTGCTGAAATTTTATTTATTTCATTTATATACACCCCGGTACGAACCATTACAACATAACATTTTTTTAAACTATAATAATTATTGTAATAAACATCAGTCATTTCAATATTTATTGTGAATTGCGTTTCATAGGACGATAACCAGCGCTTTATGGATTAATTTATCCGAGTTAATCCTGATTTGAATGTACAAACCAGAACCAAACAAAAAAATGATTGGAACGCGTGGAAATGGCATATTTCCCCGCTAATGTAATTTTTCGTTTGTTTTTGTTGGTGGAAATGTGCGATAAAGCAATAATCGAAAGATCCCGCATACGATGATGAACGTGTTTGCCGTATTGATTGGATCGTTTGAATGCGCGCTGATTTTATCAACAAATGCGGGCGAGCCACAAAATAGCAATTTTCTTTCATTTTTTTTAAGCAAAGCGTTCAATTTATTAATGTATATAAAATATGTGCAATTATTAATATTGAAGAATAATAATAGTAAAGGCGGGCTGAAAGACCTACTGTCTATTAATTTATATTAAATATATTGTATAATATATGTACATGTAAACAGCACAATAAAGATGATATATAATAGAAAAGGATACGTTTTTATAACGTTTTGAATTGTTTCGACCGGAGGCCTTTGTTATTTGGACACCTGGTAAACATAAATAGTGTTGCATTCTTTATCATTAAAAACCTCAATATTATTCAGCGATTAAATATATATAATTTTCGTAAAGCTTAATTTTTCTAAAATAACGTTTAAAACAAAGACAAATACGATTTTCTATTAAATCTCCTGCGTAAATTCCACGCAATAAAATTTAAGCACATCCAAACACACATATCCTCAGGATTGATGCGTACGGCTCGCTCCCTTTCGAAAAGGAATTTCCTTTTTATAAACGCCGTTCCGTTTTCTATTTCATTCCCTGCTGCGCTATATTTTTTTCCTCCTTTTTCTTTTTTTGATGGATTGACGTCCGCGGATGAGAATGCGCGCCACGCGTGCCTTATGTGCCGATAAATTTTTTGATCGGAAAGGCACTAAAAGCCAAACAGAAATTTAATCGCGCGGAATTCAATTTTCTTTACTGCCGGACATTAACTCCACGCGGATATATATTGGAAACACCGACGATTTTTCACACCTTCGCGCTGCTGTTACAAGTTTTATGTTTACGGGTGTAAATAAAATAAAACGTCCGGGATTTCGGTATGGAACGTTTTTATTATTCATCACAAACGGGGATTCGTCTATTGCTGTACAATTGCAACAAAATAATTGTTTACCAAGAAAATATTAAGGAAAGTAATCGCTTTATTGAGCTTTAGCAGGATTTAAGTTACAAAATGAAATCCTTGATTTGAAGCTGTTGTTGCTCATACCCCCTGTATAGCCCTTCTAATTTCCTTTAATTTGAATAGTTTCAGTGCTGGTTTGCGCAATTAATAAAAATCTGTAAAAAAATAAAAAAAATCAGCAGAATTAATTCAAACGCTCGAATCGCTCCAGCAGGGTTTAAACTACAAAATAAAACCCTTGGTTTGAATCTGTGATGGCTCAACCGCCCTGCACCGTGCTTTCAATTTCACTTAATGTGAGTAACTTCGGTGCTGGTTTACGCACAAAAATAAGCTGGATTACATCAACCGTCCGAATCGCTCCAGCAGGGTTTAAACCACAAATTAAAACTCATGGTTTGAATCTACTCTAGCTCGTCCATTAACCCCCTTCCCTACATTCTTGATTTGAACCTGGTGGTGGCACACCCCCCTCCTGTACAGCCCTTTCAAGTTCCTTTAATTTGAGTAATTTACATACTGGTTAAAAAAAAACCTGCAAAAAACACAGAAACTTCAGCAGGATTAATTAAAACACTCGAATCACTTCAGCAGGGTATAAACTACAAAATAAAATACTAGGTTTGAATTTGCGCTGGCTGAATCCCCCTGCAAAGCCCTTTCAATTTCACTTAATTAGAGTAATTTCGGTGTTGGTTAACACAATTAATAATCCGTATAAAAAAGAAAATCAACAGGATTAATTCAAACACTCGAATCGCTTCAGCAGGGTTTAAACTACAAAATAAAACTCTTGCTTTGAATCTGTTGTAGCTCATCGCCCCCCTGCATAGCTCTTCCAAGTTCGTTAATTTGAATATTTTCTGCGCTGTTTAAAAAAAAAAAATACTGAAACAATTACAAACACTTCAGCAGGATTAATTCAAACACTCGAATCCCTTCAACAGGGTTTAAACTACAAAATAAAATGCTTGGTCTGAATTTGTGATGGCTTAATCCCGCTAAACATCCCCTCTAAGTTGAGTAATGTTTATACTGAATTACGCGAATAATAAAAAATCTTAAAAAATACAAAAAACTTCAGCAGGATTACTTCAATCACTCGAATCGCTTCAGCAGAGTTTAAACTACAAAATAAAATTCTTGGTTTGAATTAGTAGTGGCTCACATTATCCCCTCCCCTCTGTATAGTTCTTTCAAGTTATTTTAATTGGAGTAATTTCGGTGCTGGTTAAAAAATATCCTGAAAAAATACAAAAACTTCAGCAGGATTAATTCAAACGCTCGAATCGCTACAGCAGTGTTTAAACTACAAAAAAACCTGTGGAGGCTCAACCCCCCTAAACAGCCCCTATAAGTTGAGTAATTTTTATACTGAATTACACGCTTAATAAAAAAATCCTGCAAAAAATACAAATACATCAGCAGAATTAATTAAAACGCTCGAATCATTTCAGCAGGGTTTAAACTACAAAATAAAATTCTTAGTTTAAATCTGTGCTGGCTCAACCCCCCTGCAGAACCCTTTCAATTTCACTTAATTTCAGTAATTTCGGTGCTGGTTTACGCAATTAATAAAAAAATCCGCAAAAAATACAAAAAAATTCAGCAAGATTATTTCAACCATTCGAATCGCTTCAGCAGGGATTAAACTACAAAATAAAACGGCAGGTTTGAATCTGTGGTGGCTTAGCCTCAATAAACAGCCCCTATAATTTGAGTATGTTTTATACTGAATTACATGCTTAATAAAAAATCCTGCAAAAAATACAAAAAACGTCAGCAGGATTAATTAAAACTCTCGAATTATTTCAGCAGGGTTTAAACTACAAAATAAAATTCTTGATTTAAATCTATGCTGGCTCACCCCCCCTGCAGAACCCTTTCAATTTCACTTAATTTAAGTAATTTCGGTGCTGGTTTACGCAATTAATAAAAAATCCGTAAAAATACAAAAAACTTCAGCAGGATTATTTCAACCATTCGAATCGCTTCAGCAGGGATTAAACTACAAAATAAAACGTCAGGTTTGAATCTGTGGTGGCTTAGCCTCAATAAACAGCCCCTATAATTTGAGTATGTTTTATACTAAATTACACGCTTAATAAAAAATCCTGCAAAAAATAAAAAAAGTCAGCAGGATTAATTAAAACTCTTAAATCACTTCAGCTGGGTTTAAACTACGAAATTCAACGCTTGGCTTGAATCTATGCTGGCTCAACTACCCTGAAAACACTTTCAATTTCACTTAATTGAGGGTAATTTTGGTGCTGGTTTACGCAATTATTAAAAAAATCTGCAAAAAAATACAAAAAACTTCAGCAGGATTACTTCAACAACTCGAATCGCTTCAGCAGGGTTTAAACTACAAAATAAAACTCTCCATTTGAATTAGTAGTGGCTCACCCCTCCAGTATAGCCCTTTCAATTGGCTTTAATTTGAATAATTTTGGCGCTGGTTAAAAAAATCCTGAAAAAAATACAAAAACTTCAGCAGTATTAATCCAAACATTCCAATCGACTTAGCAGGGTTTAAATTACAAAACAAAACTTCTGCTTTGAATCTATACTGCCTCAACCCCCGTAAACGGTCCCTTTAAGTTGATTGATGTTTACACTATATTACGAAAATAATAAAAAAATCTTGCGAAAAGAACAAAAAAACTTCAGCAGGATTAATTCAATCACTCAATTTTTTTCAGCAGGGTTTTAACTATAAAATGGTTTTATTTTAAAATGGTTTTATTTTATAGTTAAAACCCTGCTGAAAAAAAATTGAGTGATTGAATTAATCCTGCTGAAGTTTTTTTGTAGTTTTTAAATTGTTTTAAATTATAGGTTTTGTTGTTTACAAGTAAATGTATGACGGACTGTTACCCAAGTGGCATCGGACCTCCCTTGTTTACGTCTCCTACAAAGCCCTTTTAATTTGAGTAAAGTTTGTTAATAAAAAATCCAGGAAAAATATAAAATTCTTTAGAAGGATTAATTAAAACGCTCTAATCGCTTCAGCAGGATTTAAACTACAAAATGAAAACCTTGGTTTGAACCTGTTCTAGTTCATCCCCCCTGTACAGTCATTTCAATTTCCTTTAATTTGAGTAAATTCGGTGGTTGTTTGCACAATTAATAAAAAAAATTGCAAAACACTTGAGCAGGTTTAATTCAACTCCTCGAATCGCTTCTGCAGTGTTTAATCTATAAAATGAAATGCTTGGGCTGAATCTGTGGTGATTTACGCCCTCTATACAGGAGCGTAATGTTTGAACTGGATAATGGTTATAAAAAATCCAAAGAAGCGCTATTTTATAAAAAAAATCTATAAAAATTACAAAAACCTGCAGCAGAATTAATTAAAACGCACTAATTGCTCCAGCAGGGTTTAAGCTAGAGAATAAAATGCCTCGTTTGAATATGTGGTGGCTCAACCCCTTTAAACAGCCCCTTTAATTTGATTAATGTTTATACTAAATTACACAAATAATCAAAAAATCCTGCAAAAAATATTACAAAAAACGTCAGCAGGATTAATCCCAATTCTCAAATTGCATTAGCAGGGTTTTAATAATAAAATTAAACGCTTGGTTTAAATCTGTAGTAGTTCATCCCACCGAATTAACTCAGAATTAACAGAAATTGAAAATGCGCAGCCTTTTCAATTTCTGTTAATTCTGAGTCACATCGGTGCTGATTTGCGCTATTAATAAAAATTCTGCAAAAAAAAAATACAAAAACTTCAGCAGAATTAATTTAACAACTACTCGAATCGTTTCAGCAGGGTTTAAACTACAAAATAAAACGCTTGGTTTCAATTTGTGGTAGCTCAATCTTCATAAACAGCCTCTTTAATTTGAGTAATATTTGTACTGGATTACGCAATTAATAAAAAAATATGCAAAAATACAAGAAAAATTTGCAGGATTAATTCAACTACTAGAAATGATTTAGCAAGGTTTGAATTACAAAATAAAACACTTGGTGTGAATCTGTGGTGGCTCAATCTCCTCAAACAGCTCTTTTATTTTGAGATAATGTACTGGATTAAGTGATTAATAAACATTCTTGTAAACAATACAAAAAAAACAGTAGGATTACTTTAACGGCTCGAATCGTTTCAGCAAGGTTTAAACTACAGAATAAAATTATTGGTTTGAATCTGTTGTGGCTCAAACTCCTCTATACAGCCCGTTTCAGTTTCCATTAATTTTAATAAATTCGGTGCTGGTTGCGCGATTAATAAAAAAAATCTGAAAAAAAAAAAAATCGATCACCAGCAGGATTAATTCAACCGCTCAAATCGCTTCAGCGGGGTTTAAACTACAAAATAAAATCCTTGGGTTGAATCCGTTGTGGCTCAGTCAGTGTCTGGGCTTTTAATAAAAAATCTGTAAAATTTATCGAATCGCTTCAGCTACAAAATACAACGCTTGATTTGAGTTTGTGGTGGCTCAACCCCCCAAACAGCCACTTAAATTTGATTTTAATAAAGTTTGTAATGGATTATGCGATTAATAAAAAAAATCCAGTAAAAAAAATGCCAGTAAGATTAATTCAACCACTCGAATCGCTTTAGGAGGTTTTGAACTATAAAATGAAATCCTTGGTTTGAATTTGTGGTGGTTTTTTTTTTTGTATATATAAAAACAATTTGAAAATCATTAATTTATAGAATTGAATAATTAATTAATGTGGGTAATTAAGTTATTATTCAAATCTGTAAATTAATGATTTTCAAATTGTTTTTATATATACAAAAATCTTTATTTATGAACTTACAGCAAAATATTTATATATTGATTGTATAATATAATACATAATTAATGTACAATTCACAAATGGGCTATCTACCAAAGCTCTTTCAGTCAAATTCTTTTTATTTAATTTTGTTTTAGTGTAAGTAAAATTATAAATAATTTTGTGATTTTCAAATAATCATATTTTCACAATTGTTTCGCAAATGTATTGCTTCTGGTGAATGAAAGTTTGCAATGGCTTTTCAATATCTTAACGCCTTACCCAATCAACCAATTTAGTTTTATTTAATTTCTGAATTACATATTTTATTATAAATTTCTTTTTTTGTGCGAATTAGGTAATTATTTATCGTTTATGTAAATCGAGAGTGTATTTCAGTTTGCGTTTGTGCTCGGCGATAGAGATTTCGCATTCATGTGGTAACACTGCGGCGGCATTTGTATTCACGGTGACGCGGTCGGCCCAGGCTGGCAAACACACACACACCGAAATACACACACACGGACGCAGACAAACAGGACGAACGCAGTTCTGCCAATATTTGCATGCACGCTCTTCCCTCGCTTTGTTGTTATCCTTGAAGCGCACACATTCCTCATTCCTCTAGTACATACATTCAATAATACAAAAGAAAATGTCCATTCATAAACTCTGGGCAATTTCGCGTGATATATCAAGACCTTTTTGATGTGAATATTTGTGTGTTTAGATTGCATAAGATTTACAGAAGTCGACTTTTTTTTTGCAATGTATGAAATATTTATCGCAAAAATTAGACTGTCATGACCGTTAATGTCTCATTTATTCATGTCATGGGGTGATAAGATTAAGTCGAATAAAGTGTTTATATTTTCGGTTAATGTTTGGGTTTTAATTACGGAAAATGCATTTCAATTATTTATTCCTGTTTGTTTAATTTTGCGTGTGTGAGTTTTTTTTTTATCGAATTTCTATGAAGATTCGTTGTTCATTCATCCGACGTGAATTACCCTCGTCTTTTCGTTAGTAAATGATTGCCCGTCATTAACTCGCTCCCGGATTCTTTCCCCGAAGAAAGGAAATGATAAGGGTAATCAATCCCTCTTCCTTTTCCTTCACAGCTCGTCCAGGTGGGCCCTCCTTGATTGATCGCCGCCCTCGCTTCAGTCTCGTTAATTAAGAAAAATATCTCTGCGGGGATTTTTCGTAATCAAAGTTTAACTGAAAAATAAAAAACAAAAAAAAATGGATATTTCCTTAATAAACACAGCAATAAAAGCTCGCAAACGACAACGAGGAGATTTGGAATTATTCGATTTTGAAATCTTTTATTACTTAATTATACACAAGCTTGTTGTACCTTTCTTTAGTAACGCATTCTTGATAATGCTGCATAAAGCGAAACTAGTTGAAGAAAAAGAGACAAATTGTGCAGCGATTAATAAAACCTTCACCAATTACACATATTTTAAGAACGGTTCCCGGCGCATCCACCAAAAGTGCCCGATTCGAATTCACTCTAAACAAATGTTTTATTTTTAATGAAATTGACAGGCTGTTAAAAAATAACATTCCACGTACGCTTGTCTTTTTTTTTCATTTAATCGTTATTTATAATCGTTAATACTTGTTTTGATTGCGGAATTAATTAAGCGCGACTTTTCGGTCGGCGCGACGCGCTTTTATCCATCAATCTTTCTGCGCCGGCAAAAGTATTTCGGCCGTGATTAATCCTCGCCGAAATTAATAAAAGCGCGTGCTTCAAAGTACCTGTTGGGAATTTACGAAACGCGAAAAGACGTCTTATTGCTTAATAAAATATCACCGGCGAAAAGATGTTTAATTAAAAATAGACTAGTTATATATGATGGTGTATTTATATGAAAATGTTGTGGAGGAATAAATGTAACAAATTTTAAATTATACAACCGTTAACTATTAATTATACAACTGTTAATTGTGCGGTTGTTAACTGTACGTTTTAAATTTCGCAGATATTTACATTGTTTTCATATATTTTTGTAATTAGAAAACCCAGCTTTTTACACTAAAATATCGTTTCATTGTAATTAAATTTTGTATAAATGAAAATTTCATAATGTTAATGTCGTCGAAATTATAATCACTAAAATAGCATTTGCCAATAAGAAAAACACAAAGAAATCTACAGTTTTTTTTGCAACATTGGACGAAAACAATTATTATAAACTAAAAATTAACAATTATTATAAATTAAAAATGAATTTGAAAATAATTAATAAATTAAATTAATTTATTAATTCTTTTTTGATTAATTTATTTAAATAACAACGACCAAGTGAATGAATACTCTTTTCTATTTATATTATTATAAAATATTGTTTGCGTGCTTATTTATTTTACAGAAGTGTATTTGCACTTAAATTAGCACAATTCTATTATTTTTTACATTTCTTAATTTTAGAGGGCTGTAACTTTTTGAGTAAAAAAAATATATGAAATACAGGGATTTCCTAAATTGATGTCAAAGATTTTAAATGGTGATTTTTCAGTTATAAAATAATATTTTTTCTGAAAAATCACCCTTTAAAATCTTTGATATCAATTTAGGAAATCCCTGTATACAAAAATCTTTATTCCAGCTCAGTTAAATTAATATTAATATATGAAATTATTACAAAGTAAATGTTAATCTTTTTGTTTTCTGAAATAAATATGAATAAATTATTAAAAATCAACCAATAAAACACAGATTAGATTGAATAACTTTAAATACTCTACTAGTTTCTGGTTATTAGCCCATTTTCAAGAGAATTTAAAAAATTTTAATAAAACAAATTTTAAATTCTCTTGAACAGCTACTGACCAACATCGAAATAAAAAATGTACCACTTAATGTATTATTTAAAACCATTGTACAAACGTATGACTATAAAGATATTTGCTACTACCGACTATAAAATTAAATTCGTTCTCTCCGTCTTAATTATATTAAATTCAATATAATCAAAATTTTCGCTGTGCGGCCATTTGCGGCGAATTAAATTCGGGGATGAAAAATACGCCAAGACAAAAAAAAACGGCCGTGTTTGGCTATAAATAAGAGTTATCTTTATTAAAAATTAAGCCCCGAGGGGGGAATATTAAAACACCTCGGATTCGGCTTTGTTATTTCATCTCGGGAAACGCTTACGTCCAGAGAAGGTGTATTTTTAGAAAATTTAAGAATTTATGTGAGATAAAAGGAAAATGTATGATTTAAATAAAAAAAGGGAATTGTTAGGCGCAGAGTAATTTTATGTTTTTTTTTTCTCTTATTTTTAGAATTATAGGATTCACATTTATCTTTTAAAGTTACTAAAACAAAACTTTCGCGCTTTTATAAAAAAAAAATCATCATAATCATAATAATTATATTTTGTTATTATTTAAATGTGATTACAGAGTAAAAGCCTTAACCATCGATTATTTATATTGTGTTATTAATAAATTTAATAGTAAATAATTTATTTATTTACGGAAGTCCATTTACAATAATATAATACATATTCGATTTATGGCTAGTTAATCCAAAACTAAACTAAAAGTAAATTACATATAATAAATAAAAAACGCAACACAATTTACATAAAAAGCACTAACAATCTTTAACATTTGGATGTTGACTGCCCTGACGAAGTAATTTCCTCAGACCAGCGCGGCTAATATTACCAAAATCAGCGTTGAACTTATTACAGTTATTGGCGATTCTGGCCAAACTATAGCTCCTACAGTACTCGGTTCTACAATATGGAACATGAAAGAGATCGAAGGAGCGCAAAACTTTAGTAGGGATGTTGAATTGAATTTGATTAAGTAAATAAAAACTATTGATTTTCCCGTTAATCAAATCATAGCCTAGTAGTATATCAGTATTTTTCCGTCTCTGTTCCAGTGTGTCCATATTTAGAACTTGTAGTACATTCAGGTAAGAGCCGAATAAAGCAAATTTAAATGAAACAAACTTTATAAATTTGGTTTGAACCTTCTCAACCATAAGTATTTCTGATTAACACAATACATCAATAAAGAATGTAGACTCGAAAAAAATCGGATATAGACTTATATTGCTATAAAGTAATGACATACATGAAACAAAAAAAAAACGAAGAAAGTATATAGACTCTGTGGACAGGGAAGGTGGTGCGAAAATAAACCTATAAACCGCACTCGGCCGGCAATCGGTGGACATGGGTTCAAATCCCATCAGAGAAGTTGCTTTTCCACATTATATTTAATTGATTTAAATTATACCTCAATGTTTGAAATAGTTCGACCCCCGATATTATTAAAATTTACAATTAAAATTTTAATAACGTAACGTGATTATGTAGTAACCCATAATTATTTAACATTATCAAGAATTTTGATATTCTTAATATTACTAAAATGTTTTACCAAGTGATTAATGAGATTATGTAGTAAGTCTTAATTATTTAACAGGCCCGTTATTTATGATAACATGCATTATCGGTACTTACCGTGTTTTCACGTGAATTCAGATTTGAGCCTATGATTAACTGCGGTTGTTTGGCCCTTTTCGCTATTATTTTATTTTATTCATAGTCACTCGCGACCACAACCAATTCTCAACGTTTTACTTTTACCATTACGATTTGATTCCCCGAAATTACTCATTTTCTCCCAAAATTCACATCGCTCATCCCACACCCGTCTCCGTTCACGAACCCCATTCGACTCCAGATTTTCTTTAACAATTTTTTTATCTTTCGCACCAATTTAATTGTTGATTTCGCCTAAATTTGGAGTCAAGCGCGTGCGGGATTTACCCATCAGAATCTAAACCAATTAAATTGTATAAAAATAATAAATAAAAAATGCCGCAGCAAAGTTATAATGTATATATAATTTCAATTATTGAATTATTGATTGAATAAAAAGACAAGAACTGGACAAAGACAGGCAGAAAAACCGATGGTCGATAGCCATTTTCTGAGGCTTAACTAGAGGTTTATGATTGTAATGTAAATATTGTAATGTAATTTAATATATTTCTCAGAAATAAAGATTTTCTATATATATATAATAATTTTTATCTGAAAATAAATTTTACACACAACCCGGTTGGAACTATTACATGTTGTACATTTTCTACAATTCATAATAATAATAATTTATTTATATAAATAGTCATACAATGTTAAAATCGTCATTGGGCACCAACATGCAATTGTTTACATCATGTTGGGCTTTTTTTAAGAGCTGTTTAGGTTTTCCGCGTCATCTTCATGTTTTTTTTTCACGGATATAAAAGTTTCCATTTTCGACCAGTTTTCTTCGGATTCAATAATTTTTGTTATGATTGGATCTGGTGAAAGGTCGCCTATTTCTTGTTTCTAAACATTTCTTTTAATACTCCATTTAGGGCAGAATATCTAGATTATATATAAATATTATTTATCAATTTAATTTAATTATTAGGAATTGTTGAGTAAGTTTCACTTGGTTTGTTTTACACGCAAAAATTTAATTTTCGACTAGAAAATTTTGCCATTATCAAGAATCTTGATATTACTAATATTAATAAAATGTTTTACCAAGTGATTAATGAGACTCAAATTAAAAATTAATTTAATTAAACCTATAATCATTAGAATCGTCAGTAAAACAGCTGTTTTTCACATTTTTATAATCACTCTATTGATTGTATTGACACACATCATTTAGTGATTAGCTAAACGGAATCCGACTTTACCATAACTGCATGTAGAACGTGCGTGATTGTCGTTTCGATTTCAGTTTTCTTCCCGTCGTTTCTTTTTGCCATTCGGATGTGCAATCTGGGGTCATCTAGGAAATGGACGTGGGAAAGTCGAATCTGATGCGAGCGAGGAAGTGAACATTTTCCACGTGGTTGTGACTCAAAAATCCCGTACGCGTCCGAACAAAGTAGGTTGATTCTGCGCGAAACTCTCGCTCGCTCGCATGTTACGACAGGCGTTCGTCATCAATGATCAAACAGATCAATCACGTACTTCCTGTAAGTGTATGCTAATTCTTTACTCACCGGAATGATTTATTATTGAACTGAGCGGGAGACACGTGTGCGAATTTCATTATTTGAAATTAATATAACGTGATGAGGCAGAAAGACCTATAGTCGTTTTCTAAAGACAACTTATAGCATACGAATTATATTGTTAATTTATTGTATATAAAATTGTCAGCATAAATAAAGATGTTATATATATATATATATATATATATACCGAATGTCTGGGATAAGGGGCGAACATAGGAATTTAATATGTAAAATTAAATATGTGTAAAAAATAGCTCCCCTATTCTTTTTAGAGAAAAATCGTAAAGGGATATTCTTTAGAGTATTAAAAGTTGTATTAAATGTATACACGTTTGTACTAGAATCCACATCAAAAATAATAAAAATAAGTTGAACAATGTACCATTTAATGAAAACCCTTGCCATGACTTTGACAAATGTCATGAACTCTGTTTCCGCAAAAAATAAATATTTGGGCTGGTATTTTTAAGAATAATATTATTGGGCCATTTGAAATTTATAGAAAACCACTATAAATTATATTGATAACGAATAAATGATTTTTATTCCACTAATTACGTATTATTATTATGATTTATCTCAAACAACAAGCATTTTTTATCATTTAAATTTCTTTTGTAGCATTTCGATAATATGGATTCTGGTACAAACGTTAATTAAATGGGTAGATTTAATACAGGTTTTAATTCTCTAAAAAAATATTTATTTACTATTTTTCTCTGAAATTAATAAGGAAGCTAATAATTACACATATTTAATTTTACATGTTAAATTGTTATGTTCGCCCCTTATAACAGACACTCGGTATATATATATATATATATATATATATATATATAACATGATGATAAAAAATAATATTTTTAATCGTATAAAATATTAGACAATTAAATTGAGACAAAATTTGCAGTATAAATAGTTAATATAAAAAATACATAGTCTGTCCAATCCTAGTCTATCGACCAAAGTAAAGTCTTCATGACCATTTTATTATATTCTTCTGTTTTTTTATTAATAATTGAGATATAGGCACAATTGAAAACTTCGATGTCCGTAGTTTTTGATATTGTCCTTAGTTTCGGCTTGGAAAATAGGCTTTTGCCTATAACTATATATTTTTTGAAAATCACAAAATTATTCATTTAATAAAAAAAATATTTAAACGAGAATTTAAAGTTATTCAATCTAATCTGTATTTAATTGTTTTATTGGTTGATTTTTAATAATCTTTTCATATTTATTTCATACCAATGTCTAAATATTAAAACCATTAATTATTCATTTAATTGTATTTACTTATACCGAAAGACCGAAAGACATGGAAAGGATTTATTAAGTAGAAAAAAAAAAACAAACAGAAATTAACCCTGCACTTAAAAAGGTAGAAAGGGTCACTGAATATATATATATATATATATACTTATACCATTTGCGGGGAGGCTAAATTTTAGGCATTATAGTAGCCAAAACTTTGAGTTGAAACAAGCAATTCAAAAGCCAAAATATTGCCTCTACTTTAATAGCACCTTCAACGGCAATTCGTTGTTTTAGCTTTAGCTACTCCGTATATTTCCTGTGACGCATTCCGTTTGATTGTTCTGTACTAAAATTAGACTGATGATTTGATTTAACGGAGAATATGACCGAGATGGTTGACATTCATTTCAAAGAGTCTGCGGCAAGAACCGGGGGATAGCATCCAGATATGTCTACGTATAGCTGCGTGGTGTGGTAGACTAGACACTAAATGTATAGGAATGAGGAAAAAAAGGATAGTCTACAAAGACTACTGTAGCTACTGTAGCCATCGCAGTAGCCATGGTGTTGGGAGAGCGCGAAGCATGCATGTATGCTAATAAAGTTTTGACTGCCATTCTATTTCAATCTCAGAAGATTCGAAAGAAATTATTTATTTATTTATTAACGGCCAAGCCTTTTTGAATACAATATTTAACAAAAATAGATAATACAATATATAAGTAAATATAATATAATACAAACACAATACTATTTATACTAAGAAGTACATACAGAGAGCTTTTTTTATCAGTATGCATTTCCCCTAGGTATACCTTCAAAATACGCGAGTCAAATGCATTGATTTATGTCCGTTTAGTTGCCTATAACACGCAACTGAACACATATGCGAAATAATAAACTAAACATACACACATTAATCGGTTCAATGAGTTTGACTCGCATTTTTATAGGTATACACTTTCCCTAATGTATACTTTTAAAAAATCCTCTCTGTATAAATTAACCTATAATTTAATACCGCACAAATCGAACACTAGTAGATCAAATTAAATTGACTGCGCAAGACGGAACTTAAATGAGCTAATACTATCTCCAAAGAAATCCAGTGATGGTGCGACAGTGTTTACATGTCTGGCAATGCGTGATATGGGACTATGCATGCCGTACGTAGTTCTATAGTGCCCAATATGTAGAAGATCGTTTGATCTTAAAGCTCGGCCCGGGACATTGATTTTGATCATGTTTACAGATGTTCACAGCTAATCATCCCATTAAGTAATTTGTACATAAATGAGATGTCCATATATATATCTACAAAAGTTGTACGCGGAAATAGGAGTAGTCAAAACTATTGATTTATTTAACTACTGTCAAGTGTGTTGTGAGGGGGAGCAATCCCGATCTAACAACAGATGGCACGGAGTTTCTACTGGACCTTGCAGCCTTACATAGCCATTGAAGGGGCACGTGGACAAGTTCGTTCCGAATGAATCGAAGGGCATGATATCAGATAGCATGACACTGGGGTGTTCTACCCTGACAGAAGCCAATGGATCAGGAGAAATTAGTGCATGCTATTTCGCTGACGGATTAAAGAGTACCCAAGGCATGGATGCAGCGCTCGTCAGCTGCAAACCTAGACTGGAACGCAGCTACAGTTTATGTGTAAATGCTACCCACGAAAAAATTTAAAAAAAATCTACATTACACGGTTGAATACGATTATCTCGTGAAAAATATTTTCACTTTGACTTTAAAATCCTCAATCAGAGATAAACGCTATTAATCAGTATGTCAATGAGCTCCATAGGCAAATATGTTCTGACAGCAAATCCGCCCTTGCTTCAGGTATACAGAGAGTTTTATGTAACACCGAACATACTAGAATGTACTCAATGTAAATTTTCCTACGTTCGATGTGTATTGAAACGCATCAAAGCATTGGGTGCGATGTGATTGGCTACGATTTCTAATGGTAATATAAAAATAAATTATATCTGTCAACTATTATGTCAAGTGCAACATGTTTTATTATGGATATTATACTTAACCGTAATGCATATCATAAAAATATTCTCCTTTCTATACATTATTGATGCATAAAGATGTCCAACTCTTTTCCTACGTCTGCTTTAAGCGCCAGAACAGTATATATCACTTGCTTGCGATAACTGACAAGTGTAAGTCATTTTTGACGTGGAAGGGTGTAGTTTGGGTTGACTATATTATTTTTAGAAATAGTAGCCAATCACATGGCACTCAATGCTTTGATGCGTTCCTGAACAAATCGAACATAGGGAAATTTACATTGAGTACATTCTAGCATGTTTGGTGTTAATAAAACTCTCTATATGTATATTGCTGCAGGTTAGACACTGCAATGGAGCACTCAAAAATTTGGTTCAGCTAAACCTAGTATGGACACTCTGAAATATCAGGGAACGACAAGGCGGAGGCATTGGGCCCAAAATCGGTATTGGGCCTTCCCCGATACCTGCTCAAGGCAACGTAATACTGATGAATGGAAGGAAAGACGCTAAAATACTGGTGGAATGCTTTATGCTAGAGAATGGCTAAAATTACTCTCCGAAGCCCATACGCGAATAGGGCTAAAACTCTTCTAGACATAACTGGATACTCCCCGAAACGCAAGGAGGTTTTCGAAAACCAAGGGATCAGATTTTTACGCTCGCTAGAATGGTTGAGAGAGTGCTAGAGGAAAAAGGATGTATGTACGCGGTGTTCTTGGATTTGAAAGCCGCATTTGATATGGTGCCGAGAGAAAGGTTAATGGAATGTCTGAAAAGGAGAGGAGTTAATAAAGCAATGGTGGAATGGATAAAGAGAGTGTATGAAGAAACCTGGGTACGAGCGAAAGTGGGAACGGATGTGTCGGAAATGTTTAGAGTGTGGATGGGGGTGAGACAGGGGTGCCCGCTGAGCCCATTGCTATTTAATATATATATGAGCGAGTTGGAAGAAGTGTTGAGAAATGGGCAGGTGGGCGGTGTGGCAGTTGGTAAGAGGAAGATATGAATGTTGGCGTATGCGGATGATGTAGTGTTATTGGCGAGGGAGAGTGGGGAAATGAAGGAAATGTTGCAGAGGGTAGAAAAATATATGGATAAGAGAGGTTTGACTGTAAATGTGAGAAAGATAAAGTGGATGAAGTTTAGAAATAGAGGTAGGGAAGGAAGAATGGCAGAATTTGAGTGGAAGGGAGAAAAAATGAGAGAGTGAATGAATTTAGGTATTTGGGATTTATTTTGAAGGGTTCAGGTGGGTATATGGGCCATGAGGATGGTTTGCAGGGAACTTTAAAGTGGCCTGCAAACTATGGGATGCTTGTGTAAAACCTATTCTAATGGAAGAATGGGATGTAAGACGGTATGAGAGCATTGAGAGAGAGCAGTGTTGGTTCCTGAAGCAGATATTGGGGGTTGAAAATCAACTCCTGAGTATATCGTGCTGCAGGAAACAAATAGGGTGAGTGTGCAAATGGAAGCAATGGTGAGAGTCGGGAGGTATGAGATGAGGTTGAGTGGATTAGAAAAGGAGAGGCTAGTGAAAGATGTGTGGCTGTTTTGTTTGAGAGAAAAAGTAAGTGGATGGAGACAGGAAAGAGCGAAGATGTATGAAAAGGCCGGAATGTCTGAAACAGTGGTAAACGAATGGCTAAAAAGAGGAGTGTATGTTGCTGATTGGGGAGGAATGAAGTGGATGGAGGTTGAACTACAGGAGAGACAGATGTATATAAGGAGTGAATATAATCCCTTGTATGCTATAGTGTATGGGAGGGTATCTTACAAATAGGATGTGGAAAACACATGAAAAGGTAACCCTGGCAAGAGCAAGATGTGGATCTGAGGAGCGAGGAAGGAAAACGTGGATGGGAGAGGAGTATGGAAGATGCATGTTTTGTGAGGATGGAAGGGACATTTGGATGCATGTAGGGAAGGAATGTCGAGGAGTGAAGAGAGAATGGATGGGTGATATGAGAGTATTGGATTGGCTGAGAGAGAATGGGGCGGGCGTAAAAGTGTTGAAAAGGCTGGAGTGGGAAAATCAGAGGAGACGTCGGCATCTTAGTAAAAGAAATGAAGTATTTAAGTTGGGTTAATTTTTTGTGTGTGTAAAGTTATGCCAATAAAGGTTTTTTTTTACTGCCGAATTAACCACCCTCACACAAGATAATCCTACCAGTAGGCTGTGTAGGGAATATGACGAGATACTAGAGTATGTGCTACTCAGCAGGGTATGAAACTAGACAACTGATCCACAGAACTGGATCTGAATGCAATCCATGGGATCCTGTATCGAATTTCATGAATACTTAAATAAGAAGAAATTAAAAAGCATGGATTTGAAAAATGAGGTCTTAGAGTTGTAAACAGATGGTCTTTCTGCCCTTTAGTTAGATAAAAACGAAATTTTTTATAAAATTTCCCTAATTATTTAATTAAACCTGATATCGTTCAGTTTTTTTTATCGCCCAGAATTAATTTCAAAACCTCGACACCCAATACGGGTAAAAGAGGATAAGGTTAAGAAAGAAAGATTAATTTCAGCACAAAAAACTCTAATTTTAGGTAGGATAAGTAATTTACATTTCAATTTGTAGATGTCTTATTTTTTATGTACTACTTAAAACTAAATGAAATATGTATATTTAAACAATATATAAGAAGGTTTTAGAAACTTCTTATTTGTTAGGATAAAGAAAACATTTAGTAACTTTATTTGTTGTTACCCCTGGTGTATTTGACACACATTATCTGTGGTGTACTAATTATAATCAATGATTCATTATTAGAATTTAAAAGAACAACAACAAAAAAAGAAACCGTTGTGTTGTTACATTTTGTAATACTGTTTAATTTGTGATGTGTATTTCAGGTCGAGAGGATTTGAATGAATCGATGAATCAGCAATGAAACAAGAGGATGACAAAGAGCTGCAGCAGGACCACGTGCGCGCAACTTGACCACTCCGACTGGCTCCGCCGTTCCATTCCGCTCCGTTCCGTACGGGCCAGTCTGCGTCGAACCAGCGCCGCAGCACCAGAAAGCGAGCGTCGCGGCGCCGCCAGCGTCGAACACGTTCGCCGATCGAAAACAAATAAATAAATAAATAAACACGTGTGCGGTTTTTTTTTGGTCGGATTTAATTTCGTCCGAGTGTGAAGAGAAAGTGTTCGCGTGTTTCGTCCCGAGTGTGTGAACAATGTGATGAGAATTTTTAAAGGAGCCGCAACCGCTTTTTGCCACCACCGTGGGTTCTCGACTGGGCAAGATGCCCTCCAAGAAGCAGTACGATCTGGTGCAGAACGACGATTATGACACCAGGATACCTCTGCACCCGGAGGAGGCCTTCCACCACGGGATCACATTCCAGGCTAAGGTATTTTTAAAACTGGTTCTTGTCGTCGCGATTGACGGCCGGAATTTTCTTTTTCTATTTTTTTCCCTTCGAATTAGACGCCGTCGCGGCCGGAATACCCGACGCCGAAAAGCGCCGTTTGTTTTGGGACGCTATTTATACCGGCGCACCATACCATGCCAGGATCGCCAGTGCATTTATACCTCCTCTCTCTTATTATTTCACCAAATGTCAATAACGCTGGAAACACGCAACCGTTTCATTTTTTTTTCGAAACTTACCCCGCAGGTTTTACCACATGAAGTAAAAGTAAACACTTCATAAGACGAATAATAGGGGCTATTTCGTAAGGGATATGATTAATACACTTTGATTAAAACACTTGGTATGTTGCACTGATTAAATAAACCAAGCGTTTTAATCAAAGTGTATTAATTAAATATGTTTTACCAAGGGTTAAATGAGAAATTAATCATTTTGTAATTATTTATTTTAATATGAGATGCAACATTATTTCTTGATTTTACTTGGTGAAATATAAATAAATAAATAATTAATCATATGCTTTTGTAATACATTTATATAAACATAGAATGTGAGGTTAATTAATATCGTATACAATGAAATTAAAAAAGGAAAATTTCTGGCAATTCCAATTCAACTGCAGTTGGAAAAAAGGATTTATCGAATTTTATTGATCATTGCCAGAAAATTTTCCTTGTTTAATTTCATTGTAATTTGTGTGAATCATCTTTGTTTCATTTTATTTCATATAGTATACGTTAAACTAATCTAATGTATACGATATTAATTAACCTCACATTCCATGTATACGTAAATCTATTAAAAAAACTGCTTACAGAATAGCCCCTGAATGTGTCTTCATCCCGGGGAACATTTTGTTTAAGGTTGGGAGATGAAAGGATAAAAAGGTCAAGGATATGAATTAAGGATGACTACTTAGACATTTCAACCAGTCTATGCTATTTTTAATATTTAAGGTTTCATGGACCTCGAATAAAATTTGTCTTTTAAATAAATTCCATCTGGGACGCTCTGCCTCATGAGTAATACCTTTGTCCATTAGGCTATTCCAATCCCACCCGGGGAACTTAGTAATTCACCTAATCTAAATGGACTTCTTTCTGGAATCTACCTTTTTTTACATATGTTCTAATTTGAGTGTAAACCATATATTTTTAACATCGCGAAAAAAAAAAAAAGCTGCGTGTTATATTTGCTGGGTTTACTTTTTTGTCGCAGATTATTTTTAAATTTTAATTTTGAGCCATTTTGTTTGATAGCCTTGGTTGTTCAGATCTTGCAGAACCATCTTTCCATCGTTTATTGTACCGTCCCATTTCATTTATGATTTAATCTCATTTTTGTTTTCCACTGAAAATATAGGTAATAAGTGTAGGAAAGTTAGACCCCACGGAAATCACTTAAGTTTTTACTGAAAATAAGATCGTATCATAAATTTCACTTTCATTTATGATTTTATCTTGATTTTTTCCACTGAAGATTGTTGTTAACTCACAAAGAACAACAAAATGGAAAAACCTATGCAACAAACTTTATGAGGAATTTTTGTTCCTTGTTTGTTTTCTACTATATACAAAAGATATTAGATCTTTGATTTGGTTCTCATTAATCACTTGATGAAACATGATCACAACTATTAATAAAAGATATTAGGTTGCGTTAATAGGGAGGATTAGTTATCTTTTACATGATGATCATTTTTTGTCCACCTTAGATCAACCCGAACTTGTTGTTACTGTAAACGACGACTTTTTAATTAATTTTTCACAGTTATAAAGATTTTTGGTTTCAACAAGATGGTGCAACGTGTCACACATCTCGCGAAGCAATTGCTCTGCTTGAATAACAACGATTCACCTAAAAAAATATATCTTTACATGGAATTGCCTGCTTATTCATTCATAAACATCTGGTGGAGAGCCATTCATAATCCTTACAATTTTATCCTTCAATTGACGTTTTTTTTTTGGTTTGTTCACGCATACTTTTGGCTTCACAAATCTCCACCCAAAAATCACAAGGCGTTTTTAGTATGAAGATTTGTGGAATCAAAAGTGTGCGTGAACAATCCATAAACAATACACCAATTGGAGGATGGAAATCAAAAGGTCAAATATTTGTGAACGCGCGTGAAAGCTACCCTTGGGTACAAGAGCTGCAGTTGAGCAATCCCTTGAACCTTATATGATAAACATAGCATCATTCTCCAGATGAAAATATTTGCCATTGACGTATGTGTCATACGTTGGTAATTCAAGGTCAATCAAATTGTGTAGCTCTGAAAGCACCGGAATCGTCCGCATGTTTTTACCCTCACTGTTGGAGCATAAAAAGACATTGTGCAAACTAGAGCAGAGGATCCAGGTCCAGCTAATAAATTTTGTGTACTTTATACGATTATTTTTGACTTGTGTATAGATTTTGTAAATATTTGACACCAATAAATTACAAAACTAATATGCCTGTTCATTTTAACGTTAGAGGAACTGAGTAAGGCGAAGAATTCGACTTAGCCAAGCAGCGGGCTGACATATGTTTTATCGGGCATTAACCTGCGTTGGGTGTACCCAAATTAGTGACAAGGAATTGAATAAAGAAATCGAAACTCAGAACTACCGGCTTCGCTATCTTGCTAATGAGATATTTTGACTATACATTATCAGAAGGCTATGATCAGTAAAGAGATCGTTTGTTCGATATGCTCCTCTCCATTTATGACTGCATTCTGATATTAAATAAACCTTTTTACTGATCATAGCCGACTAAGGCATCATCTAAACAAATAGGATTAAAAAGAAAATAGCGAGAATCGTTTCCCTTGGAAGATGAGGAAACTACAGAGCATGTATTTCAGGATCTTGATTTTGGCCAAACCAATGTTAAAAACTTGGAAAATCGGAAAAAGTTACTCAACTCCGTTAAGAAGATGCATTTTGAAGGCGAACTATAAGATATGGGATTTGGCTTGAACCACAATAAATCCGCAAGTTCGCAGTGCAGGATTGCTATACGACCCACTCTCTTGGTAATACAATACATTTACCGATGTGAAGTTACTCACCGGTTTTAGCTACGGATTTTAATTGAATTATATAGAAGAAATTATATAGTTGTTATAACTATAAAAATATATATATATAAGTTACAATATAATATTTAAGTCTAAAAAAAAAAAACGATACAATTTAGTAAATTAAATTGTTTCATCCTTAATTAATTAATTGACCGAGAAATAGAAGAAATAAATATTCAATGTGAATTTAATGAAAATAAATAAATAAAATAATAATAATAATTAAAAATGATATTATTCAAAATACATTTGGAAATAGTAATTGTGGGAATTCTTCAAGATTAAGGACGAAATGGAAAAGAAATATTCAAAGTGAGTTTAATGAAGAATTAGGAATTAATATTGATATAATTCAAAATAGAACTGGAAGAAGTAATTATGGGAATTCTTCACGAGTATCTTTCACTTTATTCTCAAAACGCACCATCAAGAAATTCCATTGCATCGACAATATAATTTTTCAAACATAAATTCGAAATGTTACGTATGTCATATATCAATAGAAATGGAAAACATTGAATCTCTGTATTTCTTATAATTTCATAATTTATAAAATAACTTAAAGTTGAGCTTTGAAAAAAAAAAGCGAATTCAGAGAATGTTTAAACTCGAATTGTCTTCTGATAAGAGATTTTCATAATACAGGACTCACTTTCAATAGAAGTGAGTTGGCTCAATGACCAATGAGGTGAAAATAACTCGCCGTAGAGGATGGATAAATAATAATTAATTTAAAGTTAATGCGCTTCACTCTTGATGGAATCGGATATTACAATTTTGTGAAAAAAAAAACAAGAAGTATTTTTCTTCCATTATTTTATTTGTCAAACTACACCAGCAAGAAAATCAATAAACAGCTGAAACTACATAATATTAAAGCAATATTTAATATCGTGAATAATTCAATGATGGAATAATTGAAGCTATAGCCAACAATAAATAATCAAAACAAAATCTGGCGCGCTAAGATATAGTCAAGAACAATAAAAATTAACCAATATCAATTGATTGATATTCAATGAGTATATAAGGAATAATTGAATACTTATTTATGAGAATTAACCATTTTTCTCTTCTTCATCTGTGATTTCTGTTTGTTTGTATTCATCGCAAAGACCATTTGTATATATTTCCTGTTTATTATTCGAGTGGTGTATGACGCGCTGGGTAAACGGCTAGTTGTCATGTTGTAATTTTTGTTCGTGCCGCTGCAGCTGCTTCCGGAAGAACGGCGGTAAATGAAGCGTGCCGAAACAATCCTCACGAATTAACGAAAACCTCTCTATTTTTTTTTCTGTTCACGCTCTGATGCGAAACGCAAATTATTATTCCGCCTCATAAATACATAATTTTTATTTAATTATTATTTTTGATAGATTTATTCACATTGTACTAATTCGCATTAAACTGTGAATATGAAATGCCGACAACATTAATGAGGGTAAAAATACAAGCGCGAATTCGAATTTATTTGTTCTATGATAGTATACGAGGGCTGTATGATAAGTACACGTGTAAAGGAAGAAAAAGCATATATATATTTTTTTAAATTTATTTCTCAATATAGTATCCTTTCAACTCGATACATTTACAATGAAATTAAACAAGGAGAATTTCGTAATTTTTACAAACAACCATTGAAACAACTACTTCTCGATGATTTACCTCGATACATTTAGTCCAGCGATAATTTAACTTTTCGAAGCCACAGAAAAAAATATAATTTGTCAAATTCCGCAAATAGTAATCTGTTTCGGCGAAAATTTCCTCCTTTGACGAGAATCACTTTCCGCCAAGCCATTTCTTTATACTTGTAAATAAAAACACTTTTTAAACTTTGTTTTACCACTGTACTTTTCACTTAATTATGTGACTATAGTTTCGACTATCTAGTAGTCATTCTCAAACTAAAAGTTAGTATGAGAATGACTACTAAATAGTCGAAACTATAGTCACATAATTAAGTGAAAAATACAATTTTGTTTTATTTACAAGTGTATTTAAGATGTGAACTCCTACAAAACAAAACAGCCATTTCTTTATGTTTGGAAAGAAAAAGAAATTGAATGGGACCAAATCTGTAGAATAGGGTGGGCGAGACAGCAATTCGTTGACATTATGGAAAAAGACATTTTTTTAGCCAAATTGGGCCATTTTTTGATAAATTAAGCACCGAATCGGTCCAATTAATAAAAATAGTACAGCCCCGTGATTGTCTTTCCTTTCTCCAAATAGTCGATGAAGATGATGCGAATCTCCCACCCCCCCCCCCCCTAAAAAAAGAAAAAAAACGGTGGCCATGACTTTTCCGGCCGATGGAACCGTTTTCGCCTTCTTTAGAGAAATTTTGCTGGGCGAAAGCCAATGTTTTCACTGTTCTTTTATTTCTGGAGGGTAGTCTATTGTTTCATCAATGGTCACGAAATGTCGTAGAGTCTCTACATTAAAACAACTACTTCTCGGGTATACACCCCACTAGACATTGAATTACATAATGGACATTTACTGTTTCAAATCCGAAACATGATTTGTTCTATTTGATTTTTGATTGATTGTCAAATTCATATACTCAAATTCTCCCCTTATGAAATTAGACATAAATTGGTGCTTTCCGTAATTATTCAAATACCATGATAAATAAACACACTTGCTTTGCTTCACTAAACGGCTAGAATGGCCAGTTTCATATTCCACCCATTATCGATGAATGATTAAATACTTTGAGTAAATAAGGCATATTAATGGAAACGTGTCTAATTTATTAGTTAATGAAATTCCTTAAAAAAAATCACAAGCCGTATTTTAATTACGGTTCTTTTACGGCTCCCTTACCTTTTATTCCGCGCAACAATCATCCGTTTCTGTAAATTAACGACGGTTTTCTTTCCGTATTCCATGCATTTGGAGATTCTGAACGGTGTTGTGTTTCGGTATGTGGAGGTCATCCTTGAGATTCTCCGCTGCTGCAGGGATTCCTGAACGCGCTCTGATCTAATGTGATTTACATTTTACATGCCTGTGATGAGACGCTCCTTTCTTAGATTTAAGATGTGCTTTTAAAAACACGTAATTATAAGAGATAACAAAATTAACAGCTTTGATTCAAATTATTATTAAATTATTAAAATTCATTAACGATATTGCTACGTAATGATTTTGGGCGCTGGTTTATTCAGGCCCAGGGTTGCGAGAAACGCAGTATTTTTGAGTAAAAGGCTGATTTAAACATACAAATGAACTCTGGTTTATTTCTTTATAACAATTCTAACAAATGAAATACAACATAAGTATTCACGCACCCGTTTATAATAAAGTGTTTAACTTACCTAACAACAGGCTGGGCGAATCGTTTAATACCACAAACAATTACTGGTCGCGCCAAAGGTTGTCGACAAATGTTTTAAAAAATTCACGGTTCGCACAAGTGATCACAAAGAACGTCGTGAAGCAAATGGTCGAGCTCTGCTAAGAAAAGAAGAAAAAATTCGCAAAAAATAACAAAATAATTTAGCGCGAATATTCTCAAATTATTAGAGGCTCGCTGAATACATTTGGATACAAAATCATAATGTCTGAAAGTGTTATCCAGGATCACGCCAAGACTTTTATCATTGTTGCTTATTGGTATAATAGTGTTGTTTATGGCTCGACTGAATACATCGATTAGTTCAACACCCTTTTTTAGGTCCAAAAAGAAGGCAAGATGATTCCTGGGGATTTAGTACGAGGCAGTGAGACGTAGAGACTTCATTTAACAAGTCAAGGTCTTCATATATCATTTCCAATGCATTTGCGACAATATTGTATGGAAAGGATAAATATAGTTGGGTATCATCTGCGTAAATATGATACTTGCAGTGACGGATGCAGTTAAAAATTTGAGATGTAGATATTGTAAATAAAATGGGACCTAATATAGACCCTTGAGGGACACCTGTAAATATGGGTTTAAAACAAGATATAGTAGAGTTGAGTTTCACTGCCTGGTAGCGCCCGAAAAAGTAATTCTTGAATAAATTTATAGCGGACATATAAAGGCCAATATAGTGGAGTATGGAAGTTAAGATCATTGGATTTAGAGTGTCAAATGCTTTACTGTAGTCTAAGAGTATTAATGCAGTGATTAAACCTTTATCCGTAGCTTTTAGAATGTCATCTGACACCTATAGAAGAGCTGTAGTGCAGCTACGGCCTTCTCTAAAACCTGATTGAACTTCTATATTCCACTAAATGTTTCTTTAATTGATTACACATACTCGTTTCTAGGGTAAAGGTATAATCACCGATCTTTTCCCTGAATCTGGAAATATACTCTATTAGTTAAGAAAGGTAACAAAAATGGACATTCTTGAATGAAAAGTGCCTGGATAATGTAAAAGTTGCAAATTCCTAGATCCAATAGTTTTTGAATAAAAAAAATAAATACGAAATTTGAAAAAAATATGTTTTTGCTAATATATCGAAAACAAAAAATTATATTTAAAATTTGTTTTCTCATTATAATTGAGTTTCAAATTTTCACATATTTTCCTTAATTTAACCAACTAACTCTTCAAAAAAAAAAAACGAGATCCTCATGCATTTTCGCAAAAAAATGGACACGCTGTTTAAACACTTTTTTTAGTGAGATTATAATAATAATAACATTTATTGCCCAACAGGAAACCAACTTACAGGAAGTTTTTTACAAAATAACAATAATAAGAATAGTAGTACCGATCATGAAACTATGGAGATAATGCAAAATAATAACAATACTGTAGGCGCTAGTCTATTTTGGGCTATCCATCAAATTTGAGTCATTCTGTTGTATATTAAAAATATTAACCCTCGTTTCCTTTAATTTTTCTTCATTTCTTTATTTCACATGGCGTTATTGAATACAACAGAACGGACCAATACACGTGGGCGATGGAAATACGTACGTACGTACACAAAGTGCACTTTCCTTCCGATTGCATAAGTGCATAGTAATGGACACTCTGGAATTCCTGGCACACCTGGCTTCAATTTTGCGCCGGTGTAAATGGAACCGAGCCGCAGATGTGGGACACATTTTCAAAGACGATGGTGAATGAAACGCGCCCGAGTTATTCTATTTTCGCGAATGAAATGCGCCGATGCTTAATAAAAATTGGAATCCACCAAGATTTCAGTTAAAACTTTCAGTCCACCAAGCACAAGGAAGCCAGGTAAAATAAAACAATTACAACGTTTTCAAACTCTCATTTATTTTTTCAAAGATTTTATTAGTTTTTCCAGATTTAAAAGCCTGTTTATTTAAATGTATGCCTATGATATTAATTCTTATTAATTTTTCCAGATTTAAAAGCATGTTTTTTAAATGTATGCCAATGATATTAATTGTTTTTATTAAAAAAAAATCTGCAAAAATATACTATTTTTATTTTAATTAAGAGTGACAGAATAAAACTGCTTTTATTGTTTTATATGCAGTAATATATATATATTCAATGACCCTTTCTACTCATACGGGTGTAGGGTTATATGCAGTAATAAAATTGTTATTATAATAATAAAACTGCTTTATTATTTACACCATACTTCAAATTAAAATTAGGCATACAATGAAAATGAAAAGGAGATGATAGATGTTAGTCAACCTCCAGAAAGGGGAGATGGGCCACAAAAGGTTGAGAACCACTGATTTAAAACATTTGCTGTTTGTTGCAACATAAATGATCGCATAAAACAACATTTTGTAATTATTTTCCTTTTAGTGAATTTAATTTAAATAACTGTGACCAAGTAAATAAATACTCTTTTTTAGGTTTAAACAATTTGATAAAAATAAACTTAGATTACTGAAGCACTTAATTTTTGAAAATCCATGTTTACTTTAATACATGATTTTCAACTATTTTGTATTTACTTTTGTATTGATAGCTTCTTCAAGTGAAGAATTTTAATGATTTTTCTTTATCGAAGAATTCAGCAATATTTATAGGTTATGCATTACAAGCAAAATACATACAATTTTGATTATATACATCGAAATTGCTGCTGGTGAAATCGCATATATCACAGCCATACAATTTTTATTAAGGCTGCGGTTTAGACGAAAGAGATAGCAATATAAATATTGGCAATCACAAATTCGAGTTAGATTGCTGTTGTGATCAATGAACAATATTGTATTATACATCAAAATAATCTTAAAATAAACAGGAATTTCATCAGATGAATTAAAAATTATTTTAATGTTTAGTTTGTGTAAAAAACAATAATGAAAAAACAATGAAAATTGATCAAATTTATAGTTAATTTTAAATTATATTTTTGCTAATAAAAGCTTGTGCAATGAAAATTTAAAGGATTTCACTAAATTCTGCATTCAAATAACTTAGCAGTCATTATCTATTAATTTCATTATATCTTCCATTTTTCTTTTCTAACTTGAACTGGTAAATTGACGCAATACACAAAAATTAACGATTTATTTTTATTTAAACTGATACTTTATACATGGTAGATAAAAAAATGTTCGTATTATTAAATCCAATAGAATGGCTCCTTTTTCAAAGGATTATTTCCATTTTACAATATAGCTATCTCTTTCTATTAAACCGCAAGCTTAATATTTTTGTTCGATCACACTGGTTTCCGCGCTTTTCGCTAACGTTAGTTGTCTGCGAACTAACTTGCACTTTTTACTCCTGCTCTGCACGTTCATTACAACGAAACTGACGCAAACGAACACATTTCAGATCGACTTGGTTCAAGTAACGAACGGTTTCAGAAAGTGTAAAAAAGTTCTGCACTAATTCATGTAACGGAGAGACTTATTATCATGACCTTTCATAAATTAAGTGTTGATATCAAATACTCTGTTTTTAAACAGAACATCTAAAGCCCGTCATATTGTTTAAACACATTAACAACGGCTCATTAAGAATATTCCTCCCCCTCCACCCTTCCGCGCGGGTAAATGCGAGGAAGTCTACGCAAACTATTCCGACAATACCGCGTTTACAATTCCCGACGACTGACATTAGCGGGGTTGTAAACAACGCTCCGCGGATCGTCCTCCCCGCCCCGGGTTTCCCGTTTTCGAGAGCATCCATTATCGTCGCTCAAAGGGACCGGGCTTGATTTTCTTCATAAAGGGATTTGAAAGCGATGAGTTCTGCATATTTACAGAGGAAACAGAGAAATGCGCGAACGAGAAGGGAGGGGAAGCCAAAACGCCAATTTAAAGTTAGTTTACCCCGCACAAAGCCCTGTTGGCCGGATTAGTTCGCGAGTGTTGTAGGATGTACTAGCTAGCTAGAGGTTTAATTATAGTTAACATTAAACTGACAGGAAGGGGAACGGGAAAAGATGCAATAACGAAAAGATTTTTATGCGATATTATAAAACATAAATAATAAATTAAAATAATTAACTTATTGTAATATAAAAATACACTTAAATTCAGTTTGAACTTAAAAACAAACAAACAAAAAAATCATAATTAATTAAAGACGACGCAAGCGCCACCTTTTGCCTAATTTCAAGTGGCATCGTCAACGATTTGGGTCTACAAGGTAGACGACCGAGAATCATTGTTTCGTCCACTAAAGGTGGCGCTTGCGTCGTCTTTAATTAATTATGATTAATATCGGGTATATAACTCCAATACAATTTCAGTTCAGTCGCCTTCATCAAGGCATTGCACATGGAACACACTAGTCTGATGAGGTTCGAAAAACCGAAATGGCCATCACTAGTTATCCATACGCTAGATGAATGGTGACTGAACGTTTCATTAAATGTAAACAAAAAAATATTATAATTTGACGCTAATTCACTTTAATGATTGAGTTACGCGAAGAACTATACTATTTAATGAATACTCAATCTTTCTTTAAATAGTATAAATTCATATAACTTAAAATCAAATAGTGAATAATATTTGATTTTAAGTTATATGAATTTATAAAACTTACATTTAAATTTCAACTTTGTATAACAAAAAATTACAACTAGTTAAGCTTTATATATATTAAATTATATTTGTTTTTTGTGCTGTGGAAGGGGAAAATCCATTTACAGACGTTGTGTCGGACCCTTCCCAGATTTTGTCCGGGAAACTACCGACTAAAAACCCCTCCCACTTTACCGGCGTCGACTGCCAGGGTCATTGGCCGGCCTCTACATAATATTAAACTGGCTAACTAACAATAATTTATTGGACCCTGGCCTGAAGTAAGCCATACTTAAACTATAATCACAGATAGATTTCCTATAACTAGTATCACAGTGGAATATCACACACAATATAAGACATACACATACCTAACCTAATATAAATAAGAGATAAAACCTAAGCTTAATCTAACCTAAAACTAAACTAAAATAAGAACTTAACCTAAATGCCCCAGAGTTGTAAAAAGACCCTGGGACGGACAAAACTAAACAAATCAAAGAGACACACCACCACACATAATAATAAGTTAATACGAGTATACACCACGAAACAAAACACTAAAGTTACACCGAAGTTGTAAAGGGACTTCGATGTCATTGTACACAAAATGAAATAAATTAGCAATAAATTAACACAAAAGACGACGACAAATCGCTATAATTGCTTCAATAATCTCGTTTCTCGTAGAAATTGTAAACACAATTCTACGGCCCCCTGATCATTTGCCAGTATTTCCGCCACAGTACCACCAAGCCTCAGCCTATTGCGTATAATCGCATAGGCTGGACATTCCAGCAACAAATTGTTTTTTTTTACTCTTATTATTTATGTACTTAATGTATTGTTTCTCGATAATTTCTGTACATCTTTTGGAAAATAAATAATATTATTATTAAGCCTCGGAAAATGGCTATCGACTTTTGAGACAGCCATTTTCCGAGGCCTAATTAGTTGTAAATTTTTATAATGATGTAAATATTGTGATTTAATTCAGAAATACAATTTTTCTAAATATAATTTACTGGTGTGCCCGGCGCATTCACCATAATACACGGATTTATTATATATATAGAAAATCTTTATTTCTGAGAAATACATTGAATTACATTACAATATTGACGACATTACAATCATAAACATATAGTTAAGCTTCAGAAAATGGCTATCGACCATCTTTCAGTCCGGGTTTATTATATTGGTTCAATTATTTTCTGCTTCTCTTTTGTATTGATTTTTTATTCTGCTGTCAACGAGAAAAAGATGTACAGATTTTTTATAAAAATATAATGTATGTGTTAATAGAAGGTTACTTTAATTTTCGTTGTTTTTTTTTTATTAACACAAAAATAAACAGGACGAATCCTTCGTCAAATTAGTTTAATATCGTCATAAACTGTTAGAAAATATAATTATGCGCCTAATTTTATTCGCAATAGTCCTGGTAACTCATATATTCGCACATATTTAACTTCGAAAATCCTAAACATATTTAAGATTTGTGACTTAACGGTAAGTTTCCGACAAAAACGGATTTCAGTTTTGGTCTTCCCACGCGCGGTTACCCTTGATTCCGTAATAAAAATCTTAGAAATAGTGATGGGATCTTCTAAATTTGAGCCGTTTAGCGTTTGACATGTGTGTTTAATTGCGTCTTTATTGGCGTTTTTTGCAGGTATACACTTCTCCTAATGTATACTGATAAAAAAAACCTCTCCGTATATATATATAATCGATGTCCCCTTTTACCAATTGGTGTCGGGGTTATTCCTACTTACTAAAATACCCTAATAATTTTATTCCCGTCGATTCTTCAGTTAGTCTGTACATATTTATTTACTTCATTATTTGAACATGAATATTCATCTGTTTCAAAACAAAGTCGTCGCGACGATAAAATGTACCGAGGATGTAAATCCCGAGATAAAATCGGGGCGGCCGCGATCCCGCACAATAACTACGGTATCAGGAAGCCGGGGAATGGGGTCCGAGCGTCGGGAGGGAATTAATCCGGCGAAATCCCTTAGCTGCATGCGATCCTTATTAAATTTATACACATATCTGAGCCCCGCATCGCGAGTCGCGTTTCATTGGCGGCCCTCTCCGCTAATCTAATAACCAACCGTACGTGAGTGGACTTTCATCGATTTTAAATGAATAGCGACCACACGGAGTGTTTATCGAAACGGTTGATTTTTCATAATTCGTTTTTTTTTTAATGATAAAGTTCTAAAGGGTTCTTAATATATATTTTTTTATTGGAGTCCATTATGTTGACCCAAGCGAAAATAATCTAAATTGAGAGTATCGTGGATGGGTTGTACGCTACTGCAAGTACAAACAATTGATATTTTTTGATAGTTTGGAGTCTAATTAAGAGATCCATCTACTTAAATTGGCTCTTAAGGTGTTCTTAATATTTTTTAAATATTTTTTTTTAATTGAAGCCCGTTAAGCGAAAATAATCTAAATTGAGGGTATCGTGGATGGGTTGTACGCTACTGCAAGTACAAACAATTAGCATTTTTTGATAGTTTGGAGTCTAATTAAGAGATCCATCTACTTAAAATAGCTCTTAAGGCGTTCTTAATATTTTTTTTAATTGGAGCCCGTTAGGCCCGTTAAGCGAAAATAATCTAAATTGAGGGTATCGTGAAGGGGTTGTACGCTGCTGCAAGTACAAAAAATTTATATTTTTTAATAGTTTGTAGTCTAATTAAGAGATCTATCTACTTACATTGGCTTTTAAAGGGTTCTTAATATTTTTTTAGATTTTTTTTAATTGGAGTCCATTATGTCGACCCAAACAAAAATAATCCAAATTGAGGATTTCGTGAAGGGGTTGTACGCTGCTGCAAGTACAAACAATTGATATTTTTTGATAGTTTGGAGTCTAGTTAAGAAATCCATCTACTTAAATTGGCTCTTAAGGGGTTCTTAATATTTTTGAGATTTTTTTAATTTGAGTCCATTATGTTAACCTAAGTGAAAATAATCTAAATTGAGGATATCGTGGAGGGGTTATACACTGCTGCAAGTACAAACACTTGGTATTTTTGATAGCTTGGAGTCTAGTTAAGAGATCCATCTACTTAAACTGGCTCTTAAGAGATTCTTAATATTTTTTTAGATTTTTTTAATTGGAGTCCATTATGTCAACTCAAACAAAAATAATCCAAATTGAGGATATTGTGGAGGGGTTGTACGTTGCTGCAAGTACAAACAATTGGTATTTTTTGATAGTTTGGAGTCTAATTAAGAGATTCATCTATTTAAATTGGCTCTTAAACGGCTTTTAATATTTTATTTTCGATTTTTTTAATTATAGTCCATTATGTCGACCCAATCGAAAATATTCTAAATTGATGGTATCATGGTAGGTTCGTACGCTGCTGCAAGTACAAAAATTCGTATTTTTTGATAGTTTGGAGTCTAGTTAAGAGATTCATCTACTTAAATTGGCTCTTAAACTGTTCTTAATATTTTTTTAGATTTTTTTAATTTGAGTATATTATGTTAAACTAAGTGAAAATAATCTAAATTGAGGATATCGTGGAGGGGTTATACACTGCTACAAGTACAAACAATTGGTATTATTTGATAGCTTGGAGTCTAATTAAGAGATTCATCTACTTAAATTGGCTCTTAAGGGATTCTTAATATTTTTTTAGATTTTTTTAATTGTAGTCCATTATGTCGACCCAAACAAAAATAATCCAAATTGAGGATATCGTGGAGGGGTTGTACGCTGCTGCAAGTACAAACAATTCGTATTATTTGATAGCTTGGAGTCTAATTAAGAGATTCATCTACTTAAATTGGCTCTTAAGGGATTCTTAATATTTTTTTAGATATTTTTAATTGGAGTCCATTATGTCGACCCAAACAAAAATAATCCAAATTGAGGATTTCGTGGAGGGGTTGTACGCTGCTGCAAGTACAAACAATTCGTATTATTTGATAGCTTGGAGTCTAGTTAAGAGATCCATCTACTTAAATTGGCTCTTAAGGGATTCTTAATATTTTTAATTGGAGTCCATTATGTTGACCCAAGCGAAAATAATCTAAATTGAGGATATCGTGGAGGAGTTGTACGCTGCTGCAAGTACAAACAATTGGTATTTTTTGATAGCTTGGAGTATAATTAAGAGATTCATCTATTTAAATTGGCTCTTAAACGGTTTTTAATATTTTTTTTCGATTTTTTTAATTATAGTCTCTTATGTCGACCCAATCGAAAATATTCTAAATTGATGGTATAATGGAGGGTTCATACGCTGCTGCAAGTACAAACAATTCGTATTTTTTGATAGATTGGAGTCTAGTTAAGAGATTCATCTACTTAAATTGGCTCTTAAACTGTTCTTAATATTTTTTAGATTTTTTTAATTGGAGTCCATTATGTTGACCCAAGCGAAAATAATCTAAATTGAGAGTATCGTGGAGGGGTTGTACGCTGCTGCAAGTACAAACAATTAGTATTTTTTGATAGTTTGAAGTCTAATTAAGAGATTCATCTACTTAAATTGGCTCTTAAAGGTTTCTTAATATTTTTTAGATTTTTTTAAATTAGAGCACGTTAATCCTGTTAAGCGAAAATAATCTAAATTGAGGGTATCGTGGAGGGGTTGTACGCTGCTGCAAGTACAAACAATTGGTATTTTTGATAGCTTGGAGTATAATTAAGAGATTCATCTATTTAAATTGGCTCTTAAATGATTTTTAATATTTTTTTCATTTTTTTTAATTATAGTCTATTATGTCGACCCAATCGAAAATATTCTAAATTGATGGTATCATGGAGGGTTCGTACGCTGCTGCAAGTACAAACAATTCGTATTTTTTGATAGTTTGGAGTCTAGTTAAGAGATTCATCTACTTAAATTGGCTTTTAAAGGGTTCTTAATATTTTTTTAGATTTTTTTAATTGGAGTCCATTATGTTGACCCAATCGAAAATAATCTAAATTGAGAGTATCGTGGAGGGGTTGTACGCTGCTGCAAGTACAAACAATTAGTATTTTTTGATAGTATGAAGTCTAATTAAGAGATTCATCTACTTAAATTGGCTCTTAAAGGGTTCTTAATATTTATTTAGATTATTTTAATTGGAGTCCATTATGTTGACCCAAGCGAAAATAATCTAAATTGACAGTATCGTGGAGGGGTTGTACGCTGCTGCAAGTACAAACAATTGGTATTTTTTGATAGCTTGGAGTATAATTAGGAGATTCGTCTATTTAAATTGGCTCTTAAACGGTTTTTAATATTTTTTTCGATTTTTTTAATTATAGTCTATTATGTCGACCCAATCGAAAATATTCTAAATTAATGGTATCATGGAGGGTTCGTACGCTGCTGCAAGTTATAGTTTGAAGTCTTATTAACAGATTTGTTGGCTTAAATTGGCCTTTAAGGGGCTCCTAATATTTTTTTTTTGTTTTTTGAAAAATTGTAATCCATTCGATAGATAATAATCCAAATTAAGAGTGCCGTGAAGGGAGTTTACATTATTCACACTGATCTGTTCTGCTGCCATCAAATTTACGTTTGAAGATAAGTGCTTAAATCATACTATATTCGAAAAAAAATGTTCGTATTTACACTGTCTTACTTCCTTCAATTCGCATACTTTTTGAAGATAGGTACTCAAATCATCCTCTGTAGATCTATTGGAAAATGTATTCACATTGGTATATTGCCATCGAGTTCTATATTTCGTGTTCAAGCTAACTCTTGTAGATCTGACAAGCAGTGCTGTTATGCAACAACAAATGTCTATTGTGTAATCCAATGTCCGGCGGGGTAAATGCTTGGGAAGTAGTTGTTTCAATAGATGTTTGTAAAACTTACAGTGTAAGTATTTTTTGCAGTTAGAAAAAGGGATTGATCGAATTTTATTGATCATTGCCAAAAAGTTTTCCTTGTTTAATTTCATTGTAATCTTGTAGATCTATTCGAAAATATTTATTCGTGTTCTCTCTATTATATTGCCATCAATTTTCATACTTCTTGAAGATGAATGTTTTTTTTTTCAAAATGCATTTTATTTATTTTCTGATATTCTGTCTGTTTAATAATGATGTAGTTAGTGTGCTTATTTACCCCCCAAAAAATGCGGGAATTAATTCTAAAATTAGGATAAAGAAAACACTTAATAACTTTTTTGTACCATTTAACGTTAAGTGATATAAAAAATGTACCGTGAAGTAAACGACTCGAATATTCAAGAATTTTAAAATTTATTTACATAAAATTAAATAAAAATTATTCGAAAATAATTAATAAATTATTTCCATATTTAGCCAAGTGAATAAATACTATTTTCTATTTATATTCTAAAATTGATTGAAAATCTTAGAACTCTTCTAGAATTATCCCGAACTTTTCACTAAATTGCAGAATAATGCATACATGATTTGTTTTTAACTAAAAAATATCACGTAATTATATTAAAAACAAAATAATAATCAAATAAAAAATGCGGAATTATTTTTACTTCCAGGCAAGAGCTATAAAACCACGAAGAGTTTAGCTAAATGTGAAAATAATTTATTAAGTTTTTTTTAATTTATTTAAAAAACTGCGACCAACTGAAAATATACTCTTTTCTATTGATACGAAGAGGGCTACTAGAACGTGGTCGTTTTTTTATAACCATAAAACGTCACGCCAACTTCACAGACACTTTATTTTCACCGGATTAATTAGGGTTCTCAATATAAAAATTGCAACTTTAATATAATTAATATTTTAAAACGTAAACATTGACATTTCATATTATTTATAAAGATGGTGGTAATGTTGCAGAGCGAATGGAAGAAAGTGATTAAGTAATTAATTGTTAAATAAAAATTATTTGAAAATAATTAATAAATTATTTCCACTTTTATTTTCAAATAATTTTTATTTAATTTATTTAAATAACTGTGACCAAGTGAATGAATACTCTTTTCTATTTATAATTAATTATTTTCTATTTTATTTTTTAAAATTTCATATTATAATAATAAATATGAATAAACTATTAAAAAATTGTATAAATAAAAATACAAATTGAAATGAATAACTTTAAATTCTCGAATAGTTTTGAACAATCAACCTATTTTTAATAAAATTATGATTAAATCAATTTGAATCAACGCAATATTGTTGATTCAAAATGATTTATTCGCATGGAAATTATAAAATCCGAGCTATTTGTTTATAAATTGTTATTTCCCCGTTTCGACATGATAATAACAATAAAATCCGGGCGCGAGTAAAAACAAACAGCCGCGGGATAAACGATTCCCGATTGCGTGCGAATTGCAGCAAAGTTTCCTTTCGAAATGCGCTCGCTCGCTCGCTCGATCGTCCTTGCGCTAAGGTTTCTCATTGATTGTCTGAATGCTAATATTAAACACTTCAAACAATCACGGAGATAATTCAACTAGAATTTATAGAAATACAGGAAATGTTTAACGAAACAAAATGCTGACTGCAAGTAATAATTAAGACACTAGGTAGTTCGTTTCACTAATATTATATTTAAGTTTCGACTAGTTTGAACGAGTGGTCACTTCACCGCAGGATAAGTGAGAAATTTCCAACAATAAATCCCACCCGTTGATAATCAGAACGGATTAACTTTACGGTTTCTCAAAGATTACGCCTTTTTTTTCTTCTCCTCTCTCTTTATTTATTCTATGTTTGATTAAGCGCAGTCTTTGTGTCGCGAGTGGTTTACTGTTAGTTCCTCGTGCACACATACGAGGAACTAACAGTGCGAGTGCACTTTTGAGGTTTGTGTGGCTCGCGAGGATTGTGCAAGAATACGAACGGTTTCGATTAGAATAATCTGATGACTAAACAGGCGCCATTTGTTTGCTGCGAGCCACCCAGGTGGGATTTCTGTTCTTTTTACCGAGAAGTAATCGACGACTCAGTGTAATTTCGCGTTAAATGGATGTAATGAGTTGCTCATTTTTTTTTATTATTTTTTGCTTCTTTTAATAGGAAATTTGAATACGTAATCGGTTTGGCTCGGAAATTCTAGAAAAATGTAATTACGCTTACCTGAGATTGAATTAATTGAATTTAACAACTTAACGATCTTTAAGATGAAGCTGTACTGACGAGGGATAAATCTTGAAACGTGTCTGCAGATGGCATTGTATTACGTAAATGTTTTCAACATCTTAACGCCTTATCACTTTATTATACAGGCAATACTCGTACGTCAAATAAACGCCAGATTGACCGGGAACATCGTCGCTGTGAGCAAATGTGTGCAATACAATCAATTCCTTGACGTGCACTAGAATCAAAGTAAAAAAATCTTCTACAAGGGTTTTATTTGCACAGCATATTGTTTTCATTGCTTTATTTTAATTGAAATAAATGCGACTAAGTGAATAAATACTCTTTTTTTTTCAATATACGGACAATAAAGGAAGCATCCTAAATCACCGAAAAGGCCTGGAAATCACCGTAGTCATAAAATTGGGAAAATAACGTCGTGAATGATAATGAGGACATTTGACTCTCTCCGATCATGAACGCCTTTCTTACCTGATACAAGAAAAAATGTTGTATAAATATTTTGTAAGTTGTAAATTCTGTACATTCCTTGTTAATAACTGATAGTCGAAACTAATCAAAATTAATAAATAAAATTAGTGAAACAAACCCAGTGATTCCATTACTAATTTAGAAATTAATTTACATATATTTTAATTTTAACTTTTTTATACCACTTTTATTTCATGGTATAAAAAATTTAAGTGTTTTTTTGTATATCAAAATTGAAAATGTACCATACATTCTTGGATCTTGGAGGCGTTCACTTCTTGAAGATCCAAGAATATATTTTAATCATGTCTCATCAAGTGATCAATTAGAACTAAACTAAAGATACCTTAGTATATATAAAAGTACGAAACGAGAGTGTATATATTTTTATAAAACTAATAAATAATTAAATTTATTTTATCTTCATCCAATCAAAATCATTTGAGCGTGTCTTTCGCGCGCGCTGCATTTGATTTTTTGATCGCTCCGAGTGGTTCGTGTGAATTCCATCGCACGGTTCGAAAACGAGTAATTATTATTTAACGCCCGCGCGAGAATTACGAATCGCGAAATGCGGATTGCGATTGTTGCTCCGTATTCCAGTAAATCATGTGAAACAATAATAAAGGTACGTCCTCCGGGGGAAACGATAGCAAGACCTCGCACCAGCACTAAGTAATTCTATTTCATTAATTACTCAGTAGAAATATTTTTTATTTGCAGAACATATACATTTTTATATTCATATAACAATCAATACGTAGTATTGTAATGAAAGTGAAAGAGGCAGCTAGAAAGAACACTCTGGAATGTTCCACTGAGCGCGCGACGGTAAACTTGGCGTCGTGGAAAGTTCTGGAAAATTTGAGAAAGAAGCACGCTATGTAAGCGCGCGTTAGCGGTGAGACAGTCAGTGAAAGTGGCAGCTAAAAAGAACACTCTGGAATGTTCCAGCGAGCGCGCGACGGTAAACGTGGCGTCGTGGAAAGTTCTGGACAATTCGAGAAACAAGCACGCTATATAAGTGCGCGTTAGTGGCGAGACAGTCAGTCGATCACGAAAGCCCGAGTGCTCAACATCTAGTTATAAATAAATAGTGACAGTTTAATGTTAATAAATATGTTAAGTGTAATCTAAATAGATAAATAGACATTGTTTTACTTTATTAAATAAAACACTTTTTAATTATGTTTGCATAACTTGTTATATTATTTTAGTGACTATAGTTTCGAAGCATGGAGTTTCAATATCAAACTAAAAGTTTATGTATAAAAACCTTCCAGACACGTTTCGAGATTTAACCCTCGTTAGTGTAGCTTTATCTTAAAAATCTTCAAGTTGTTAAATTCAATTCACCAAAACAGCGTGTGATTAATCTATGAGAATTATTATTTATGAAAGCCTTAACAATTAACAAATTGTTTTACTTATTTCCGAGTCTTCTTAAACCCGATTTCGTAACGGTATTATCATTGCAGTTCAGTAATTTGGCTATCAACCAACAGCCTTTACGACTTTAATTTCTTAATTTTGCTCGTTTTTTTTTATTATTAAATTTTAAAATAAATTTATTTTCGCTGCTGTGTTATTAAAATATTGATTAATTTGCACAAGGGACATTTTTGGAGCCATTCTGAAATATTATTACGTGGTCACATTCCTTCTAACTAATCCAATTGTTGCGGCTTTACCTGATATTCAGCCGTAGCCCAACCCTCATTAACATAAGTTTGCGCGTTTGCAATGAGCCTTGGAACGGTCGGGCGGATTTCGGCGAAACTGGAGAGATCGTGGGAAACTTGGCCGGCCGTATTGAGCCACACCACGCATGCGCATTGAATATACAAACGGAGATTCGAGTAACACCCTCGTGGGAGAGGTAAACGCGAGACTTCACGCAGTCAACATCGCGACAAAATTATTGTAAATTGTAATTTAATATACAGTTTAACTTAAAACAAGTAATAATTTCATTGAAACGGTCCTAAAATTCAAACAATAAGTTAATCAAAGACAATTTATAATAAATATAAAGTTCGATCAATCCCTTTTTCCAACTGCGAAAAATACACTGTAAGTTTTACAAACATCTATTGAAACAACTATTTTCATTTCATTTTATACATATAAAGGTAAATAGTATTTCTGCCTGTATTTGTCTAGCTCGTGTCCTTCTATCTAAATTCAATTAATGTTTTATTTATTTATTTTTGTTAAGTACAACACAATACGAAACGCAAATTAATCCACACAAACGAGGAATTAATTTAAAAACCCCTCTACGCGTGAGCGCTCGTGTTTTTTTATTTGTTTCGTTAATTTAATGGGATCGTACAGTAACACAAGGGGGGAAGCAAACGAAAAGAGGAACAGGGAGAAACTGGGTGTAATTGGTGTTCGGATTCGGGCCGATTTATCCGCCACGGTGGGTCGGGAGGAATTTATGTTTGCGTTCCGAAAATAAAAACTGACACGATCTCCACGAAATTAAATGTTTTTTTTAATTATTCAAAATGATGTTCATTTTACAGCTATCTATATGACAGTGTAATTATTTCGCTATAAATTAAATAAAAGTGATTTGAAAATAATTAACAAATTATTTATTATTTTCAAATTATTTTTATTTACAATGAAATTAAACAAGGAACATTTCTGGCAATGATCAATAAAATTCGATTAATCCCTTTTTCCAACTGCAAATAGCAACAACAAATATCTATTGTGTAATCCAATGTCCGGCGGGGTAAATTCTCGGGAAGTAGTTTCAATAGATTTTTGTAGAACTTACAGTGTAAGTATTTTTTTTGCAGTTGGAAAAACGGATTGATCGAATTTTATTGATCATTGCTTGTTTAATTTCTTTGTAATTTAAATAACTGCAAATGTGTGAATCATCTTTGTTTCATTTTATTTAATTATTTTTATTTAATTTATTTAAATAACTGTGACCAAGAGAATGAACACTCTTTTCTTTTTATTATAACGCAATGTGTTTAAACAAATAATTATCGCCATATCGGCAAAAGAATAAGTACATAATTTTGAATAACCACGATATTTAAAAAAAGTCAAGTATCTTATAAAGCTTGACAGCTAGCGTCCTAATGAATAGATTTTAACCAGTCAAACACAAGGTGGCCGGTAAGTAACTAGTTATTGAAAAAAATAAGTATAAATTCCATATTAACAGCGCTAAATTATTCAAATTAATATCATAGAGACAATAAAGTTATATAAAAACGTTGATGCATACTTTAAAATTTAATGTACGTACCTGTGGCGTCAATCAATTGTTTTAAATGGCCAGGTCTTCTGTGGTGGGTGTGATATTATTAATTACGTCATGAATACGTGCTTCTAACTGTTCCAAAGTGCGAGATTTCGCGTGCACCAGAGGAAACCTCGCACATTGGAACAGTTAGAAGCACGTATTCGTGATCTTTTTCCCAGTCCCATAAAAGGAAGTCACATGGTTTCATGTGCGGACTTGAATAAAAAACACTTAGAGTCCTTTCTTCACTATAAATAGTGAAGAAACACTTAGAAAATAAATAGTGAAGAAAGGATTCTAAGTGTTTTTTATTCAAGTTATTATCATCTTCACGTAACTCACTCAATCCAAAAATTTCATGTGTGGACTTCTTCCAGACGACTTGTGAGGTACGAACGGCATTTGCAAAGTGTATCTTATTTATATTATACCGTGGGTCAAACGTTGTCTTGAAGCATCTGCAGATAGGGTTCTGCGATCATTTTGTCGCGTAGGATAACATTTGAGGCACTTTTGGGCGAGACTGCATCTTTTCCACTCTAATCCTGTGCCGCCCTATAATGACAATTGCGTCGATTGACAAATTCTCCTACAAGGACGATTGTGTCGACACTCCGGGCGATGTTAATAAACAATTGAGGCCAATCTTCGTGCCAACCCAACATCAACTTATTGGCGAAATAGAAGATGAGTAAACTAAACAAAGTTATTTATTGAGAAAAGTTGCCAATTTTCAAAATACTTAACATTTCAATATTATTTTGTTTATATTAGATACATCACACCTTTTAACTTGATGCCATTTCGCATATATCAATACAACTCCACATACTCCATTCGGCGATCACAGTCTTCCGGTGTCAGCTGTTGTTTCCACGCTCGGAAATTCAGTTCTTCATGCAAGATTTGATATACGGGCTGCGTTGAAACATTCCCCACACAATAGCCACATTAGCAACATATTGAGACATGGATAGACGCGACTAGTTCTTCCTGAAAGGTCATCAATACAATAAATCATAGGATTGATCCTTTACTGTTTTATAAAAATACACCCAATTGAAATATTCGTATGAAATAAATATGAATACAATATTAAAAATCAACCAAAAAAAAAAACACAGATTACAAACTTTAAATTAAATTTAAAGTTATTCAATCTAATCTGGGTTTTTTTTGGTTGATTTTTAATATATTTTTTTTAAGCAACCAATAAAACACAGATTAGATTGAATAACTTTAAATTTAATTTAAAGTTTCTAATCCAACTAATAAAACATATTAAAAATCAACCAATAAAACACAGATTAGAAACTTTAAATTAAATTTAAAGTTATTCAATCTAATCTGTGTTTTATTGGTTGATTTTTAATATTTTATTCATATTTATTTCATACAATATGAACTGCCAATGTCTAAATATTAAAACCATTAATTAAACATTCGTGTTTTTATTTGCGCTATAAATATTTGATGGGAAATTGAAGAAAACAAAAATATACACACAACGTTTATTTTGTTTTTCATTGCAAATTAAATAAACGCCCATCCGCAATTTCAACACCGTAATATTCCATTCGTTCCGATTTTACATCAATTCCGAAACTAATTGAAAAATATAAATTTTTCACAAATAAATTTGCATCAGAAACGTTATTTTTATTACTTCTATCTCCGTCTTTTTCTCTCCAACATTCTCACATAATGAATACGTCTTTTTTTCCAGCGTAGGTGTGAAATGTATGCGTGGAAAAAAGAGAGCGTATACAGCAGATTTATTTGATCCACCCATCCGCACATGATTTATCCCTTGGCGTATTTTTCATAACAAACAATGTGTAATGTGGAAAATGCTGTGCGTAAGCGTGGATGATTTACTTTGACGCTAGTCGAGAAAAGAATTGGATTAAAATTGCTTGATAAATTTTAATCAAATTCATAAATTGTATTGAAATTTTTACCATTTATGTAAACCAGTATATTCCTATTAATGAAAATATATAACACTTCCGGGTATTCTGGAACCAACGTACTTATTTTAAATGGAACACTATATTTTTTTATCGTAGATTTGGATTGTACGAATGATTTTATAAGTAAAATTTTTAGCCCTTACTATACCTGAAAGTAATCATTTTTGAGCAATCTGAATATTTATAAAAAATAAAGCCATAAGACATCCCGTCGATAGCCGTTTCTCTTAAGAATATATATTTTATAAAATAAATATGAATAAATTATTAAAAATCAACCAATAAAACACAGATTAGATTGAATAACTTTAAATTCTCGACTAGTGTCGGGTTATTAGCCTAATTTCATAAATTTCATAAATATATATTTGTTTTAAATTGTATATTAAATTATAAAAATGTATGTATTCTTTGGGAATATGTTTGTATATATAAAAAATATCAATTTTTAAGAGGTATATCACGAGATAGAAGTAAGTTATTTTCAATTTGAGTCTCATTAATTACATGGTAAAACATTTTAGTAATGTTAGGAATTGTTAAGTAAACCAATTTTGACAGCCACAACTAAATTTTTAGATAATATTAGAATGTCGTGAATTATTTTAAAACCAATTTTGAAAACTACAACTCGATTATAGGTTATTTTATTTTGACAGCCACAACTAAAATTTGAGGTTATTTTAAAACCTCTCTAATGCAATCGTTATTAACTAAAACTCAATTACTGGTGGTTTTAGGTTAACTTAATTTTTGATTATTTTTAACTTCATGACTCTTTATAATCTCACGACTCACGTCAGAACCAATTTTAACAGCCATAGCTAGATTTTAGGTTATTAGAACGTTTTAAATTATTTTAAAATTAAATCTGACAGCTACAACTAGACTCGTTTTAAAAACCAATTTTAACAGCCAAAACTTAATTTCGAGGTTATTTTAGAATGCCGAGAATTGTTTTAAAACCAATTTTAACAGCCACAACTCGATTTTAGGTCATTTTAGAGTGTCATGACTCATTTTAACAACAAATTTGACAATCACAACTCGATTTGTAGGTTATTTTTGACATCTAGCTACAATTTAATTATGTGTTTTTATTTATTTTTTTAATCGCTCAATTCATTCCATTAAAATGACGACCTAAATGAGCCACAACTGTTAGGAGTCGACAAAATGAATCAGAATTTTCAACAATATATATATATATATATATATATGCTATTGTTGAAAGTTCTGATTCATTGTAATCCACTATATATATATATTTTTTCTATTATTGGAAGTTATGATTCACTAAAGTAAAACAAAAGTGGTATAAAAAAGTTACGTGTTTTCTTTATATCAAAATTGAAAATGTACCACGAGGTTAACGCCTCCAAGATCCAAGAACAATTTTATTTGTTTCTTTGATAATGTTTATTAAATTGTAACTAATTGAGATTAACTAATCGCTAATCAAAAAAATGTTTAATGCTTGTCTGCGGTAACCAATTATTAAGAATAAAATAAAAAAATAAATAAAAAGAATTTGAAAATAATTAATTAATTATTTCCCCTTTTCCTACTGTGACATTTTAACTTGCGTTACCTTAGTATTTAAAAAAAAATCTATACTAAAATAATTACTTCTCGGGCCTATACCCCTCCAGACTTTGAATTATATAATGGACACTGGTACTAGCATAGCAACCAATTTAGTTAGTCTCAAATTAGTCGCGATTGACAGACTATACATATAGCTGTTTATGTTTACAACAATCTATTCACTGTTTACATTTCCAATTAGTAAATCATTAAATTTAAATTATATCTCAATCTTGTACATTGAAAATTTCTACAATTCATTAAATTAGATTTCCAATTTTGGATTTTATTATTATTCTCTCATCGTCACATGGAGAAGTTTTAAAAGCGACAGACATTTTAATCAACGAGGATAATCACCACCCTGCCACATATTGTAAATACTCACTTGATTATCGAATTAACTTCAAATGTAGTGAACCCACTTTAAAATCTTATAATTTCAAGGCTGCTAATCTACAGCTGTTGTATAGTGACATTGCCGAAGTTGACTGGTCTGATTTATTTTCTACTGTTACTGTCGATTCCGCTTGCAATATTCTGTATTCTAAACTATATAATATATTAGATAATAATGTCCCAATACGGAAGCCACACAAAGCCTCTCACTCTTTACCATACTGGTGCGACAAAGAAATTAGACAATTATCGCGAAATAAAAATCGGATTCGACTTCAACTTAAGAAAATTTATAATACCGAAACATATACTAAATACAATATATTGCGGAAATCATTAAAGAACAAGATTAGAGTAGCTTACTCTAAACACCTCCTCAGAGTAGAAGAAAATATTGCTGCAGAACCTGGGGAATTTTGGTTGCACGTTAACGAAAAAAAAAAAAAACGTAATTCTAGAATACCTGGACGCATGCTACATGGAGAAGAAGTTTTCGAGTATCCATCGTTAACGCATTCGCCGATTACTTTAGTGAAGTCTACAATAACAGCAATGCCATTACCATGATACCTAATAATACTTATGACTTTATTGGTAATTTTAAAATAGATGAAGACATTGTAGTGAAGCCTTTGCGCAAGTTGAAACCTAGATTGACAATGGGTGCAGATATGATTCCATCATTCTACCTTAAGGACTGCCGTTAGTTTTTGGTTAAGCCTTTAATATATTCAATTTAATATTAAAATCTGGAATATTCCCAAATTGTTGGAATATTACATATGTCAATCCTGTATTTAAGAAAGGCAATCGTAATAATATCGACAACTACCGCCCCATCTCAATAATATCTAAATTTTCAAAAGTATTTGAAAGTATTTTGGTTTATGCGCAAGTTGAGGGGTCAATATCCACCAATCAGCATGGATTCATAAGAAAACGATCTACCCAGTCAAACTTATTAAATACTACTGAGTTTATATCTCGAAATTTAGATGATGGCAAACAAATTGACGTTTTGTATACAGATCTCACCAAAGCTTTTGATTGAATCCCTTATAATAACTTAATCGCTTGCTTGAATAGATACAGTATTAGCTCAAATATAATTAATGTTCTTAAAACTTACTTAAAAAATAGATCACAATATGTCATTTACATGGGTTATATATCTCATTCTTACACAGCTTCCAGTGGGGTACCTCAGGGCTCAAATCTTGGTCCAGTCCTTTTTCTTTTGTATATTAATGATGTGTTCCCACCTCAATTGTAATTATTTCAAGTATGCTGATGATATTAAACTTTTCCATGTTGTTAACACTATCGATGACTGCCTTACATTACAAAATAATCTGAATATGTTAAATAATTGGTGCTCTAGTAATGGTTTAATGCTTAACCCAAGAAAATGTCGTGTAATATCATATTATCGGATTCTGAATCCTATAATATTTGATTATTCCATTGGTTGTACGAGATATATGCGCAAGTTTGTCGAAAGAAAGAATTAGTCGAAAGAACAAATTAATTTAAGGACCTTGGTATTATTTTTGATAAAAATCTATGTTTCAACTTGCACATTCAAACAATTGCCAACCATGCATTTACAGTGCTTGGTTTTATTTTTAGAAATGGTCGAGAATTCAAATCTATACGTACACTAATTTCTTTATACAAATCATTAGTACTTAGTAGATTGTGTTATTGTGTTAGTGTCTGGTCACCTCACTATATAAAATATATTAACATCTTAGAGAGGGTTCAAAAAAAGTTTGTAAAATATTTGTATCATAATAAATATAATATATATCCAGATGATACTAAGCAATATTCTGACCTTTTAAATGAATTCAATCTTGATTCTGTCCATAACAAGCATAAATATATTTGCATACTGGATTTATATAAATTGGTTAATGGATTAATTGATAACCCTAGTTTTGTTGATAATATTTCTTTTGCAGTACCTAGAGTGGAATCACGTTATATAAATACATTTTTCTTCCCAACACCTCGCACGAATCATCATTTCAATTCGCCCTTAAATAAAATGATCAGACACTACCATAATATTCAGCATTGTGTAGATATATTTTCCAATCCCTTCACTCGTTTCTGTTTTGAAGTGAAGAAACATTTATTGTAAAGCGCATATATATATAGTATCATAACTTTTATTTATATTTTATGTATCTTTTGCTAATTATAATTGCATTATTTATTGTACATCAATTATGTAGCTTACCATCAATGTTAGTTTCTTAGTTATTATTCGCATTATTGTTATTTTTGCATTTTATTATATTTTACTTTTTTTATTTACGACTATGTAAACAAGATATTTTCTCTGTAATTGGACTGTAGTTTGTTGAGAAAATAAACGATTATTATTATTATTATTATCTGCAGAATATAATTCTACTTTTATATATTATTGTACATACATATACAAATTTGAATAAAGATGTTTAGTTAGTTACTCACCTGTGTACAAATTGCACAAAAATAGAATGGAAAACGAAAAAACCGTAAATTTACACATTTTGGCTGAAAACTCGACCCGAGTGTTGTCATAAGCAACACTGAATCAATTCTTTGAACCGTTTGGGAATGCACTTATCTTACTTATTAATTATTAATAGTTTAGGAATACTTACCTGATTATATACAAATATGTAAATTATTGTATAATGTAATCAATTATAATGGAGAATTCCGTAAAATAAAGTTAAAGCTAAAGTTAAAGTTAAAGACTCGAAAAAATGAGAGTTTCACTTGGTTTGTTATACACGCAATTTTTTTTATTTTCTACTAAAAATTTTTTTGCGTGTAAAACAAACTAAGTGAAACTTACTTAACAATTCCCAATATTAGAAGTAAACTATTCATTTTGATTTTTTTATATTTATTGAACAACCCTTAGACTAAATACTTGTAGCAAAAAAAGAAAAAATTATACTGTGTGTCTGAAAATAATTGTGGAGTCGAGTGAAGTTCACATGGGTAAAACTTGACTTTTTCAAATGGAACGCACTGTATATTTTTTCACAAGTAGAATTACCTGGTTTTCCAGATATTTGTACATTGAATCTATTTCTGGTATAACCGGAAGTGATAAATTCTTGGAATAGAATAAAAGAGACGTCGACATATTACAGTGATAAATTACTGAATATGTAAAGGATTATAATTCTCCTAATATGTCCCAGATACGATGGGACTAATTCGATCAAAGTTCTTAATGCAACGACATCTGGGTGAATGATCATTCACCTACCACCCACTCATTCGTTGCGTTAAGAACTTTGATCGAATTAGTCCCATCGTATCTGGGACATATTAGGAGAATTCTAATAAGAATAATTAAAATCCCACTCGATTCTATCTTCAAGAAATCCATTAATTCAACCACAGCTGTGTATTTTCCTTTTCCATCTTCTTTTACCTTAAATTAAATAAATTACCATTCCATAGTTAGATCTGTAGCCGATTCCACTTGATGTGGACGATCATCAGCTGTGGCCTGTCGGAACACAGGTTCGAAACCAGTCGATGTCGCAAGCGGTAGTAAAAAAAGATCACAATGAAAACAAACCCACACCCACCAACCGAACTCCAGTACTCCGACTCTCGGCAGCGCGCAAGAATCCAATGCATATAAATCGCCGTCGTTTCCTCCGAAACGAAACCGTTTTTGTTGTTTCGTGCCGTACCTTTCCATTTTCAATTAGATCTCCTCCGTTTTTACCCCGCCGACGGCGTCGGGAATTATTCATGAAATTCAGGAATATTAACAACGCGAGTTATTATGCGGATAAACTAGATGTTGATCAGGGAAACCACTGATGATGTGAAGTTACCCGCGGATTTTGATGTTTTGGATAGTTAACTAGACTATTGGTAACAATTTAGTATGAAAAACAAATATCTTAATCTTCGATTTGGATATAATGAAAAATTCGCCTTTCAATGCATAAATTCGTGCTTGGAAGTTATTTTTTTTAATAATAATAATAATCTTTATTAACAGATACATACAAAAAATACAAAATAAATATTAAAAAAATATAAAAACAAATGTATATTTTATATCTGTTAGATATATGAAAACATTTTATACACTTTTCTTCACTTGTGAAGAAAAGTGTACAAAGTGATTTCATACATCTTTCAAATCTTCACGAAACTCACATTTAATTAAATGTTATATGTTAATTGGCTATCGACCAATGGTTTTTCCGCCTATATATTTTTTATTTTGTTGATTGTTAAGGTTTTTATTTCGTTATATAATTATTAATTTACGATAAACAATAAGAATTGAATCAGACATAGCTCTTAATTCATGGCTATTAATTGAAAGGAAGGAATATTTTAACTTTAATTGGAAATTTGTTGTGACAATTCTAATAGAATTTCTTAATCTTATCCTCTTTTTTAATAATAATAATAACTTTCTTTGTCCAACAGAGTAACCAATACAGGACAAGTTAAATATTCCATACACAAAACAAAGAATATGTAGACATACAAAAAATATACAAAATACTTTAACCCGTATTGGGTGTCGCGGTTCTTGTAGAATTAATAATAATAAATTGTAAATTATCTTTACCCTAAACAAAAGAAATAAATTAGAAAAATCATACAAGCAAGTAATATTTTATAAGAAGTCGCTTCCTTGCGCTCGTCATAATTTAAAACAACGTCCCCGCGGAGAAAATCCAGGGCGATTTTTCTTAATGTAATCACGTTACCTGACCGGCGGCGCAATTACTCTCAATTTTCTCTCCTCCGGCTTTCCTTTTGCGCCCTCCCGACTCCCGTCCTCATAAATTCCGGCGTATTTGTTTTAATGAAACCGGGGCTTTCCTGATCGAGGATTTCGGATGAAACAAACGTCCACCCGCAAGTGGGATTAATCGGGGGTCAAGAATTCACACGCGAAAACCACTCGAAATGTCACCGTTGTGTGTTTGTTGATTTTGCTGTATTAGTTTTCGCTTAGTATGAATAGAACATTTTTTTTAACTGTAATCTAGCAATAGATTTCAAAAATTAATATCTAGGAAACCAAGAAAGAAAATTGCGCAGAAAAAAAATAAATCAGAAAAAATCATACTCGACAAGGTGGGGTGGTAATGATTTTTTTAAGGGATGATACGGGGCATTTGGGATTTTTTTGACATCTGATATTCAAAATACATAAATTAACGATACAAATTAATATTTTTATTTAGTTAAGGCGGATTTCGAACTTTGTCAAAATTCGACTTTTAAATCGGAAAAATTCATACTCGACAAGGCGGGGTGGTAATGATTTTTTTAAGGGATGATACAGGGCATTTGGATTTTTTTTTATATCTGATATTCAAAATACATAAATTAACGATACAAATAAATATTTTTGTTTAGTTAAGACGGATTTCCAACTTTCTCAAAAATCGACTTTAAATCGGAAAAATTCATACTCGACAAGACGGAGTGGTAATGATATTTTTAAGGGACGATACGGGGCATTTGGGATTTTTTTGACATCTGATATTCAAAATACATAAATTAACGATACAAATAAATATTTTTATTTAGTTAAGACGGATTTCGAACTTTGTCAAAAATCGACTTTTAAATCGGAAAAATTCATACTCGACAATGCGGGGTGGTAATGATTTTTTTTAAGGGATGATACAGGGCATTTGGAATTTTTTTATATCTGATATTCAAAATACATAAATTATCGATACAAATAAATATTTTTGTTTAGTTAAGACGGATTTCGAACTTTAACAAAAATCGACTTTTAAATCGGAAAAATTCATACTCGACAAGGCTGGGTGGTAATGATTTTTTTAAGGGATGATACGGGGCATTTGGGATTTTTTTGATATCTGATATTCAAAGTACATGAATTAACGATACAAATAAATATTTTTGTTTAGTTAAGACGGATTTCGAACTTTGTCAAAAATCGACTTTTGAATCGGAATAATTCATACTCGACAAGGCGGGGTGGTAATGATTTTTTTAAGGGATGATACGGGGCATTTGGGATTTTTTTGATATCTGATATTCAAAGTACATGAATTAACGATACAAATAAATATTTTTGTTTAGTTAAGACGGATTTCGAACTTTATCAAAAATCGACTTTTAAATCGGAAAAATTCGTACTCGACAAGGCGGGGTGGTAATGATTTTTTTAAGGGATGATACGGGGCATTTGGGATTTTTTTTATATCTGATATTCAAAGTACATGAATTAACGATACAAATAAATATTTTTGTTTAGTTAAGACGGATTTCGAACTTTGTCAAAAATCGACTTTTAAATCGGAAAAATTCATACTCGACTAGGCGGAGTGGTAATGATTTTTTTAAGGGATGATACGGGGCATTTGGGATTTTTTTGACATCTGATATTCAAAATACATAAATTAACGATACAAATAAATATTTTTGTTTAGTTAAGACGGATTTCGAACTTTGTCAAAAACGACTTTTAAATCGGAAAAATTCATACTCGACAAGACGGGGTGGTAATGATTTTTTTAAGGGATGATACAGGGCATTTGGAATTTTTTTTATATCTGATATTCAAAATACATAAATTAACGATACAAATAAATATTTTTGTTTAGTTAAGACGGATTTCGAACTTTGTCAAAAACGACTTTTAAATTGGAAAAATTCATACTCGACTAGGCGGAGTGGTAATGATTTTTTTAAGGGATGATACGGGGCATTTGGGATTTTTTTGACATCTGATATTCAAAATACATAAATTAACGATACAAATTAATATTTTTATTTAGTTAAGACGGATTTCGAACTTTGTCAAAATTCGACTTTTAAATCGGAAAAATTCATACTCGACAAGGCGGGGTGGTAATGATTTTTTTAAGGGATGATACAGGGCATTTGGAATTTTTTTGACATCTGATATTCAAAATACATAAATTAACGATACAAATAAATATTTTTGTTTAGTTAAGACGGATTTCGAACATTCTCAAAAATCGACTTTAAATCGGAAAAATTCATACTCGACAAGACGGGGTGGTAATGATTTTTTTAAGGGACGATACGGGGCATTTGGGATTTTTTTGACATCTAATATTCAAAATACATAAATTAGCGATACAAATTAAATATTTTTATTTAGTTAAGACGGATTTCGAATATTGTCAAAAATCGACTTTTAAATCGGAAAAATTCATACTCGACAAGGCGGGGTGGTAATTATTTTTTTAAGGGATGATACGGGGCATTTGGGATTTTTTTGATATCTGATATTCAAAGTACATGAATTAACGATACAAATAAATATTTTTGTTTAGTTAAGACGGATTTCGAACTTTGTCAAAAATCGACTTTTAAATTGGAAAAATTCATACTCAACAAGGCCGGGTGGTAGTGATTTTGTTAAGGGATGACACGGGGTATTTGAGATTTTTTTGACATCTGATATTCAAAGTACATGAATTGGCGATACAAATAAATATTTTTATTTACTTAAGACGGATTTCGAACTTTGTCAAAAATCGACTTTTAAATCGGAAAAATTCATACTCGACAAGGCGGGGTGGTAATTATTTTTTTAAGGGATGATACGAAGCATTTGGGATTTTTTTGACATTTGATATTCAAAGTACATAAATTAACGATACAAATAAATATTTTTGTTTAGTTAAGACGGATTTCAAACTTTGTCAAAAATCGACTTTAAATCGGAAAAATTCATACTCGACAAGACGGGGTGGTAATGATTTTTTTAAGAGACGATACGGGGCATTTGGGATTTTTTTGACATCTGATATTCAAAATACATAAATTAACGATACAAATAAATATTTTTATTTAGTTAAGACGGATTTCGAACTTTGTCAAAAATCGACTTTAAATCGGAAAAATTCATACTCGACAAGGCGGGGTGGTAATTATTTTTTTAAGGGATGATACGAAGCATTTGGGATTTTTTTGACATTTGATATTCAAAGTACATAAATTAACGATACAAATAAATATTTTTGTTTAGTTAAGACGGATTTTGAACTTTCTCAAAAATCGACTTTAAATCGGAAAAATTCATACTCGACAAGACGGGGTGGTAATGATTTTTTTAAGGGACGATACGGGGCATTTGGGATTTTTTTGACATCTGATATTCAAAATACATAAATTAACGATACAAATTAATATTTTTGTTTAGTTAAGATGGATTTCGAACTTTGTCAAAAATCGACTTTTAAATCGGAAAAATTCATACTAGACAAGGCTGAGTCGTAATGATTTTTTTAAGGGATGATACGGGGTATTTGAGATTTTTTTGATATCTGATATTCAAAGTACATGAATTAATGATACAAATAAATATTTTTATTTAGTTAAGACGGATTCCGAACTTAGTCAAAAGTCGACTTTTAAAGCGGAAAAAATCATACTCGACTAGGCGGGGCGGTAATGATTTTTTTAAGGGATGATACGGGGCATTTGGGATTTTTTTAACATTTGATATTCAAAGTACATAAATTAACATTTATCGTATAATAGTTATTTAGTTTAGACGGATTGTGAACTTTCTAGAAAATTGACATTTATATCGGAAAGAAACAATTTTGAAAAACGATTTATTATTATTAAGCTTTTGAAAATTAAACGGGGGGAGGGGGGGTGTTACGCTTAATTTTAATTAGATTAAATTAAAATTAAACGCAACATCCCTCTTCGAGTAAAACTGTGCCCCCCGTAGCAGTATTGCGAACGGCGCTACATTTTACTGTTTCTATCTTTTTCCGTTCAAACGTTATAACAATTTTCACAAGAAATTTGTAATCGGGTCTGATTTCACATTGAATTATAAAAATGACGAATTCATTTGATTATAATCTCACAATCAAGTACCGTTTTATTATAAAGCGAAGCCCTCTTTTCAATCATTTCACCCCACCTAATAAAGACTACACGAACAAAGCTTAAACATATTTTGTTTCAACCGAGCCTTAAATTCTTAATATACACATTTTTTTTTTAATTTCAAATATCTTATACCTTTCCGTGTCGGTTTAATATATATATATATATATATATTTAATATTTTAAATAATCTATATTTTCAAACATTATTTACAATACAAATTCTTAAATCTATAAAGGTGTTTGACTTTATGTTCAGAAAACGGCTATAGCCCTGTCCTTGTCCAGTCGATGTCATTGTTTAAATTTCATGATAGCTAACGTCGTTTTCATTCTGCTAATGAAGCGATGAATCGTAAATAGGAGGAATTTATATTCGAGGTTGATTGTAGAATTACGAGAAAAACAAAATATTTTCTATTTTTGTGGCAATTCCAAAATACTCGATTTCGTTTATTTAAATCAACATTTATTGGCAATCTCTGATTTTTTTCCTTCTTTACTGCCTTCTGTTTTTTTTTCTGGGATTTATTGCCCCGCTAGATCCGTTTCGAATGTTAATGCTTCTTTTTTACAGCTTCCGATCAATTTTACTGCCCTTTTCCTCGAAGCGCGAGCGCGATAGCCAGAACCGGGCGAAATGATAATAAAAAAATTATCAGACGTCCCTGGATGTATCTCAAGGACGAAACAACTCGACTGTGCGGATGATTTTATTTCGTAGGGTTACAGCGTACAGAAAAAAAATATATGTGTGTAATTAAAATGGATGAGTCGAAAAAAAAAATATAACTTTTTTTTAGGATATCAAATCAGGATCGATTCTAACGGTTTTTTATTGGTAAAGTATTAAAACAAGGTCCAGCAAAACACACAGTGCAGTTTTGTATGGCTATTTAAAAAAAAACAACGGCGCAATTAAAAGAAATGTGGTTTATTTTATCTTAATCGATACATCATGCCGTTTTCTGCATTAAGTCCTGAAGATGACATAAGAAAGACACAATGAGGTCCCCCATGATGAGTGGGGGAGGGGTTGGTGAATAGTGGCGGGTTGTAAATTAGATTTGGTTAAAAAAATGTGGATTCCTTTTAAGTATATCGATGAAGGATCATGGTTCGAAGAACTTTTGGTGAATGCGCCGGGCAACGATTGCTTTAAAGCTCCTGCAAATAATGATTTTCTTTAAAAAAATGAAGAATATACATGTGGTTTTCATCGATATTAAAAAAGAAAGGATAAATATGTGTTCTTCATCGATATTAAAAACGAAGAATAAATATGTGTTCTTCGTTTAAAAAAATCATTGTTTGGAGGAGTTTAAAAGAATTATTATAAATAAAACTTGTTTACTTTGTCATATTTATTTTATTTGTACTAAATATATACTAGATACCTCACACTGAGTAGTAGAGAGGAAGAAATAACCATGTTATATAAGAATAAATAAAATATACTAGATACCAAATGTCCATAATCAATTTAGTAAATACAAATTAAAAAATCATTACTAGTGATTATGAAAATTTCGTTTCCGAAATTAATTAATTACAAATAAAAAAGTAGGAGGAAGGAAAACAGTTTTATTGATAATTATCATTCTTTGCGATCCACATATAGTAGATATATATAAAAACATATATATATATATATATATATATATAAATATCTTTATTTATGAATTTTGTACAATGAGGTTTGTGTTTACATTTTAATATATGTTATAATTCTGTCTGTTACAATAAAGCAAAATTCACAAACTGGCTATCGACCAGAGGTCTTTCAGCCAATAAAAACATATTTACTTGGAGAATCAAAAAAATATATATTCCATGTGAGAATTTACACTTGAAGTATTATAATATACAAATATCTTTATTCAGACAGCAGAATTACAATTCTTTAGAAATAATTATATTTCCAATACATATTGATGGATTAGTAATCTGTCATGGGCTATCGACCGGAGGTCTTTCTGCCCTACATTATAATATTTTATTATAATTATTTATTTATTTCTTACAACGCGAAGAATATTTGTATGAATTACGAAGTGCGTGCCGTTTTTCCGTTTATAAATATCAATCTTGCGTAAACAAACTCGAGTCGTCGTTATTATTATTTTTTCTTCTTCTCGTTTCTTTTTCGGCGAAATGAATCAAAATAAATTCCGAGCGTCTGTATTTATTTTGCGGCCACTGCCCAGACTCTCGAGTGTAAACATTCCGTAATTTACTTTACTCTCTCTCTCTTTCGCCTGTTTTTGTCATTTCATGAATCGAAATGAAATAATAATATCAATGAAAAAATAAATACATGATTGTTAATTATGAAATTAATTAATAAAAACCTAATTCATAAAGCTTCGAACAGAAATTCGTGGTATCTCGCATGGAACTGATAATAAGTCAAAAACCATGGATAGGGTATTTTTTGTTTTTTACATATTTTGAAAGAAGGAGGGATTAAGTAATATACCCACAAAGTTTCGCGAAGCTACCCCATAAAAATAATTAATTACGAATTTTTGTATTTCCAACAAACCGAAAATTCGAGATAAATTCGTGTCTTCTCGCATAAAATTGGAAATATCTCAAAAACCGCGGATGGGGTATTTTTTGTTTTTTACATATTTTGAAAGAGAAGGGATTAAGTAATATCCCCACAAAGTTTCGCGAAGCTACCCCATAAAAATAATTAATTACGAATTTTTGTTTTTCCAAAAAAACTGAAATTTCGAGATAAATTCGTGTCTTCTCGCATAAAATTGGAAATATCTCAAAAACCGTGGATGGGGTATTTTTTGTTTTTTACATATTTTGAAAGAGGAGGGATTAAGTAATATCCTCGAAAAGTTTCACGAGGCTACCCCGTAAAGAAAATGAATTACGAATTTTTGTATTTCCAAAAAAACGAAATTTCGAGATAAATTCGTGTCTTCTCGCATAAAATTGGAAATATCTCAAAAACCGCGGGTGGGGTATTTTTTGTTTTTTACATATTTTGAAAGAGGGAGGATTAAGTAATATCCCCACAAAGTTTCGCGAAGCTACCCCATAAAAATAATTAATTACGAATTTTTGTATTTCCAACAAACCGAAAATTCGAGATAAATTCGTGTCTTTTCGCATAAAATTGGAAATATCTCAAAAACCGCGGATGGGGTATTTTTTGTTTTTTGCATATTTTGAAAGGGGATGGATTAAATAATATCCCCACAAAGTTTCACGAAGCTACCCCGTAAAAATAATTAATTACGAATTTTTGTATTTGAAACAAACCGAAATTTCGAGATAAATTCGTGTCTTCTCGCATAAAATTGGAAATATCTCAAAAACCGCGGATGGGGTATTTTTTGTTTTATACATATTTTGAAAGAGGGAGGCTTAAGTAATATCCCCACAAAGTTTCACGAAGCTACCCCGTAAAAAAATGAATTACGAATTTTTGTATTTGCAACAAACCGAAATTTCGAGATAAATTCGTGTCTTCTCGCATAAAATTGGAAATATCTCAAAAACCGCGGATGAGGTATTTTTTGTTTTTTACACATTTTGAAAGAGGGAGGCTTAAGTAATATCCCCAGAAAGTTTCACGAAGCTACCCCGTAAAAAAAATGAATTACGAATTTTTGTATTTGCAACAAACCGAAAATTCGACAGAAATTGTGTCTTCTCGCATAAAATTGGAAATATCTCAAAAACCGCGGATGGGGTATTTTTTGTTTTTTACATATTTTGAAAGAGGGAGGCTTAAGTAATATCCCCACAAAGTTTCACGAAGCTATCCCGTAAAAAAATGAATTACAAATTTTTGTATTTGCAACAAACCGAAATTTCGAGATAAATTCGTGTCTTCTCGCATAAAATTGGAAATATCTCAAAAACCGCGGATGGGGTATTTTTTGTTTTTTGCATATTTTGAAAGGGGATGGATTAAATAATATCCCCACAAAGTTTCACGAAGCCACCCCATAAAAATATTTAATTACGAATTTTTGTATTTGCAACAAACCAAAAATTCGACAGAAATTGTGTCTTCTCGCATAAAATTGGAAATATCTCAAAAACAGCGGATGGGGTATTTTTTGTTTTTTACATATTTTGAAAGAGGAGGGATTAAATAATGTCTCCACAAAGTTTCATAAAGCTACCCCACAAAAAAAAAAAAAATATTTACGAATTTTTGTATTTCCAGCAAACGGAAATTCGATAGATATATGTGCCTTCTTGCATAAAATTAGAAATATCTCAAAAACCGCGGATGGGGTATTTTTTGTTTTTTACATATTTTGAAAGGGGAGGGATTAAATAATATCCCCACAAAGTTTCACGAAGCTACCCCGTAAAAATAATTAATTACGAATTTTTGTATTTCCAACAAACCGAAATTTCGAGATATATTCGTATCTTCTCGCATAAAATTGGAAATATCTCAAAAACCGCGGATGGGGAATTTTTTGATTTTTACACATTTTGAAAGGGGAATGTTTAAGCAATATCTCCACAATTTTTCGCAAAACCCTCCCGTAAAAAAAATATTATTTTTTTTTTAAATTTCTAAACGTATTACTCATTATTGCGAACATAATTACCTTTTATTTCTAAACAAAACAAAGCACATTGTGTTAAATCAATTTCGTTTCGAGCACGTTTATTAACTTGAAAAAGGAGTGTTTCACTTCACTATCATCCAATCAGCGTTTCGATTGGTCTCAAGCGAGTGTACAGCCCGTTTCTTGTCGTTAAGTGTAATGAGCAATAAATCATCATTAATGCATTGTCGAGTGGAATTAGCAGGCAGGCGCCGGAGAAGAGAGAGAGACAGAGATAGTGCGGGTAATAACGGTACTCCTCAATTTCTTTTTCCTTCGGAAGATCGGCTTTACTGTTGCGTGAGATAATGGAGCTGCTGAGATGTGTGTGCAGTGTGGTTTTGCGGTGAGCGAAAATCTTTCCTGTGCTTCGAGTGTCATGACCGGACGTTTTTATTTTATTTTTTTGTCTAGTAGACTTTAACAGAAATCAGGAATTGTTGATAGATAAGATTAAAATCGATTATTTATGTAACAACGTAAGCTGGCGTAAAAATCCTGAAGAGACTGGGGTGGGGAGAAGAAGAAGAAGAGAATATTCTTAACATTCTTACTGAAATAATTTACTTAAAATAATTTTTTTTAATTTTTAAAAGTTATTACAGGATATTGAGTGTTTTATTATTAATAGGATAACACTACTTTGGATATAATTATTTGAGAAAATATCAACATTTTATGTTGGTGGAGGCGCCGGACTGGAAATTCGTAATCAATTTTCACTCGGTGCAAACGGCTCGAAATTTCTAGAAACGATCATTGAAAACAATTTAGAAGAATTAAATATGCACATGGGGTAAATCTATAAGGTAAAGTTTAAGTATACTACAGATGTACAGAAATCATCATGAGCATTTACATTTTTTTTTAAATCACATTCACGAGTAAATAACACCCCCTCTGATACACACACAACCCCTTCATGAGTAAATATGAATATCAAAAGAATTCCGAATCCGTAATGGACTCGCAACTACGGGAGGACGAACGATGAACGACGGTGGAGAGTCCACCTTTACCATGCATTTCCTCGGTACATCAAAGGAGTTTCATTAAAAATTTTTAGTCGAACTCGCAAAGAATCGATCCCCGTTGAATTTATAATTAGATTAGGGGCCCGATATGCGGCTCAAAGAGCGCGCACGCGTGTATTTTGATCAAAGAATAATAAAAAAAATTAAATACGCAACCTTTATCCATGAAGTGAATTTACCCTCTAGGTACGGGTTTCTTTTGTAGTAGGGTTGATTTCTGAGCAAGATTATTTATATATTAAAACGTATTTTATTCAGATATATAATTTGTTTGAACTTTTAACATAATTAATCGTCATAATTAGTCATAATTATCTGAGTGTATTTATCATAAAAGATAACGCAGTATGGCAGCCCGGTTTAGCTGTCAAACGAACTCTCAAGTGTAGCATGACAGCTCGCCTGACAGCTAAAATGAACTGTCATAATGTGTTTACTTTTTAACATTTATGATTAGTAACTCTGGGAAATCATCGTGAATAGACTCAAGCTTGAAGAAAAAATTGCAAATTCTCTCCAAGCAAAAAAAAATCAATATAATTAAAGCTGCAATAAAAACATTTTAACCATGATTTCCCTGAGTGTAGCGCAGTATGACAGTCAGGTTTAGCTGTCGAACAAACTCTCACGTGTAGTATGACAGCTCGTTTGACAGTTAAAATGAGCTGTCATAATGTGTTCACTTTTTGACATTTATGATTAGTATACTCTGGGAAATCATCAAGAATAGACTCACCTTTTGAAAAAAAAAAAATAATAATAAATAAATAAAAAAATTGAAAATTCTATCTAAACAATAAAACAACAATCTTTATGTTAATTTAATTAAAGCTACAATAGAAACATTTTAACCATGATTTCCCTGAGTGCCGCGCCGTATGACAGCCCGGTTTAGCTGTCAAACGATCTCTCAAGTGTAGTATGACAGCTACAATGATCTGTCATAATGTGTTTACTTTTGGACATTTATGATCAGTACACTCAGGGAAATCATCGTGAATAGACTCACGTTTAAAAAAAAAATCGTAAATTCTCTCTAAGCAAAAAAATACACTCTTTATATCAATATAACTAAAGCTGCACTAGAAACATTTTAACCATGATTTCCCTGAGTGTACTGATCATAAATGTCAAAAAGTGAGCGCATTATGACAGCCCGGCTTAGCTGTCAAACGAGCCCTCAAGTGCAGTAAGGCAGCTAAAATGAACTGTTATAATGCGCTCATTTTTTACATTTATGTTCAATCGCGGAATTCTAGTTTTGTCGATCACGTCGATAGCGACTCAAAAAACGAAGAAGCGATTCCAAACAGCGATTGATAGAGAAAGAACTCTGAATCGCTGTCGCAATATCGTTTCATTTAGAATCCCATAGCAGTATACTCTGGGAAATCATCATTCATACTTGAAAAAAAAAAAAAATCATAAATTCTATCTAAAACGAAAAAAACAATCTTTATATTATATAAATTTAATTAAAGCTGTAATAGAAATGTTATAACCCTCATTTTCATTGATATTACACGAATAATTCTTATTTATAACTAAAAATTAAAAAAAATGCAATATTAATTCATATGTTATAACATTTTAACCACGTGGATTTTATTCACTATTTTTCGTATTTCACGACTTTCACCATTCCGTCTGTGTTATAATCTCGTTTAAATATGTTGCCTCCACAGCTGGTTTTTATTCCATAAATTGCATACAGCGCTAAAAAAATAAAAGAAAACAGTAAAAATAATAAAATAAGCCAGAATTCACCCCGGTATTGTTGGCATTTCGTTCTTGTTTGTTTATTTTGGATATCCCCCACGTATTTTCCACTTTTTTATCGTTTTCCGTACTGTTCTGTTCGATTGCCGGTGGGCAATTGTTTGCGGCCGCTTCCGGTTTCCGGACACGGGGTCGATTCCGTGTGCTTGCTTTGGTGAGCCGCTTTCAAAAAAGTGATAATAATAATGAAATAATGAGAGTAGTTTTATGCAGCTGATAGATGCGACAACGAAGAGTTGTTTATTTAATTTGTTTGTTTTAATTATACACATTTATAATATTTAATTACCGCGGGGGAAACTTTTTTCGTTGTGAATTTGAATTAATCTAATATTAAATGAGAAAATTTAAAAGAGTATTCATTCACTTGGTCACAGTTATTTAAATATAATAAATAAAAATGATTTGAAAATAATTAATAAATTATTTTCACATTTAGCTTTTGACTTACATTACGTAAGTACGTTAAACAAATGCACATTAAAACAACTACTTCCCAGGCAAAAGTCAATGTGCATTTGTTTAACGTACTTACGTAATGTAAATCAAAAGTCACAGAGCTAAATGTGAAAATAATATATTAATTATTTTCAAATCATTTTTATTTAATATAATTAAATGAGAAACATAGTGAATGTTTATTTTATAATTGATTTTTGATGCAATAAATGTGAACAATAAAATACACTTTGCTTCTAACCGTAATTCTGCCGTATGATCGAAAATTGTTCTCCTCTGGAATAATTTGACATTTTTTTTAATTAAAAAAATGATGTTGGCATTAAAACAAACTAAATGCCATAGGATATGTTATTCTAACATCAAGGCATTGCACATGGAACACACTAGTCTGATAAGAAATGGCCATCACTAGTTATCCATACGCTAGATGAATCGTGGCTGAACATTTCATTAAATGTGAATTTCGTTTTCCTTGTTTTCACAAACGGGACAAGTTCGCCTTCCTTTAGTGGACGAATCAATCTGTAACTGGACTCGTTCGTTGATTGAAATAAATAAATAAAATGAAACAATGATTCTCGGTCGTCTCTTGTAGACCTAAATCGTTGATGTTGCCGCTTGAAATTAGGCAAAAGGTGGCGCTTGCGTCGTCTTTAACTTATTATTATTCTAACAAGTTGAATAATAACAATTATGAATTTAATTATAGTAGCAAGTATAAATTTTGCGCACAAATAAAAGTGCAGCATAAGATTGACAAGCACACACATTTAAGCTTGCAACTGTTTTCATTGAATGCAGTAAATTTTAAAATTAATGAAAGAGTACTTTACAAGCACTTCGAAAAAGTAAGTTGCTTAATCCTTTTTCTCCCCCGCTGTCAACTATTAAAAATTCAATTTGGTGTCGCGGTGGGGCGAATTAAAGTTTAATGAAGTGGCGCGTTCCTCCGACCGCGGGTAAATTGTTAATTTTCCCCGTCTCTGGTGCATTTTTATATTCCGGAGACACACCGCGAGGAATCCATTACACTCATGAATAAAAACACGCCTTTCCCCTCCTAGCCGCGGTGACATCTGCCGACCGAGGGGTAATTACACCCGAAAAGTTTACGCGGGACGGGGTTGTTTTTACGAGTCCACACAAAATTACATGTAAATAAGGAAAGGTATTTTTTCAAAAAGAGGGGAGCGAGGTTTTTATTCATGATGTAGTAATAATTAAAAAAAAAATAAGCAAGTCAAATATAAAAAAAATAATTTTAGTGAATATAGAAAATGATGATGTATTCATCAACGTACTTTCCCCGAGGAATTTTATCAAATAATAAATAAAATTTGCTCGGGAAGTAGTTGTTTTAATGTGCATTTGTTTAACGTACTTACGTAACGTAAGTCAATAGTCACAGAGCTAAATGTGAGAATAATTTATTAATTATTTTCAAATATAATTAATGGTTTTAATATTTAGACATTGGTAGTTCATATTTTATGAAATAAATATGAATAAATTATTAAAAATCAAACACAGATTAGATTGAATAACTTTAAATTCTCGACTAGTTGTGTTTTATTGGTTGATTTTTAATAATTTATTCATATTTATTTCATATTTTCAAATTTAATTTATTTATCAAATAAGTTTATGAATCGTAAATTCTATCTAAGCAAAAAAAACACACAAATTTAATTAAAGCTACAATAGAAACGTTATAACCCTTATTTTCATTGATATTACACGAATAATTCTTATTCATAACTAAAATTAAAAAAAAAAAAACAATTTTCATTCATGTGTTATAATCTCGTTTAAATATTTTTTCTCCCCAGCTGGTTTATATTCCATAAATTGCATATATCGATAAAAAAAGTGTTTTCCCCAATAAATTCGGTCAAATATGTTTTTGAATGAACATTTTATAGTAAATGAAAAATTGGCGATGTGTACACCATGGGATTTTCCCCGGAGAATTCGATCAAATACGAATTTGAATGAACATTTAATTATAAATTAAATAAAATGATTTGAAAAGTGAGTGAATACACTTTTCTATTATATTTCAACATTTAATTATTTATTTATTAACTTAACGGAGGACATTTTATACAGTAACTTACACAAAGAATAAAATCAGAGTGGTTACAATAAATAAAATAATACATTTAACATAAACACATTTCTAAACTTATTTTTAACTAGCAAACATCGTATAAACCTCTGACTATATAAATATAGACTGTTAGTCCCCCTTCATTTCCCATGTAAACCCTGATCAATATTTGTATTCAAATGGGAACACGACTAAGCCCCGCCCCATTGAGCAAAAAGGAGGGAAATTCAAAAACTGGTGAGCGGAATGGTCGCATTCAGGGACGCTGCAGCGTTTTAGTCAAGGGTAAAGCATATATATTTTTCCGCTGGATCGCTTTTATAGCGGTATAAAAGGCGACCTTGAAAATTGAGGAATATAGTTGGCACTGCGTTTGGTTTTAATTTTACTTGAGAAAAATCAAATTCCTCAATAGATTTATCCTCTAAATGGAGAATGCAAATCCGAGCTTATTTTGGCAGCTTTAATACGCTTTCCTCTCTGTTCTTCACGAGCAAAGCATCCAGCCATAATTTCCGAAGTTCCGGATTTGATGGAAATCTTTTTTTTTTCCTGTTCGGTGTTTGTAACCCCGTTTTTTCTATTAGAATTGATCTCCAACAGGTATTGATTATATAAAAATCAATTCTGGTATTCTGGAGAATTATTTTTTAAAATTAATATTTCATATTGACGGCGACAGCGCGAAAGAAATATGATTTTTTTAGTATGTATTTTTAGTGGAAATATATTGTTTAGTTTTTAGCTTAAATAATTTTATGTTTTTAATTTGTTCTATGTTTGCAGGCAAGTTGTTGTAGTAGTTTATTCCAGAAACGAATAAGCTGTTTTTTAAAATATTTGTAGAGTGCTTAAATTTTATTACATTACTTTTCCACCGAGTGTTATGTGTATGAATATCTTTACTTTTTTTTGTAAATTAATATTGGTTTGTGAGTTTAATAGTGTATGAATTGAAATACATCGTGCAAGGTTTATTTTGTTAATAATAGTCAATTCAAGTCGGTCTAGATTGTATAGCAACTTTAATATTTTATGTTGCCTTTGTAGTGTGTTTATGTTGTATTCTACATAGATAACTTATTTTTGAAGTAAAAAGGGTGTTATATATTATTCTTTTCGTATATTTCGGTATTAGAGAGTTTTTCCGGTATAGTATACCTGTTGTATCGCTAGTTTTTTTTAATTAATTGTTCGAGGTGTTTATTCCATTTAAAATCGTGTGTAATAGTTAGCCCAACTTCTTCTGTCTTAGTTATGGTTTTGCAAGTTTATGTCTATGTCTTTGATTGTTTTTTTGTCTAATAATCATGTATGTAGTTTTTTTTTTGTTTACAGTGAAGTGATTTTCCGTGAACTATTTGTTATGTATAATGTCGGTGGCAAAACTCCGCCCTGTGGCAAGCCATACTCTGATAGTAACACATTACTCATTGACCCGTTTACTTTAGTTTGTTGTCGTCTCTCTGTTAAGTAAGTGCGTATTATATTAAGATATTTATTTTTTTATAAATCCATGTAGAAAATAATTTATTCGTTATTAAATATACAACAAATATTAATTACACACAATCATATCGACGGGTTTTAAAGTGATCAATATAAATAGAAACGAATATCTATTCACTTGGTCGCAGTTGTTTAAATAAATTAAATAAAAATGATTTGAAAATAATTTATACATTATTTCAACATTTAGCTCTGTGACATTTTTGACTTATGTAACGTAAGTACTTTAAACAACTACTTTCCGGACAAATACCCCGCCGGACATTGAATTACATAATGTACCCTTGCTGTTGCATATCAATAAAATATTGCATCATGCAACAAATTGTTGATCCGAGGAAAACTCAATGTAAAAAACAAAAAAGAACGCTACCTAATATAAGGCCATCTACAGACACGCGTTTCGTGATTTATGCCTCATCAGTACAGCTCTGCCTTACAATATAGTTCACCATTTCAGCAGCTCAAGCTGAAGATGATAATACGTATAATTTTTTTTAAAGGATGGGAGATGAAAGGATACGAAGGTTGAGGATATGGCCTTGGCTACTAGACCATTTTGACCAGTCACTGTTACTTTTAATATTAATTTTAAGACGTCACAATACACCCATGGAACCCGCAGTCTTCTTCCTCATGACCAAGGTTTTTACCCACACGGCTATCCCAACCCCTACGTTTAAAATTAGAAATAAACTTTTTAGTGATTTTAGGTTATAAACTAACTTACCCGTACATAGGCAAACGATTATTATTATCGCTTCGGCGTTCGTAGGTAGTCGAATTGCAACCTTCCACAAAGCAATTTATCCCCAAAAACTTACACACAGCTGACTCGACTGCAAATTGGCTTCCATTTAGTACTTGGCCTTGCCACTTGGTCTATGGCAGCGCCACCGTCACTTGGATTCAAACGTGAAGTTATCGTGAGCAGTCCATATTGATATAGTTAAAGCTTGTTGCATTTATACATTTCATGCATGTTCTGTGGAAAGATAGATGCATATCGCAAAGGACGAGCGGGAATATGGAAACGAAGAAGTTGTAGAAGATCAGGACAATCAATAGCTCCATTAAAACATTTTTTTAAAAACATTATATCTTAGTTAACACGCCGAGAAAATAAACTCTTAAAATTAATTAATCCTTGCAAGGGGATCCAGGAGAGGTATTTATTATTATATTTATTCATCTCACACTGAGCCATGAGAAGTACTTATTATTATATTTATTCATTTCAAGTAGAGAGGCACATATAACAATGTTATACAAGACTAAATAAATAAATTATACTTATAATAAATTTGAGTAAGGCGGAAAGACCACTGCTCGTTCTATTATTTGAATTGCTTTTAATTCAACATCCGCTCGCAGTAAAGTATGCGAATAAAATTTTCGGAGGCGGTTTAAAAACCCCGTAAGCAATAATGCAGGAAAAACACGCCTCAATTAAAATACACGGGCTTTGAAATTGGTTCAATTTTACTGCTGTTATTATTTATTTATAAAAAAAGCTGTTTATAAAAAAAATAATAATAATTATTTATATGTTATTAATTACTCATTGGCAATTCAGGAATTGTACTTAAAATAAATGTTAATGTATACAATAAAAATCTTTGCTTAAAGAATTTATGGAATAAGATTTGTTTTTAATTCCGGGGATTAATTCCCGTCTCTGGGAATAATTAAAAATTATTAATAATTAAAATTATTAAAATGAAAAAATGATTCATTCCTTTTCAATCTAAATTTTGTAAATACGCGTGTGTTGAAGATGCAACATAAGTGATACTCTATCTGGTGGCAAAATTTGGAACCCTCTTTAGTGATTTGTCAGCTGACAGAAACACAAATAATATAAATCATAACAAATGAAAGACGACGCAAGCAAACAAATAATCAGGACTATTTTGCAAGGAAAATATCAAGCTTAACGTGTACGTTATTTTTATCATCGCAGCCTGAAGAATTTTTGTAATAGATATATATTTATAGAATGTGAATTTAAAAGTTAAACGTAATATTTCTCATAGGGAATAGCTACGAATATAGGTTATAAATGCATAAATAATTTATTTGTGCTTTGGATTCCCTAAACGTTTATATAGGATCCTGCATCACAGCCCCCGTTTTCGATAGTTCAGTTACTAATTAAGTTAGGACTTTGAAATTTTGGATCCCAACTCCTTCCGAAATTCCAACCAATAAACTTAAATTGTAATGTAATTTTTTACCTTGTCACTTACCATTCATATATAACGATAAAATTAAAGTTATATAATGGATCAAAAGAAACCCTCAATTATTTTGATCCATTACCTAAAACAAACAAACTCTACTTCAATTAATAATAATCACAAATTAAATCCCGACCCGAGTCATTCAATTAATTATCCTCCCTGAACAAACAAACTTCCGCGCCCCACTATGGCCGTGTAATTATTTATTTTGATTTCGTTGGAAATCCGCGCGCGCGTGTATAACATGTTAGCTGATTTAATAATCCCCCGGACGGTTTCTTGTCGCAATTTAATTACACACAGCGAGGATACTTTGAAACAATTAGGCTGACCCTCGTTAATCCCAGGACATTAATTAGTTTCCGCACGCCCGCTAATTTTCACTCGCAGGACAAACGAACCGACCGATCGCCGAAACGCCCTGCTTTTTCACTCGGAGTTTAATTTAACTTTACCAAGGCAAATTCGAAACATTGTTTGGTTTATATTGAACAAAAAAGAAATAGTTTATTTTTGATAAATTTTAAAATATTAATAATAGAATATTGAGAATACAACTCACAACAGCCTGCTAGAATTTTCAACCAATGAAATGCAAGGAGAGCCGTAGCTACAGGTGTTCAGTTCAGATTTCTTCTGACTACAAAATGCTAACAATAACAAAAATTTAGAGAAAAAGACTTATTTTTTACATTCCTCCTATCGATGATTGTTTATATTAAGAGTTTTGTTTGTATATATACTAAAGAAAGATAAAAAATATCGATTTTCGATTAAATAAAAATGATTTAAAAATAATTAATAAATTATTTCGATTTTTTATGGTAGATTAAAGTATTATAAATCAATGTTACCCTATTTTTACTTAATTAAGGAAAAGATAAATAAATATTTTGTATATTTTCAATTTGATTTTCATTAATTATTTTAGTAATATTAGGAATTGTTGAGTAAATTTGTTTTACACGCAACAAAATTATTTTATTATCATTCTTGATAATGGCAATATGCCGAAACTAGTCGAAAATTAAATGTTTGCGTGTAAAACAAACCAAATGAAACTTACTCAATAATTACAAATAATTTGTATTTAAATGAAATAAAAATGATGTAAAAATAATTAATAAATTATTTCCACATTTAATTTAATTTGTATTTATTGTGTAACATAAAAAAGTTAAAATCATCACATTTTATTTAAATTCGTAAGCGGTTTAATATTCGTTGATGAGAGAATGAGAGAGGGAGATGTTTGAAGTTGAAAGTTTTAATTATGTCACCGTCGCGCGGTAATCCTTAAAGCGCAATTAATTTGATATCGCAATTTAATTATGAAATAATAAAGCCCAGGTGAGGCCCGCTTAATTAATTAAGATTTCAAAGGGAGGAGAAGGCGAAGGGCGCGGATTCATTATGGCCCGAGTGAATGGCTGATTATTCCTGCGGGCTCGAGAGAGTTTCCTTTTAAAACATGTTATTAATCGGCTCAAAAAGGCGCGCGCTAAACATCGATAAACCGCCAGCGATTAAGAATATTTTCGCTTGTAATTAATTAAAATTAAAAAAAAAATATAATTCCAGGGTTACCATAAGGAATTCACTTATAATTAAAGATTAAGACTTTAAGTTCAATGTCTGGTGGGCTACTTTACCCAAATTAGTTTATGATGTAGTGAAGTAGTGAAAAACCTAAGTCTTTATACCCTTTCACTACTTTTCGTAAAATTATACCGCCAGATATTGAACTAAACAATAATGTTTACCGTCCATATTTTATAATAATAATAAATATAATAACCAAAATAATTCCTTAATTACTTTTTCTGATTTTCAAACTTGAATAAATGACTTTGTACATGGTGTCTGACAAGAATTAGCACATATCTAAGTAATTTAATAAAAATCTGGGTTTTGACAACTGATAACACTTTAGACAGAATTTCAAAAAAATAATAAAGACAAAATTAGTAATATTGAGAGGTCTATTAGCTAGAATATAATGGAATACCTGAAGATGTATATAGAAAAAAAATAGTAGCCCAGGACAGGCAAACAATTTCATTTTAATAAATTAAATAAAAACGAATTTAAAAGTAATTAATAAAAAGTCGCAGAATTAATATTGCTGCTATAATAGCTTAATTAGATTTCTAACTGCAAAATACAGTCAATATTTTGTACTTGACGCAGCGTATAACTCTTGCAGAGCCAACTGAATTGCAGTATTTTTTGTAAAATTGCTCAGATTTGAGTCAAATTCAAAAATTCTTAAAAAATAGAAAAAACTTCTGCAGGATTAATCCTGCTACTCTGGCAGCTTAATTAGATTCCTAACTGCAAAATACAGTGAATATTTTGTATTTGACGCAGCGGATAACTCTAGCACAGCCACCTGAATTTCAGCAATTTTCTTCAAATTGCTCAGATTTGAGTCAAATTCAAAAATTCTTAAAAAATAGAAAAAACTTCTGCAGGATTAATCCTGCTACTCTAGTCGCCTAATTAGATTCATAACTGCAAAATACAGTTAATATTTTGTATTTGACGTAGCGGATAACTCTAGCACAGCCACCTGAATTTCAGTAAATTTCTTCAAATTGCTCAGATTTGTGTCAAATTCAAAAATTCTTAAAAAATAGAAAAAACTTCTGCAGGATTAATCCTGCTACTCTAGTCGTCTAATTAGATTCCTAACTGCAAAATACAGTCAATATTTTGTATTTGACGCAGCGGATAACTCTTGCACAGCCACCTGAATTTCAGCAATTTTCTTCAAATTGCTCAGATTTGAGTCAAATTCAAAAATTCTTAAAAAATAGAAAACACTTCTGCAGGATTAATCCTGCTACTCTAGTCGCCTAATTAGATTCCTATCTGCAAAATACAGTCAATATTTTGTATTTGACGTAGCGGATAACTCTAGCACAGCCACCTGAATTTCAGTAAGATTCTTCAAATTGCTCAGATTTGTGTCAAATTCAAAAATTCTTAAAAAATAGAAAAAACTTCTGCAGGATTAATCCTGCTACTCTGGCAGCTTAATTAGATTCCTAACTGCAAAATGCAATCAATATTTTGTATTTGACGCAGCGGATAACTCTAGCACAGCCACCTGAATTTCAGTAATTTTTTTCAAATTGCTCAGATTTGAGTCAAATTTAAAACATCGTAAAAAATAGAAAAAAACTTCTGCAGGATTAATTCTGCTAATCTGGCAGCTTAATTAGATTCCGAACAGTAAAATACAGTCGATATTTTGTATTTGACGCAGCTGATAACTCTAGCACAGCCACCTGAATTTCAGGAATTTTCGTAAAGTTGCTCAGATTTGAGTCAAATTCAAAAATTCTTATAAAATAGAAAAAAACTTCTGCAGGATTAATCCTGCTACTTTAGTCGCTTAATTAGATTCCTAACTGCAAAATACAATCAATATTTTGTATTTGACGCAGCGGATAACTCTAGCACAGCCACCTGAATTTCAGTAATTTTCTTCAAATTGCTCAGATTTGTGTCAAATTCAAAAATTCTTAAAAAATAGAAAAAACTTCTGCAGGATTAATCCTGCTACTCTAGCAGCTTAATTAGATTCCTAACTGCAAAATACAATCAATATTTTGTATTTGACGCAGCGGATAACTCTAGCACAGCCACCTTAATTTCAGGAATTTTCGTAAAGTTGCTCAGATTTGAGTCAAATTCAAAAATTCTTAAAAAAAAAGAAAACACTTCTGCAGGATTAATCCTGCTACTCTAGTCGCCTAATTAGATTCCTATCTGCAAAATACAGTCAATATTTTGTATTTGACGTAGCGGATAACTCTAGTACAGCCACCTGAATTTCAGTAAATTTCTTCAAATTGTTCAGATTTGTGTCAAAATTCTTAAAAAATAGAAAAAACTTTTGCAGGATTAATCCTGCTACTCTGGCAGCTTAATTAGATTCCTAACTGCAAAATACAATCAATATTTTGTATTTGACGCAGCGGATAACTCTAGCACAGCCACCTGAATTTCAGTAATTTTCTTCAAATTGCTCAGATTTGAGTCAAATTTAAAACTTCGTAAAAAATAGAAAAAACTTCTGCAGGATTAATCCTGCTAATCTGGCAGCTTAATTAGATTCCTAGCAGCAAAATACAGTCGATATTTTGTATTTGACGCAGCTGATAACTCTAGCACAGCCACCTCCTGAATTTCAGTAATTTTCGTAAAATTGCTCAGATTTGAGTCAAATTTAAAAATTCTTATAAAATAGAAAAAACTTCTGCAGGATTAATCCTGCTACTCTAGTCGCTTAATTAGATTCCTAACTATAAAATACAGCCATTATCTTGTATTTGACGCAACTGATAACTCTAGCACAGCCACCTGAACTTCAGTAATTTTCTTCAAATTGCTCAGATTTGTCAAATTCAAAAATTCTTAAAAAGTAGAAAAAAAACTTCTACAGGATTAATCCTGCTACTCTGGCAGCTTAATTAGATTCCTAACTGCAAAATACAGTCGATATTTTGTATTTGACGCAGCGGATAACTCCTGAATTTCGTTCATTTTTCTCTCTCTTTATTCGATTTACTCTTCCTGCATCGCTTCCAATTTTCTCTCTCGTCCTTGAATTGCACATTTCACATTTCACGGTCGCGTTACGAAATCCTGTGCGATGCGGTGCGCTCATGCAGCCACTCCGGGGTCGACGGACTCTTTTCGTGCTCGTCACGAGAGGAGGCAAAAAGCGAGCTTCACACGTTGGCCACTATAAACAATGCCCCGAGTTCCGCTCGAGCGATAATCATTATTCGATTCGACAACGATGCTCGTAGTATTCATGAAAATAATCAATGAACGTAATTTATATGATAAAAAAAAATAAAAGAAAGCAAAAAATATATAAACAACCGTAAAAATAAGAGGGGGGAATGAATGTTTGAAAAATACATGAAGTGGAAAGTGTAACGAGTAAATGAAATTGATTTTCGGGATGTGTTAAATAAATATAATAATAATTTCAAGAATTTCTTGTTGTTATTTTTTTCTTTCTCTCTATTTCTTTAGTTTATGTTGTGTTTATTTTAAGCTACTTTCGTATATTATATATTTTGTACAAAGGATATTTTCGTTGATTAATAAATAAATAAATAAATTTAAAATTCTATTAAAACCCTAGTAAAATATCTTTTCTTAGTTTATTACTGCTAACCATTGTCTTTTTTCTTTATTTATTTAATCTACCATTAGTAATTAAAATCTCTATATTCGACTTTGAGAAAAAATGCCAGGCAAATAATAATTTTACCTGATGAAACTTCATAATACACTTTTATTAATAAAATAACATTTTTTATTAAAAAAACTATATTGTAGACATTGCTACAATTGTTTCGTCAACGCATGATCTGCCTGATGATGATACATAATCAATTTTGTGAAATTAAAAACGAAAGGGCAGAAAGACCATGACAGACTACTAACACAACTGTACATATTGTTATTATAAATGTTTGTTATCATATAATCTGAATAAAGATGTTTGTATACAAAAAATAACGTTGTTTTGTTGACAAATATGTAGATGATTTATTTGTCAAGAAAATTTTCACAAAATTGATTATAGATCATCATGATAACAAAAAAAAAGAAAATGTGTAAATAAAAATGGAAATTTTATTCTCTAGTTTATTTATTATTATAAAATTCTTTCCATATTGCGCAATTTACAAGTTACCGCAATGAATCATTATGGTAATTTGTAAATCGAATTTGCAAGGGATGATTTTCATCATCCGGCGAGTTTTAAGATTTACAAGCGGCTGCAAGAATGCTCTCTATATTTTCCATTTTTCTTCTCCTTTTTTTTGTAGATCGTTATTAATATCGAAGGGAGGTTTGGTTTACTTTACCCGAGCAATAAATCTGAATGAGTTATTGCGAAAAACGAAAGACGAGTAGAGATGCAAAATTGGAATTTTCTAATAACGAAACGGAACGACCCTCATCCATATTTCCCTAACCCCTCTTCTCTCTTCACGGGTAAATATTATACGAATAACAACAACAGCGGATACAAAAAATAAATAAATGTTTTTTGTGTGCGGGAAAGTGTATACCAGGGATGTTATTTGTAATATGAATATTCGGCTGCGTAAACTGAGGGCTTTTTTGTTGTGTTTTATCTAAATATTGAATTAAGTTTTGTTTGTGTAATTTCGGATTAATTTAAATATTGAATGTCTGCGCACACATGTAATAAATAATACGCTTTTACTTACATTTCCAAACACGCGCAGACCTTAAAAGAGAAAATGCGGTGTAGCATATGCGAATTCTTAATGCGAAATAAAGATAAAGAAACCTATTATATAGTGAACCACCCCTCACTCCATGAAACTCTTCCTCAATTTACTTTAATTTACGCCATTTCGACGTTTTTAAGGATTGAATCACAAAAAATTATTACTGCTGCGTTTGTTTTTTATCATCGACTTTGAAGTTTGTTCGATTTTATGTTGAAAAACGTGGGTGACAAAAATTGAAAAATAGTTATAAATAGTGGATGACAAAAAAAAAAAGTTATAATAAAAAATAAACTGTTCATTGATTTTGATGGTTCCTAAGACATCTAGTAACAATCTAAGACAAAGAAATCGAATTTAAAGTGCACCAAAGTCAGCTGTTTTTAACTTCGAAGTTTTATCGATTGTGTGTTAAAATCCGTGGATGACAGAAAAATTAAAAAAAAAATAGTTATAATAAAAAATAAACTTTTTTATTAGCTGAGATGGTTTCTAAGACATCTAGTAACAATCTAAGACAAAGAAATCGAATTTAAAGTGCACCAAAGTCAGCCGTTTTTGACATTGAAATTTCATCGATTTTGTGTTAAAAACTGAGGATGACGGAAAAATTAAAAAAAAAAAATAGTTATAATAAAAAATAAACTTTTTTATTAGCTGAGATGGTTTCTAAGACATCTAGTAACAATCTAAGATAAAGAAATCGAATTTAAAGTGTACCAAAGTCAACCGTTTTTGACATTGAAATTTCATCGATTTTGTGTTAAAAACCGTGGATGACCGGAAAATTAAAAAAAAAATAGTTATAATAAAAAAATAAACATTTTTATTGGCTGAGATGGTTTCTAAGACATCTAGTAACAATCTAAGACAAAGAAATCGAATTTAATGTGCACAAAAGTCAGCCGTTTTTGACATTGAAATTTCATCGATTTTGTGTTAAAAACCGCGGATGACGGAAAAATTAAAAAAATATAGTTATAATAAAAATAAACTTTTTTATTGGCTGAGATGATTCCTAAGACATCTAGTAACAATCTAAGACAAAGAAATCGAATTTAAAGTGCACAAAAGTCAGCCGTTTTTGACATTGAAATTTCATCGATTTTTTGTTAAAAACCGCGGATGACGGAAAAATTAAAAAAAAAAAATAGTTATAATAATAAAATAAACTTTTTTATTGGCTGAGATGGTTTCTAAGACATCTAGTAACAATCTAAGGCAAAGAAATCGAATTTAAAGTGTACCAAAGTTAGCCGTTTTTGACATTGAAATTTCATCGATTTTGTGTTAAAAAACGTCGATGACGGAAAAATTAAAAAAAAAAAATAGTTATAATAAAAAAATAAACTTTTTTATTGGCTGAGATGGTTCCTAAGACATTTAGTAACATTCTAAGACAAAGAAATCGAATTGCAAGTTCGCCAAAGTTGACCGTTTTGGACTTCGAAAGTTGATAGATATATTGTATAGAAATTCGTGGATGACAGAAAGAATTTTTAAAATTATAATGAAAATACTGATAGGCTAATATAAAAAATAAACATTTAAATCCACGGCGGAGGCGCCGGGTTAAAAAAAACTATGGCTGGAAAACCGTGGATAACTTCACATCGAACATCGATTAATTAATATATAATGTGCTAAGTTAAATAAACATGTTTCCATTACTTCATTATATTTAAATGCGATATGCATTATTATTGATACATTAATATACATATATACAAATGCGGAATATAGGAGAGTGTTTTAATATATTTGAACATAAGTCAAAATGTCACAATGGATAAAGAGAGAATAATTTATTAATTATTTTTAAATTCGTTTTATTCAATTATTCGCTCTTTGTCATGCAAACGCAAGTTTTGAATATTGTACATTTCTTTTAAAGTACTTATAATGATAAGTAAAGGGAATAATTTATTAAATATTTATTTTATCCTTTTCATTTAATTTATTAAAAAAATAAATAAGAAAAATACTTATTAAATATTTATTTTTTTTATTTCCAATTCACAGTTTTCATACATGGAACGCTTTCTTTCTTTTTTTCATTTCTTTTCTTTCTTTCTTTTCATTCGAGTTACGTCTTTTATTTTTCTTTTTCATTCAATATTTTTTTTTATATTCATTTCCAATTTTCCGTCGTACGAATGGAGAGAACCCGAGTGGGAATCGCTCGATGGCCCATGAAAGTTAATCTGAAAGCGATATAAAAGTCTTTTCGAGTGTGGGGTCGCGACACCTGAAGTGATCCGTATCGCCGGAATATCCGCAATAAAGCGGATACCGTCTCGCAATACATATTTCACGCTTATATTTCCAATAATATAACACACGGCACGAATCCACTTCGGGAAATTCTTCATTCTTTCACATCAAGGCGACTTTGAAAAGATAAACTTTATCCGACGTGTATATTTGAAATTGTAGTTATTTAAACATTTTTTTATAATAAAAACGATTAATCTTCTTTATGTTGGTTGTGGAGATTTTAATTATTTAAATAAAAATAGTTGTTATGTTACATTTAGTTTAATAAAAAAATAAGTAGGATTGTCCTTTCTCCTACTTATTTTTTATTATTTAATTTTTTTTATTTATTTAAAATCTTACTAAAATTGAAACAAAATAAATTTGGTGACAGTTATTAAACAAAATCAAATAAAAATAGTTCATTGTGTACTTCAATGTCTGGTGTTTCAACGGTAGTTGTTTCAATGAATGTTTGTAATTAAAAAAAAAATCATTAAGTCAAAAAAGTTGCAGTAATTAAAAAATAATAATTAATTAATTATTTTTTCAATAATTTTTATTTGAGTAAATATTTTTATTATTATTAATTAATCACATATGCTATGGTTATTTTCGTACAAATCAATTTAATCATAATTATAATAATAAAAACAATAGTAAACGATTATTGGTCAGTAAGCTTTCTGCCAATTTTTATTTGATTCAATTAGAAATATTAATTTTATTTTATTCATGTTTCGCATTATTTCGGAAACAATCGCTCGTTTCAAGATAAACACCCCCGATCTATATACGCCAAACGTTTAATATAAATCCGTGGGTTTTAAAAGCGGCGCAAATAAAACGGCGTGCTTTTTATTGCGAATATGTCTCACGTTTAAAACGATCGTAAAAGCCCATTGTAAATGTTTTATTAATAATTTTACGCGCGCGTCGCGGGGAGATTTATTTTACGTACGCGAATCTTTTTTGTTTCGTTTTCAGACAGCGAAAAAACGGCGATTAAAAATTAAATCCCCTATAATTTTCGAATGTGTAATCCTCACCACCGGGAATTCGCTCACATAAAAAATCCAAAAAAAAAAAAACGTATTCGACTTTTCTTTTATTTATTTAGCTATAAATATATACAAGTTGAACTCATAAATTTAATTTTTAATACGTAATTCTAATTAGAAATCCGACTTAAATTTGGTTTTCGGAATATCTTGATTATTAAATCCCTTGTGATTTACACCCATCATAATGCTTTCACAGAAAATGCTCTGTATAGTGTTTTGTTTAAATCATTTTGGGAACATCCCAAAAATTAAATCCCTTACGATTTACATCCATCATAATACTTTTCACAGAGAATGCTGTGTATAGTATCTTGTTTAAATCGACGCAAAAGAAAACGAAACCACCTGCGCGCTCTTTTCTCCGAACACCATCATTATTATTATTATCATCATTATTATTTACCGGCGAGTTGAGTTCATCGCACGGAATGAGCATAATGATAGACACGTAGAGAAAGAGAAATATTACCAGCTTTCGGTTTCAGCTGCCTCTGGCCTTGGCTGCAATCGAAGAAAGGAAAAGTCGCGCGTCTCGTTTCCGGAACGAGCTTTTTTCCCCCGCGAGTTGTTGTTTCTTTTTGTTTTGTTTTATAGCGCAAAACAAGTGGAAACGGGAAGAGGGAAAAGAAGTAATAACTTTGATTCAGCGGGGATGAGAGAGGTGGAGGGGGGGAGGGGGTTGGAGGGACAAATGGGCAATTTACACATTTTTACAGCGGGGATTTGTTTTCGCGCGGATTTATCGCGCCCGCCGGTGGAAAACCCCGGATAACTCCGCGGGGCGATTATTTGTTGCGGGGTTGGAAACGGTTTAATTTTTATTCAGGAGGGGAGGAGAAAATTGCCCGCCTCTTTTTGTGGATTTATTCAACTTTAATTGGAATGAAAATATAATCCAGTTATCTTCATTAATACAATAAAGTAAACAAATAAAAAATAAAAATTGTAATTAGTACCGAATCTCTATACTTTATTAATTTATTAAAACAACCTCACATAACTCAAATTAATTTTTATTTCATTTGAAAAAAAAAAAAAAAAATCGCATAAAAATCATCTTTTTGTAATAAAATTGGAAATAACTCGAAAACTACGGAGGGGGTAATTTTCGCTTTTTGTATATTCTAAAAGGGGAAGATTTAAGGAATATTCCCACGAAGTTTCATTAAAATGTCGCCGACAGAGATTTAGTTCTGATTTTTTAAATTCCAAAACATAAAAAAAAAATGGAATCTTATGTTTTCGCATAAAATTGGAAATAACTGAAAATACGGAGGGGGTATTTTTTGTTTTTGTCATATTCTAAAAGAGGAAGGTTTTAGGAGTAATCCCACGAAGTTTTATTAAAATGTCGCAGAAAGAGATTTAGTTCTGATTTTTAAAAATTCCAAAAACACAAAAAATTGGAATGAAAATCTTGTTTCTGCATAAAATTGGAAATAACTGAAAAACTACGCAGGGGTAATTTTTGTTTTTGGCATATTCTAAAAGGGGAAGGTTTTAGGGAAAATCCCACAAAGTTTTATTAAAATGTCACAGAAAGAGATTTAGTTCTGATTTTTAAAAATTCCAAAACACAAAAAATTGGAATGAAAATCTTATGTTTTCGCATAAAAATTGAAATAACTGAAAAACTACGGAGGGGTAATTTTTGTTTTTGCTATATTCTAAAAGAGGAAGGTTTTAGGAATAATCCCTCGAAGTTTTATTAAAATGTCGCATAAAGAGATTTAGTTCTGATTTTTTAAAATTCCAAAACACAAAAAAATGGAATGAAAATCTTATGTTTTCGCATAAAATTGGAAATAACTGAAAAACCACGGAGGGGGTAATTTTTGTTTTTGGCATATTCTAAAAGAGGGCGGTTTTAGGAATAATCCCACGAAGTTTTATTAATATGTCAAAGAAAGAGATTTAGTTCCGATTTTTTAAATTCCAAAACACAAAAAAAATGGAATGAAAATTTTATGTTTTCGCATAAAATTGGAAATAACTCAAAAACTACGGAGGGGGTAATTTTTGTTTTTGGCATATTCTAAAAGAGAAAGATTTTATGGATAATCCCACGAAGTTTTATTGAAATGTCGCAGAAAGAGATTTAGTTCTGATTTTTTTAAATTACAAAACACAAAAAAATGGAATGAAAATCTTATGTTTTCGCATAAAATTGGAAATAACTGAAAAACTACGGAGGGGTAATTTTTATTTTTGCTATATAGTTTTATTAAAATGTCGCATAAAGAGATTTAGTTCTGATTTTTTAAAATTCCAAAACACAGAAAAATGGAATGAAAATCTTATGTTTTCGCATAAAATTGGAAATAACTGAAAAACTACGGAGGGGCTAATTTTTGTTTTTCACATATTCTAAAAGAGGAAGGAATAATCCCACGAAGTTTCATTAAAATGTCGCAAAAACCGTTCAAGTTATGATTTTTATAATTTCCAAAACACAGAAGATTCTTTTTTTTTTGCATAAAATTATAAAATAACTCAAAAACTAATAAACATCGTCCCCCTTCCGTGCCGATTAGCGTTTGTAGTGCGTGATCGCATTTAATATATTATTTCCCGCGTGTTTGTTTTCGGGATTAAAACCACTGTTAGAAAATTACGCAAACAAGATAATAAATCTTAATTACGTCCGGTGAGCGGACAATTTATCAATTCATCTTCGTTGCATTTTTCAGGCGTTTCGCGCTCGCGCCTCGCCTTTAATTAATTACGACACAGCGGACGTCGCGACGCCTCGCGGAGACCGATCCTAATTAAAAAGGCCGTCGATGAAATTCATTAGTAAAACTTTAGAATTCTATTATTTTAAAATGAAACGCTTTTATCGTGTAATAATTGGCTGAAAGACTACCGGTCAATAGCCAATTCCTACAAGAACATCGTTTAAAGTATAAATATATTGTCAAAAATGTAAAAAAATAATGTTAAACCACACTCGCAAGGAATAAATATGATGAATATATATACAAATATCTTTATTCAAGGGACTTTTACATTATATTAAGTACAGTATTGTATAGTATAATACGGTATATAATTTGAGGTTGTCCTTTCATATATGATGAATATATATCGTGTAATGTTTTTTTTTTAATAAAAAAATAATAATCATGAAATTTTTTTTAATATATTTAAATGAAACACGATTTGTAAAGTGATTGATATTATACTGTAACGAAAGTAAAAGAAGCAACTGAAAAGAAAACGCGCGAGCGCGCTACTGTAAGCATAGCGTCGTGGGAACTTCTGGAATATTCGCAAAGCTCTTCACGCCATATAAGCGCGTGTTAGCGGCGGGCAGTCTATCACGAACGTCCAAGTGCTCAACATCTAGTTATATTAAGTACTTTTTTCTTTGATTTATCAAATATTGGTGCTAATGCTTTCCGCTTACACAAGTTATACATTCAATAATTACAAGTTTGGATAGATTAGGTTATAGTAGGTAAAATATATTACAATATCATTAAAACACATGAAAGTTAAGATTTAATAAAAAAAATGCAATAGTTCTAAAGTAACAAAAAACGAGTAATTAATAAATACGTCAATAAATAAAATAACGACCATGAACATAACATACACATTAAAAGGTAGTAGTCCAAAATACCGACTCGTAATATATTAATATATTTTTTGTTGCATGTATACTTCAAATTAAAATGATGTTGACTGTAATTCCAACTGAATCATACGCTTTGTTAAAGTCAATTCAGCTGGAGTTTAACGAAGGTTGGTAATTAGAAATAAAAGTTGTTGTAAAACACGAATTTTCCTGTTGGAGCGAGCAATTAAGTGAACATTATCGCAGTCCGGTGGGGTGGGGATAATGAAAAGGGGCAGACAACAATCGTAGCCTCCACACCTACGTCCATAAAACATCGAACCCTTTCTTGTTCCCCACATCCACACCCCCACCTTTCTCCTCCCGCATTCGTGCTATTCAAGGGACGTAATCCCATTTATATTAACTTGCATAACTACCTGCTTAAATTATTTAGCCGGGCGCCTACGCACTAAATAATAAGGGGGGTGTCGCGCGAGAATTCCTGTTTTCGTCGGTCGTGGTAGGGGACGCTCGTCTTTCCCCCCTAATTACGCAAAACATTAAACTCGCTAGTGGAAATTGTTTAACATAACAACAAAACTGGTTGTGATATAATAAGAGTTTAATATTCTGTTATAATTTAATAAATATTCTATATATCATAAAATAATAGTATTATAATTTACAATAGAAGTCATAATACACTAGTGGATTATATACTATATAACTACTAATATTGTAATTGATTCACATTTCTCCATTAATTTATTTAAATCATAACACACTTGTGGATGACTGCCACAAATCAATGGAAAAAAGTGAATCAATTATAATATAAATCTTATAATAGTATACAATCCACTAGTGGATTATGACTTCAAAAATGCAAACGGAGCGATGCAAGTTCGTTTGGTGACATCTGGTTTATTTCTGACCATTTCGGAAAGTCATAAATCTTTAATAAATTGAGTGTAAACTATTTATTTTGACGTGTTTGCATGTCCCGTCGATGTTCTTTTTTGTGCCGGTTTTTCCTTAGTGGCCTGAACCCGGCTGTCGCCCCTAAATTAATGAAAAAAGGTGAATCAATTAGAATATTGGTCTAATAATAATGTATCCACTGGTATATTATTACTGCCATTAACCAATGGTAAAAGTGAATCAATTATTATATTAATTTATTGATAATTAAGACTTTTAGATTGATAATTACAAGTTAAAATTGTTGAAACTATAGTTATTAAAAAAATAAAGTTATACAAACATAGTGAATCAGTGGTTTTTATTAAAACCTATCTTAGTCTATCTTAATAGTATATAGTCGACTAGTGTATTATAATTGCCATACATAAAAAGGTGTATGCCGTCAAATAAATAAATATATCAATGTACAATCAATGTACCAATTAAAATATCAGTATTATTATATATTATAATTCACAAGTGTAATATGATTACAATAAACCAGTGAAGTAAAATGAACGCAAAGAGTTTTATTTTACATTCAATTATTTTTCGCTCCACTCAACAATTCAGTTCGTTCAGTAAACTTCGTCTCTGTCGTGATTTACGTTTTTTTGTAAATCACCATAGAGACGAAGTTTTCTGAACGAACAGGAGACGAGTAAGTCATTTGAGTGATTTATGACCTATAATACACTAGAGAAAATTATGGTTCTTAATAAACGAGTGAAAAGTATTTTATTTTCTATTATTTTCATTTTCGCTTAACGCAACTACAAAAAACAAACATAAATCATTGTGTAGATGAGGTTTGATGGACGAACTTGCGGCGAGCGAATCGTTCGAGTGATTTATGGCTTATAACACACAAGCACAAATATGAACAAAGTGTTTATATCGAGCGTATAACAAAAATCGACGACAAAGTTGGCATTGGAAATCTAAAGTCATGTCTGAACTAAAATCACACGCGCACGCGTAAAGCTGTCAGGTTTCAGTAACCCCTAATATCGTAAACACGCGTGTGATCTTAGTACAGACATGACTCGAGATTTCTAACGCCAACTTCGTCGTCGATTTTTGTTATACGCGCGATATTTTCGATTGTTTTCATATTTGCTTAATTCAACAAAAAAAAAAAAACATAAATCGCGATGAAGATTAAGTTTACGGAAACAATTTGAGGAGACGAATCACCAAAGTTATTTATGGCCCATAATACACGAGCGAGATTTATAGATCTTAATACACGAGCACAAAGTGTTATATTTTCGATTCTTCTCATTTTCGCTTAACTCAACTCACAAGGAAAAACACTAATCACGATGAAGACTAAGTTTACGGAATGAATTTGAGGCGAGTGAATCGTTTGAGTAATTTATGGCCCATAATACACAAGCACAAAGTGTTGTTTTGTTTTCGATTCTATTCATTTCGGCTTAACTCAAACCACAAAAAACATATTTCATTGTGATGACGAAGCTTACGGAATGAACTAGAGGCGAGTGAATCGTTTGAGTGATTTATGGCCCATAATACACAAGCACAAAGTGTTGTTTTGTTTTCTATTCTTTTCATTTCGGCTTAACTCAAACTGCAAAAACATATTTTATTATGAAGACGAAGCTTACGGAATGAACTAGAGGCAAGTGAATCATCCGAGTGATTTATGGTCCTTAATACACGAGCGACATTATGGCCCTTGATACACGAGAACTAAGTATTTTATTTTCTATTTATTTTTAATATTCTCTTAACTCAAACAAAAAATAAAAAAATAAAAAAAAAATCATGATGAAGACTGAGTTTACGGAAATGACTTGAGGAGAATGAATCGTCTGAGTGATTTTTGTCCCTTAATGCACAAGCACCAAATGTTTCTTTTTCGATTATTTTCATTTTCGCTTAACTCAACCAACAAACAAAAACATAAATCACGGAATTTACTGAATGACCTGGAGGCAAGTGATTCATCTGAGTGATTTATAGCTTATAATACACGGGCGAGGTTAATGTTCCATAATACATGAGTACAAAGTGTTTTATTTTGCTTAACTCAATCCCCCCCCCCCCCAAAAAAAAACATAATTCACGATGAAGACAAAGTTTATGGAACAAACTGGAGACGTGTGAATCGTCAGAGTGATTTATGACTCATAATACACGAGCGAGATTCATGGCTCTTAATGAACGAACACAAAGTGTTTTATTTTCGATTATTTTCATTTTCACTTAGCTCAACTCACAAGAAGAAAACATAAATCGCTATGAAGATTTAATGATGAAGAGTATTTTATAACTAATTATAAATAACTAGTGATTTATGGTTATCAGAACGCTTTTGTAGAGAGTGATTATTATTATTATTATTATTATTATTATTATTATTAAATCATGCTTTTATTCAATAGTCCGGAAATTAATGCGCGCAGTGATAAGGATTAATTTTTAACAATTCGAAATATTTTTTTGTACGAGTCATATTTTTAGAGATATTCTATAGGGTCAATTAAAATGTGACTCCAAGCATAAATAAACTTGAAGTTATGCACTATTTTTAAATTACTAGTGATTTATGGCTACCATAATGCTTTTATAGAGAGTGCTTATTAATTTTATGTATATATATATAACAATCTTTATTAACAATTAAGTTTACAATAAGGTAACAAACATTGATTATGTATATCACACAAAAATTAATTAATTGTTAAATGGCTATCGACCAGAGGTGTTTCTGCCTATTAATTTTATTATTTATTAATTTTATATCCTATCAAAATCTCTAATTTTCTACAAAAGCATTATGATAACCTTAAATTAAGATGAATGCTTCCGGTATAAGGACTAAATTTTAATTTTTTTGCACGAGGCATATAAATATTCATTTTTCTAGATAAATTATTCATAATAAATTAAAGACGACGCAAGCGCCACCTTTTGCCTAATTTCAAGAGACGTCGTCAACGATTTGGGTCTACAAGGTAGACGAACGAGAATCATTGTTTCGTCCACTAATGGAAGGCGAACTTATAAACTGAACTGAATTATAAATGAAACTGGTTACAAATCACTAGTGATTTATGGTTATCATAACACTTTTATTAAGAGTGAGTATTATTATTAACCTCGACACCCAATTCGGGTAAAAGAGGATAAGATTAAGAAAGAAAGAAAGAAAGAAAGAAAGAAAGAAAGAAAGAAAGAAAGAAAGAAAGAAAGAAAGAAAGAATGAAAGAAAGAAAGAAAGAAAGAAAGAAAGAAAGAAAGAAAGAAAGAAAGAAAGAAAGAAAGAAAGAAAGAAAGAAAGAAAGAAAGAAAGAAAGAAAGAAAGAAAGAAAGAAAGAAAGAAAGAAAGAAAGAAAGAAAGAAAGAGTATTATTATTAAAACATTCATTTATAGAAACAGTTTTAGATGAAAATAATTTTATTTCATATCAAAATTGTAACATCTCTGAATACTCGATATACAAACATCTTTATTCAGACAGCAGTATTACAATTCTTTACAAATATTTATATTTACAATATATATTGAAGGATTAGTAGTCTGTCATGGGCTATCGATCGGATTTCTGCCCTTGAATACTCGATTTTGCAAAATTTAAATGAATGCCTCTTTATTATTATTCTTTAATTCTAAATATTTATTTTGCAAGAGGCATATTTCTAGAAATAATTGTGCTACAAAAGATAAATTTTCACTAATTATAAATTTCTATTGATTTATGGTTATCGTAACGATTTTGTAGAGAGTGAGTATTATTATTATAAAATCAAGCGTATAATTAATAATAAACTGTGCGAGTGATCTTATTAAATCAAGTTTTTTTCAATGGTCCTAGATGAAAATAATTTCATTTCGTATCAAAATCATAACATCTCCTTCAAACACTCTAGCGAATTTCGCGAAATTCAAACGAAATCCTCCGGTGATTAATGCGCGCAGGTGATTAGGTTAATCTGTTGGCCCATTTATAGAAAACTCCGGGCCGTTTCCGTTTTTCGCTTATCGTCTCCGGGGCAGCTGTCCCGTTCCAGAGAGGTGCTGGGGGAAACGAATGGACTTTTGATGTGTTCGAAGAGCTCCATTAAAACTTGCCTCGTTAACGTCCGTTCCCGTAATTATTCCTCGTGTAAATCAAATTTTATCCGCGATGAATTTCGGCGTTTCGACGGACCGAGGATTTATGCACCGTTTTGCCCACTCGAAAATATTGTCTCGCTAAAAGTGATGACTTTGTTGATTTATAGCAGAATTTTATGTTGACGATTTTTTTTGTAACATCAGCTGGTAAATTATGACCTATTTTCTTTTTCATCGAAGATATCTGTTGAAAACCACAAGTTTTTTTAATTTTTTTGTAACCTGACTGATTTATTTTATTCCGTATCTGTTACTGTATGAAATGGCCTCCGTAAATTAATAAATAAAGTGTTTAAATACAACATGCAGTGAGGGTTTTATTTCAATATAGCCAAATTTTCGATAAAATAATTTGTTTGATAGGAAATTAAATTATTTTGACTACTGTTGAATAAAATGTAATAATAAAAGAAAACTCCCTCTTATGGAGCTAGTCTTGGAAATTCACCTGTCACGGAGATGTGGTATGAATCCCACAGGGGCAAGAACTAAATAACGAAATATACTTGTCCCGAGTCCATGTGTTTCTTTATCATACATAAATAACTATTATCGTAAATAGCTATTTGGGAGAAACTACTCAAAAAAAAAAAATGTTGCCTCGTTTGATCACTCCCAAACGTTAATTATAATTAGGAAAATTATCCTATCAATCATGGTTCCTTAAAAAAATTATATCTATGTATTGAAAATATGATCAAGTAATCGGTGAAATATTAATATCATAGGTAGTATATGTACAATCTATATTGACTTTATGACATTTTCGTGGTCGTGAGCGCGCGCATCAAAGAACGGCTGTTTTCAAGGTATGATGCTGTTATCGAGCTGCTCGCACTTAAACTTTCGAAGGACCAGAAGTAAATTACTTCAAAAAGTATTTAGTTTTAAAGTATATTAAAATGAGAAAAAATAATGTGATACAAAAATAACAAGTGAAATTAGCCGTGTTAACAGTTAGACCGGCGAATGTCTTCTTCTTCGCCTGCTCATCTTGCAAGGTCATCTAATCGGATGTCCTTCTCTTATCAAGCTTTGTACTTTTATTCGTTTTTTCGGTAACGCTTTATCGCGGCAATTTCGAAACGCACACTTTCCCTAACAAACAATATAACTAATTAAGGGTGCATTTTATAAGATGCTATATTTACATTTTATTGATCGATGCCTGTCGGAAGCTCGATTTGGGGTTAAGGCTACGGCTAATGAGAGGCCTAATGCATCTTAAAAATACGTTAAGTTGCAGTTAGTTGCTTTACTATAAACGCGGCCTAACGTATCCCTTTAAGATTTGTCCTTCCCTAAGAACGCGGTCTAACACATTCTTTAAAGGCCCCTAATTTACCATAAACGTGGCCTAACGTATCCTTTTTAAGGTTTGCACTTCCCTAAGAACGCGACCTAACACATTCTTTAACGGCCCCTAATTTACCATAAACATGGCCTAGCGCAGTCTTTTAAGGGTTTTTCTTTACAAAAACACGTCATAACGAATTATTTTAACGTGTCTTCATTATAAACGTGGTCTAATTAATGTTTTAAGGCTTCTATTTCACTGTAAATGTATTCTTTTAAGGCTTGTACTTCACTATAAACGCGGCCTAACCCATCATTTTAGAGCTTATACTATAAGTGCAGAATAAAGTATTAAAAAAATCAATTTGAGTCTCATTAATCACTTGGTAAAACATTTTAGTAATATTAGGAATTGTTGAGTAAGTTTCATTTGGTTTTACGTGTAAAACAAGCCAAGTGAAATTTACTCAACAATTCCTAGAATTTTTTTTAAGTCTTCTACTTGACAATAAACACGGTCTAGCGCATTCTTTAAGGCTTCTACTTTAGGTTGATTGATAAGGTGTTGAAAATCCATATTCACTTTGTATAAATAAAATTCTGAATAACTTTCATGCACCTGAAGAAACAATAAACTTGCGAAACAATTGTTGTGAAAATAAACACACTTTTTGACAATCAAAAGTTATTCAGAATTTTATTTATACAAAGCTTCTACTTCACTCTGTTTTAAAATAAAACAATAGTTTTTTAAGTTTCACATAATTGTAGAGTTGTAGAGGCACTGCTACAATAGTTTCACCAATACATCGGCATCATCAGGCAGATGATTAAACTACTTTACTCTAAACGCGGCCTAATAATGCTTTCTTTTAAGGTTCCCACTTTACCATAAATTCAGACGCATTCTTTTAAGGCTTCCACTTCGTTGGACACCGTTATTTTAACAACAGTGTTTAATTTGGAAATAATGATTTTTTTAAGTTCCAACATTAAACCGCCATCGTTCTCGTTTGCATAACAAAGCTTCTCATATTTAAATACTGGCGCGGACCGTTTAAATCCGGCAATAAAACACCGAAGGCAAACAAAACGCGAAAAGCCACAATAAAAATTCTATGCGCGCATCCGAGAGTGTAAACACACTCCACTCACTCTCTAGCGGAGTTCTCATCTCGCCCACCTTTCCTTATCTCCCATTTACATTTCATTAAAGCCAGCGTTCCTTGTAGAGTATTATCTGGAAGCGGCTCCACACAAACGGAGAAATACATATATATATATATATATATATATACATTCCGGCACGGTTCTGTTTTACACAAAGAGCAGACCAGGGCCGGATTTAGGGTCAGTAAGAATGAGATAGAGATGGTGGGCAATCTCAATCCTTCTACCCGTGACGTGGATGGTGCGGGACGTACCACTCTAATACGAGATAAATTCTGTAGGTCACAAATTGATGAAAGAAAGCTAAAAAAAAATAAGTTAGTTTTTTTCCGTAGAGACAATAGGTGGCAGCACAATCCAGCTTTATTGTACTCATTATATATATTGTACTTTATTGGAAGAAGTCATCAAGTAGTCGTCATTGAAGTTTCGGGGGAGCATCTCGTCGCGCGGCAGACCAGGGGTCTTTCCCCCGGGGGGGGGGGGGGGTTTGCAGGCGGGGGGTGAGGACCACAAAATGAAACGATTGAGCTTATCATCTTTCGGTACACCGATGAAGGGGAAGGGCATGCTTAATAAGATCATTACTGGTGATGAATCACAAGCGTGATTCAATACAATGGAAACGTCTTTCTTTTACAAAGATATTCAAGGTTGTGCCCTCAGCTGGTAAGATTATGCTTACCGTATCTTGAAATTATCAAGAAGTGCTCCTAGCTTATTTCCAGAATAGAAATGTTGAATCCTACTATAGAGTTTTGTTGTTGCTTCGAGAGGCAATTCGAAGAAAAAGTCTAGGGCTACTGCTGCATCACGATAACGTTAGGCCGCATGTAGCCCGATTGAAGAATTAGGATAGCCACTTCTTGAACATCCGGCTTACAGTTACGACCTTGCTCCAAGCGATTATTATCTGTTTGGTCTACTCAGAAGGCATTTTGGTGGCAAACATTTCACGATCCTCAACAAGAGTTACGCTTTTGGTTCAGACGGCAGCCCAATGAATTTTATGCTTAAACTTTGAAAGACAACAATCCATTTTTTCAATCAATCATTTTTCATTTCCTATTAAATTTTCAATCAGAAACTTATTTGACCGTATTCACCGGGGAAAGTACCATGATGAACACATCACCATTTTTTTTATTGTGGAACAGCACTTAGTAGTTCAGACGTTTGCCGATAGGTTTAAATTATATTATCTTTGGCTTGTTTGTCAAATGTTCCAAAATGGGTGTTTTTTTTTCTCTAATTTGTACCATTGGCAATTTAATGTGTGCAACTTATTCTATATACAATATTACATGTAGGCGGCATGATCTATTACTAGATCATGCCCTAATCCGGTCTTTTACCTTTCGTTTTATGACCATGTGGAGCCCCGCTAGTTCGTGTTGGTATCAACGTCATATCATTGAAACCATTGCCCGCCGTAGGCCAACCTACGTGTAGACCGGAAAGGGGAATAGACGCCTTTGGGCTTTTAATGGCCAACCCGACTCCTCATTTAATGGCGACAAGCACCAGGGCTGAGATGACCCCGCCGCATGCAGTTAACCCCATCTAAAATAGGGATACGGGCGTGCCACAGGAAGGCCTGCAATTCCGACTTATGTATCTACTCCTTTGAGACATCCATGCACGAGAGCACGGTATACCCTGCAACTTGGTGCTTCCAAGCTTTTTTGCGAAACCCCCCTCCTTCCCCCCAAGATACTACAGCCGAAATTGGGATGAGTTGGTCCGGAGCAATGTCTTTTACGCAGAATTTTTCTTCTGGAAGAGGGCTTATGTAACCCCGGTATGTTTGACGTGCCTAGAATGGATGCCAGAAACTCCTTATAGACTTTAAGGAGGGCTACCTCTACCAGTTGCCAGTTCGCCGGCGAGATTGATCCCTCCCTGTGGCTTCTATTAATTACCGCCCATATAGTGTGCTCCTTAAGGATGTCACTGTAAGTGCAGCCGGGTCTAGTTTTCGCAGAGTGCCCGGTCCTCGCCTTTTTAGGGCATGGTGGGGTCTCTGTGATTGTTGTCTCTTGGGGGTTATGGTCGCAGTAGGTTTCTCCCCGTATTCCCTGATTATTTTAATAGCCCATTCCAGAGACTCTCCCTTCTGGCCGGAGAGCCAGCTTTTCTATTCCTGATAGCCCATTGTAGAGGGTTTTAGGTCTTTGTTGTAAGTCTGTAGTTTTTGGCCAGCCTTAGTCTTCCCCGACTTTTTGGAATCTTTTTTGGACGTGTTTGCCTTTAAGGCCTGACACGAATGGACAGTTGCCCCGTCCAGATCCGATGCAGCAACCCGCTAAACGGGTTTTTGTGTACCTACCTGGAAACCAGAATCCTCGTTTCTATTGCCCATGATTTGTCGTATAGAAGGAAAGAGATAGTAAAAAGATTAAAGATAGATTGAATCCCCCCTTTTGGGTTCCGATCAGTTCGAATAACTGAAATCCAGAAAATCGAAGAGTTCGCCAAGAGTGACAGTTTAGAGGTGAAGCGATTCTATGAAGGAGACTGAACAGCAAAGAGGTTGTATTAGCCTCGGATCGTTTTAACGGTAAGGCATGACCTCCCAGCAGCACAGGGATCCGGGGCTCCATAAAGGAAACCTACATCCCAGCACCCCCTCATTGGCTTACAACTCTTCCTCTCCCCACGCCACATCAAGCTACATTCCTACCGCGAGATTTTGTCGAAAAATAAAACTGGTTTTTATATTAATATTTTGCATGGTACCTTTTGTGATATAATTACAGGCGAACTTGCAAATCGGTTTCATTTTATATAAGCACCTTTGTTTGTCCGCGATTCTAACTAGGAAGGAACAATACAAAGAGAAAAGGGAAAGAGAATTAATTAACAAAATATTAAAGAAAAGGTGCTGCAATAACTACACATGACTTCAATATTTTTATTCTCATTCGCATACGAGCTACTCGAGATCTGTCTTCTTTAAGGCGTGTTAGCCATCCTGTCTTCTATACGAATCGTGGTTAATTTCCCTGGAAACAGCACTTTTTTCCTTTACATGTGAGGATTTCTGCACTCAACAAATTATATATAATATTATTACAAAGTGAATACTCTTTTCAATTATGAATGATCAATAATTTAGTATAATTTAAAGGATATTTAAACAAATAAATAACTTTATTCCATATAAACTAAAAATAGCATCAATTTGCCCTATTCCCAAAACTACAACAAATCAACGAAATATATCTAACTATCGTCCAATCGCCATATTAACTCATATTGGGAAAGTATTTGAAAAAGACCTCTATTTCCAAATATTTAGCCATGTCGTACCATACTTATCTACGAATCAGCATGGATATATTCCTGGGCGCTCCACTACAACTAATCTAGCTGTTATTACTCATGATATCTTTAGAACTTTGGACTCTTCTGGACAAATTGATATTATCTATACTGATATGACAAAAGCATTTGACAAAGTTGATCTACTTTTAAATAAATTAGGTAACTTTGGTTTCTGTTCGAATGCTCTACTCTTGATAGCTTCCTATTTGATTAAACGTGAAACATATATGTCAGTCAACAATTTCAAGTCTAAGACATACTTTCCTACCTCTGGTGTTCCTCAAGGCTCAATATTAGGCCCATTGCTTTTTAATTTGTTTATTAATGACTTATCAGAACTTCTAACTTGTAAACACCCATTCTATGCGGATGACTTGAAAATATACGCTAATATTTCATCACTTTTTGATTACGAAGAGTTACAATATCAAATTGATACAATTGCTAATTGGTGTAAAACCAATAATTTTAGACTTAATAGTCTCAAGTGAAAATTTATGTCCTTTACAAATAAACATTGTGCGTTTCAATATAATTACAAAGTTTCTGACTGCGCAATCGAGCGTGTAAGCATTTTTAAAGATTTGGGTGTTGTATTTGATGATAAGTTTACTTGGGGAATCCTTCAGGGCGTTAGGTTTTATTCATCGTAATTCTCTAAATTTTAACGATCCCAATGCGCTAAAATCCTTATTTAACGTTTTTGTCCGTTTTAAGTTGGAATATGCTTCTTTATTTTGGTATCCTCAGACGCAATTTCAAATAGAGTTAATTGAGAGCGTTCAGCGTAAATTTCTTAAATACTTATATTTTAAAGTAGAGGGAATTTACCTTGAACGCAGCTTTAATCAGCAAAATAAATCAAGTATAACATTTTTATATAAACTTCTTAATAATTATATTGACTGTCCGGATTTACTAAAACTTATAGATTTGCATACTCTAACTTTCAATTCTAGAAATAAGGTTACTTTTCGTGTTGAATTTAATAAAACTGTATACGGCTCTAAATCCCCTGTAGGTATTATTTGTGATCCTTTGTCTTCCTTCGTTACTCTATGTTAACGTAAGTCTACTATTCTTTTATTTCAATGTATTTATTTTATATTTTATTATGTTTTTAAAATTAATTTGTAATCATCAATTTTTATTTGCATAATTGTCTTGTTATTGGGAATATTTCCTGTGGGGCAATAAATATTATTATTATTATCTCCTTTGATTTATATATATATAAATATCGCTTCATTTAAATTATTTTTAAATATTATATTTGATAATGGCAAGCTGATTTTCCGAAACTGCAGTTGTATTTATAAATATACAGAGTGTTTATACAAACAAAGTTATTTATTAGTTTAAATATCCTTTAAATTAAATTAACATGTATAACGAAGTAGAAGCCTCAATTATCAAGAAAATAATGTAGTAAGTCGCCAATTTTCATCATTTCATTTTTTTTAATTATTGAAAACCGACAAGCACGTGCTGGTTCAGCTTACACGTAAATCCGGCCCTGACAAACACACACATATATACAAACGTAAACAATCCCGTTCGGTTCTGTTTGGTTGCACAGACTCGACTCGACTCGGCTGTGCAATGAAATACGTCCAGGAAACCCGTCACCGGGGAGTTTATCTGGAAAAGTGCAGAACAGGAAAGAAATGAGGAAGGAGAAGGGAAAAAAAGGAGCGAGTCGCTTTCTGTTAAGTTCATAGGTAACAGCGCGGCCGACGCCAGTCCGATATTTGTTCCCGGGGAATTGTAATTATCCGCTGAAAAGTCGTTTCGTTCAAAATGTGTGTTTCGTATTGTGCGAGAGTTATTCCCGTCGTAAATTTGTTTTTAAAGTACAATAAAACACGCGATTGCGTCGAAATAGTTTTGAAATACACTTTTCTCAACACCTGGGAAAGTATTGACTATATTTTTTTTTCTTATTTATAATTATTTTCAGTTGTCCGACTATGACTAGTAAAATATTTTTTTACAATTTTTATGACTAGTAAAATTTTAAAAACATTTTACTAGTCATAGTCGGACAACTGAAATTAATTATTTACCGATTATTTATTTATTTACGGAAGTCCATTTACAATAATATAATAGATTCGACTTATGGGTAGTTAATCTAAAACTAAACTAAAAGTAAATTACATATAAATAAGAAAACAAAATATATAGTCAATACTTATATATTTAAAATAAATTAAAGACGACGCAAGCGCCACCTTTTGCCTAATTTCAAGTGGCATTGTCTATAAACAAATATTATTTTTTTTTACTTATATATTTTAAAACTATTTCGACGCATTTGCGTGTTTTATTGTACGTTAAAAAAACATAATTTATGACGGGAATAACTCTCGCACAATACGAAAATTACATTTATTTTATGATTTATTGTAAAATTTTAAAAACTATTTTACTGATCATAGTAGGACAGTTGAAAATAATTATAAATAATAATCATGAAAAACTAAGCATGTAAGGCTCATTTTACTTTCATTATCAATATAAATTTTCAATTACTTTATTTTCTAAAATGCGTAACTATCGAATAAAATTGGACAGAAATTCTGGAAAATAATCACACGAATGTGCAATGGAAAATGGTCGAACTTTCAAGTTCGAGCATTAAAAATTAATTAAATTAATTACTTTCAAATCATTTTTATTTAATATATTTAAATAACTGTGACTAAGTGAATGAATAATACTCTTTTCTATTTATAAAAATTTGTAGTTTTGTGCGACTGATGAAAAATATAAAATTCAGCCCTAAGGTTTATTAAACACCTTTGAAACCCCAATATCACCCCAAAATATAAATTCCCTACCATTACGATTATACAATTTCTTCAAATAACGCGGACTTCAACAATAACGTAAACGATCATGTCGAGTAAGTAGACAACGACAAGACAAAGGCGGAAAGATCTCTGGTCGATAGCCATTTCGTGAAATTATAACGTATGTATTGAAAATAATATTTAATTTTGTAAATTTACAAGTTTCTGTAGAACTGTATCTTCCAATTAAAATATTTTGATTCCTCTGTGATTTTCGAGTTTCGATTTGTTTGGTTTGAATACTGCAATCAGGTTGAAGAGATACGGGGAAAATGGTAACCTTTTTTTCACCTCGTAAGTATATCGTTTAGTTAAATTTATAAGGTCCTGTCTTTAAGCAAATTATCTATCAATTTAACTAACTAAATGGATATTTTTATATGAATAGTTTGTAATAATTAATTAATTAGTTATTAATTAATTGATTTGTATATTTTTTTCTAATATTTGTCCTTTTATGGTATATCTGTTGGACAATAAAGATTATTATTATTAATATCTCTCCATACTTCGTCATACGACTTCTGAATATCCAATAAAGTGATGACAGTTTTTTTTAATCGGCGCGAATAATCTTTGCCGTCGAAGCGCCCTACAACCCTCAAATCTCCCCCTTTAACCATCAGTTTGTTAGCAATCAACAACTGGTTGCTGGACGGCGAAACAAAATCGCCCCTTTTTGGAATTAATAAATCTGTATAAAGTGGAAAAACTCAAACCATACAGCCTCCTACCAAATTCGTCAAAGATAACAGGAAAAATAATCTGAAGAAAATCAAATTAAGTTTGAATATCATAACTTAATTTGATTTCCTTCAGATATCGTTCGAGCTGAAAACCACAGATGATCGTCCGGAAATGTTTGAGAATATTTTATTTTATTATCTTTACTTAGCTTTGTGGAATACTGTATGCCACAAAGCTCAGTAAAGATAATAAAATATCCTCAAACATTTCCGGACGATCATCAATTCCGGATGTATTTGAGGATTATTTAACCATACAGCCTTTTTCAAAGTTCAGGAAAGATAACAAGAAAAATAATCTTCAAAGATTATTGTTCGGATATTTTTAAGTGGAAAAGCACAGACCATACAGTCCTCCACAAGGTTCAGCAAAGATAACAGAAAAAAATAATCCTCAAAGTTTTCTGAACGATAATCAAGTTGGCATATCTTTTGGGATTATTTTACCATAGAATCTTCTACGAAGTTCAGCAGAGATACCATACAAAATAAACCTTAATGATTTCCGAACGATCATCAAGTTCGGATGTCTTTAAGAATTATTTTACCATACAGCCTTCTATCAAATACATCAAAGATAATAAAAAAAAAATTCTTAAAGATTTTCAAACTTGATGATCGTTTAGATATTTTTAAATGGAAAAGCACAGACCATACAGTTTTCCACAAGGTTCAGCAAAGATAACAGAAAAAATAATCCTCAGTAATTTCTGAAGGATATCTTTGAATCGTCCAATCATATAACCTTCTAACAAATTGAAGCAAAGATAATAGATAAAATAATCCTTAATGATTTCCAAACGATTATCAAGTTCGGATATTTTTGAAGATTATCCTTATCTATTATTTTGCTGAACCTTGTAGAAGCCTGTGGTTTTCCACTTTCGACGGATATTCACTACCTTCCGGGATTATTATCGCATTTAAACCGAGTGATTGTGCTTACTTGGTTATTATTTAGCAGTTTCACTTATATTTATTTTAACTTCAATTCGCTTCTGCTTGGTGCCATTATCAAGAATGATTTACAAATAGATGACTATGAGGATGTATACATAATTTGCAGATGATTTTTATACAAGTCTTAAAGTGCTGCAATTGGATTCCGTCCGACACAAAGTACTGTGTGGATAATTCGAGCCACTATTAAGGCACCTTCATGTTAAAATCGATCCTATTCTGTGGCAACATCCAATGTTTGAGTTTTATTTTAATTTAATTTTCATTTTTTTAATTATTCAATAATTGAATCGCTATATCCTTTGTTAAAACAGCTCCTCTTTCACTCTTCTTGTAGTATTGTAGTATATTTTGCTACATATTTCATCAAATGCTTGGATTACTGGGCGGGGTTTAGTCGGGTTCCCACATGGATTTAAATTTTGAACAGTGTTTAAATGGAAAATAGGGGGGGGGGGACTAGCAGTCCATATTTATATAGTCAAAGGATTGGATCGTATATTTTATTAATAGTCAAAGCGCCATCTCTTGACTAATTCAAAAGTAATACTATTAGGCGAGAGATGGCGCTTTATGTTATTTATAAAATGTATGGCTCATATGAATGTTTGTAATGGATCACACATTTTATAAACAGTACAAAGCGCCATCTTTTAACTAATTCAAAAGTAACACTGTTAGGCGAGAGATGGCGCTTTATGTTATTTATAAATTGTATGACTCATATGAATGTTTGTAATGGATCACACATTTTATAAACAGTACAAAGCGCCATCTTTTAACTAATTTAAAATTAATACTATTAGGCGAGAGATGGCGCTTTGTTATTTATAAAATGTATGACTCATATGTAATGGATCACACATTTTATAAACAGTACAAAGCGCCATCTTTTGCCTGATTCTAAAGTGATATATTTAAGTTAAAGACAACACTTTGCGCTGTTTATAAAATGTGTGATGATATTCATACAAACAGGGATACGTTCTGTGCAACTGATTCTCTGAATACACTGGTACAATGAGGTGCGCCGTACAAATCGTTTTACATAAGGTGCTTCGAAAAGTTAGAGGAGCGTTGGAATGAATGTAGGAGAGTAATTTCTAAAAGAAAATGTTTTTCTTATTTAGATCACTGACTTATTAAGTGATATATTCTATAATTAGGTAAATATTTTTATTATTTAAATAGTGGCTAAAACATATTAAAAATATTTCATCGCAATTCCAACAAAAAATATTTTCTAATTGATTATTTTCAAATCATTTTTATTTAATATATTTAAATAACTGTGACGAATTGAATAAATACTCTTTCCTATTTATAAAAATATTTTCCACTAAGTTTTGAATAAAAAAACCTCGCTGGCTATTAATATCAATAGAAAAGAGCATTCATTCAATTGGTCACAAAATATATTTTATCCACTTTATCGCATATACATTTTTTTTATTCAAAAACTAATCGTAACAATTCATAAACGGCCGCAACGGGAAACTATTTTCGGACGTTATCGCCTCAAGGGTGGCTTTCACTTGAACGTTCAGTCGTGCGAAGTGGCGTGTGATCGTGGAATTAATGAAACGCGCTTAACGTGTTTCCCATGCAAGATGAAACACGAAACATTTATGGAAATCCAGTGAGACGTATGCATTTTTTTTACGGTTCGTGCCCGAAAGAAATGCCATTCTGAATGTGAAGGTTTTAGGTCGCGATTAAATCAGAATCACAAAAAAATCAGTTATTGTTAAGCATATGGAAAAAGTCAGTGAATTTCGTTGTTTCAGTGGAAAAATTAGGGGCGTTTCGTTTATGAGCCGAAAACTTGTACTCAACTAAACATTATGCGGAAATAAATAATTGTTAAAATAAAAATAATTTAATAATGGCGTTAAGATGTTGAAAATCCATATTCACAATACTAAAAATGAATCAATTCACTTGATCACAGCTATTTAAATAAATTAAATAAAAATGGTTTACAAGTAATTAATTAGTAAATTATTTTCTCTTTTGCTACTGTGACATAGTGACTTATGTTACATAGTCATAGTCACTATATCACAGTAGCAAAATAGAAAATAATTTATTAATTAATTATTTTTAATTTTTTTTTATTTAATTTATCCATATTCACTTTAATTTAATAATGTTCAGTTATTATGAATAATAAACGCGACCGACGATTTAGTTGTCGAAATAAATAATTTCATGATAATTTTGCAATAATTAAGCAAACATTTTCTTAATCTTAACAAATACTTAAACAATGTGGAAATATTGTAAAAACAAAAAGCATTCCTTTCGCTACTGCAATCACTCACTCAAAACAAATCACTCTCAGTGTAGGCTTAAAGATATTTCTTTCAAAAACATCCACAATGAATTTTCAAAGTTTTCAAACAAGTCGCGAACATTTCGCATTCCGCACGTACGTGTGTCTTTATTAAATCCAGAGTGCGCGGCTAAATGGCGTGCTTTTCTTGTGCGCTCGTTTGAGAAACAAACATTAAACAAGCGCTGTCGCAAGAATGTTCACTACACCCACTATATTTTCATATTCATGTTGCTTTCCATTCCCGGAGCGGAATATGCGAAATATCACACCGGAGTCGCCGCGGCTGCGGAAAATTACGATTTAACACACTTGTAATAACACATTTAGGACTTGTTAGCGTGTAATTTTGTATGATATTTTTGTTTTAAGTAAACTAAAAAAATAAATAAATAAATAAAGGGTGGAATTTAATCTAACTCAAGTTTGACGTTTGCTGTTGTTTAGAAAACAACCACAAATAAAAGCGCAGGAAAAAGTATAAATTCTTCTTGGGCTTAATTAAATCCAAATTATTTTTTTTTTAAATTATTCAAATTTGCAAGCGAAATGACGGAAAACTAATTGCTAAATCCAACTGGAATTATGATAATTTATTCTCATATTCATTGGGTAAATTTTTGTATAAATTTAAGGCATTTAAAGATTTTCTGATTTTTGGCCGAAATTACACTTTTTTTTATTATAGCTTTGAATTTTTTTAAAATTTCTATATATTTTGTCTCCCTAAAAAAATTTAAAAAAAAATCTTGAAGCTACTTAATGATAGTTCAAAGAACGTAGGCCATTTATTTTCCAGAAAAAATATAATTTTCAATCAATTTTCTAGGAAATAAATAGCTCCACGAAATTAACACGGAGCCTTATGGGAACGGTTTAATGAAGACCCGCCGATTGGCTGATTTGGATGCGGCTGCAGTTTGGCCAAAATTACTAAGCTTACAGACAATATAAAAAGGCGGGGTTTTTAGCATTCGATTCTTAAAAGATCTAGACATGTTCACACCAAAGACCTTTCTATTTCAGCCGTGGCCATCAGAAAAAAATCGTAAGTTTTAGAAAAATTTTAGGTCAATTTTTGAAGATCAATTTTGCGAGCGGATTAACCGAAAACTAATTCCTCGATATAGTTATAATTCGCACAGCTTATGCCCCCACTCTTTACCTACATTTTGGTATGAAATGAAGTCATTTTGAGATTTTTGGATTTTCAATGAAAATTCTACTTTTTTCCATATATTTTTTTTAAATTTTCGGTAAAAAATGCTCTCTAAAAAAGCTGAAAAAAAAAAACAAACTCAAAGATACTTGATGAAAGTAGAAAGTATGTAAGCTACTTAGTTTCCAGAAAAATAATTATTTTCAACCATTTTTTGACGGCTTAAATAGCTCCACGAAAACATGCCGATTGGCTAATTTGGATGTGGCTGCAGTTTGACTAAAATTACTAAGCTTACAGGCAATATAGAAAGACGGGGTTTTTAGCATTCGATTCTTAAAGAATGTAGATATGTTCATCCCAAATATCATCTTTTTATTGCAGCCGTAGTCATTAGAAAAACATCGTAAGTTTTAGCAAAACTTTAGGTCAATTTCTGAAGGTTAACTTTGCGAGCAGATTAACCCAAAACTAATTCCTCGATATAGTTACAATTCACACAGCTTATGACCCCATTCTTTAGCTACATTTTGGTATAATATGAAGTCATTTGGAGATTTTTGGATTTTTAATGAACATTCCAATTTTTGGATAGATTGTTTTCAATTTTCAATTTTTCTGTCAAACCATTATGTAATCCTGTTATTGTATTTTTGTGCTGTTTTTTTTTTTACTTAGGCTTTTACCTGTGATTGGATTTTTGTGCTATTTTTTTTAAACTTATGCTTTTACCATTCAGTTACGAATAATATACTACCTAAATTCAGACATTGTGCTGTGATTCAATATATTTTGTTTGATTTGAATTGTTCCATTTTTTTAAAATGCGTTTTTATCCTTTTAATAATTACTTCTTATTATTACAATTTTGTTTTATAATCACTCTACAATGCTCTACACTTTTGTCGTATTCTGAAACATTCCCTAGTTTCGCAGATGTAGTCGATTTCTTGAAACATTCCTTGTTATCGCGAGTTATGTCTGACTGAATAAATAAACTAATTTGTGTCTCGGTGAGACTTTTCCGATAGTTGGAATTCCCCTTTTCGGTGTTGCTTTAATGAGCTACAAAAACGTACGTCTTATTTCCGGGAATCCTTAATAAGGAAAATAGATTTTTATATAAATAGAAAAGAGTGAGATTTTTATATGTATGTTTTTTTTTATTTCAAACCTCCAATCCTTATCACAAGATTTATAATTTTTAATTAAATTTAACCTCGACACCCAATACGGGTAAAAGAGGATAAGATTAAGAAAGAAAGAAAGAAAGAATTAAATTAAAAAAAATATATTCAAAAAAGGCAGAAAGACCTCCGGTCGATATCCCATGATAGACTACTAACCCATCAATATGTATTGTAAATATAAATATTTCTAAAGAATTGTAATTCTTCTGTCTGAATAAAGATGTTTGTATATATATTTAAAAAAATAATTTTCATAATTAATCAATTATTTTCCTTTATTATTAATAAGGGAGGTCCGATGCTACTCGGGAAACACTACAATATACAGCATTGAAATTCAACGTTTAATAATAATAATTTATAATTTTCTTATAATAAGAAATCAGATTTAAAAAAACCCAATTTCGGCACTTACCCTGTTTGACACTTCCTCTCTTCAATTACTAAAAACGATTTTTAACACACTATTTACAAAATATATTATTCATATGAATGTTTATCATGCTTGGATCATATATTTTTATGAATAGCACAAAGCGCCATTTTTTTGCCTAAACCGAACATTTAAATTAATGCATTAAAACAATCTTAAAATATGCAATATTTTCATTAATAAATAATTTTATAATAAATTTTCTTTCATTGTTCATTAATCAAGATATTTTAATAATAATAAACTTTATTACCCAACAGGAAAAAAAACAATCATAGAGCAATACAATATGGTATTAAATAAGACCTATATAAAAATATAAAGAATGATATATTTAAATAAAAATTTGACACAGCAACTGCAAGGACAGTGGCCTACAAAATCAGGCGGAAAGACTAACAATCGATAGCGAATTGGCAGAAGAATTTATTTTTATGTTAGTTATTTATTGTATTTATTTATTATTATTACTTTGTTAAAAATAATCTGCCAATAAAGATTTATATATATATATATATATTTAAATAAAAATAAAATAAAAATTAGAATACAATTGTGAAACGAACGTTTTAAATAATAATGTATCTACAACCTTATAAGTTAAATTCAACTACAGAAAGGAATGTCTTGAATTCACTCAGACTAAAGTTAATTATGTCACAATTAATATAATATCATCATATAATACGTTTGTCTGTGGTAATATGAATTAATGACTGACACTAACAATATAACAATCCCTTTCCACTAAACCTCGCTCTTAGTAAAATTAAAATCATTCGTATGCACGAATCGCATCAACTCCGACATGAAACTCTATGTAAATGCCTCCCTTGGTGGCGTTGAAATAAAAAAAAACAGGACTTATTATAATCAGATTCCATTCGTTTATGATTACGTGCTTAATTAATTAAACATATTCTACGTGCCGTATCCTCGGTTTTTGGGTCATCGTCCTCCGTTCCGCCCACGTTTGTTTCCCTCCGCTTCTTCGAGAACGAGAAATTCTCGCCTCGTTAAAAATACGACTTCCCCGACTCGTCGAGAGTGCATTTATTAGGAATCAATGAAGCCCGTTCTATTTCAGAACGGACAGAAGCTGGTTTCAAATAAAAAAAAAGGGGGGGCTTATTAGAAAGAGAATATATTCTATGTTATCATATAGCAAGATGATAAATAAAAGAAAGATTATTATTATTAGAGATGGGCAAAATCGATTTCGAAGTCGCAGATGCGCTATATTTTTATTTCGGGTAAAATTTATTTATTTATTTGTTTATTAACGGGGTACCCCATTTATAATAAAATATATATAAATAATTACCATACAAATAACGTTAATCCTTTGGATTGAGTGAGTTACGTGAAGATGATAATAACTTGAATAAAAATCCTTTCTTCACTACTAGTCAAGAAAGGATTCTAAGTGTTTTTATCCAAACGTTAATCCTAATTAGAATAACAAGTAATTAATAACAAAAATAATGCCGACTCAGATTAAACTAAAAATACCTATTAAATGGTTATATTGACTGCCCTTACCTACTGAGCAACTTTAAAATCAATGTGCCTAGCAGGGGTTTGCGCTCCTTTGACCTCTTCAACGTACCATTCCATAGAACCAACTATGGTAGGAATTATGGCATGGCTAGAGTTGCCGTACATTGCAACTCTGCAAACATTGACTTTGCTATCACCAGCAAGAGACAACTTAAGTCACTTCTCCGTGAGATAAAGTGATTTCTTTTTCTGATTTTAATCTACTGTTTGTTCTATTTGTATTTGCATATGTTTGTCATTTTACATTTTAACTTATGTATAACTTATAATTTATTAGCATTTTATAATTATACTTTATTGTAACCCTCCTTTATCTTTTAATGTATGATTAGTATAAAGCAATATGTATTTGAATGGACTTACCGTTAATAAACAATACATCTAAATTAATCTAAATGATAATTACATAAGAGAAAAAATAAAATAAAGCTATATATTTTTTCTACGAATACAAAATATATGTCAATATAAAACATCAAAATCGCATCACAGAATTAAATCTATAATAATTATAAAAAATGGAAATGCTATACTTTTAAAATGACTACAATAGCACACAAAGCTACAACTAAAACTAAAAATGTAAATATCGCATATAAGAATCAACTATTAGCTGAATCAATAAGTTAATTTGAAATTCACAAAAATTATTCATTAAATTTATACCGTAATAGTCTATTTTTGAAAGCAGATCTACTAGAACCAAACAAATTAAACCACTCATACTGATTTAATGTATTTGCCATGCGTAGCATACGGTCGATGGAATTGTTATAGGAATAATTAGATTTATAAATCTTTACTGAGAATAAATTTGTACGGCGAAGTGTCACTGCAGATGTAGATACGTTTAAGTAGATTTCGCTTAATAATGGCGGACAATCAATATCATTACTTAGCAAGCCATGAAGGAAGCACAGATCAGACACATTCCTACGATCCTTAAGAGAATTAATATTTAGTGATTGTATTATAGATTCATAGCATCCCAGAGTATGACGCTCACCTAATTTAAATTCAATATGTCTTAAGAATTTATTTTGTATTGACTCAATTTTTTGAATATCAATAGCTAAATATGGCGACCAAACAGAAGATGCATATTCCAAATGACATCTTACTAAGGAACAATATAAAATTTTTAAACAGTTAATGTTGATATGCGCCAAACAAATCCCCGCAATCTTGCTGCCTTGCCACATATAAAAGATATATGGTTCTTGAATGACAAATGATTATCCATGAAAACACCAAAATCCTTCACGCTGTCAACACTTACGAATATTATTTATAAAATATGTAAACTGTAATTTACTTATCTTTCTAGAAGAAGAAATTGAAGTACATTTATTTTCATTAAGATACAAATTATTATTTACACACCATTGAAAAACACGATCTAAGTCATTTTGCAACAATTCACAGTCAGTTGGACTACTACTTGATACAACTTCATGTCGTCAGCATACATCAAACATTATCCAAAATCAACAACATCAATCAGGTCATTAATAAATAGATTGAATAGAATCGGCCCAATGTGCGATCCTTGCGGAACACTAGAAGTAACATTTATCTCTTGTGATATAAAATTATAAATCTTAACTTTTTGAGTACGCCACATTAAATAAGACTTGAGCCATAACATCGTATTTGTATCGATTCCTAGTATTTTAAGCTTTTTTGGCAAGATTACTCTGTCAAATACCTTTGAGAAATCTATGTAAATACTATCCACCTGATAATTATTCTCAAATACTCTGTCAAATACCTTTGAGAAATCTATGTAAATACTATCCACCTGATAATTATTCTCAAAGGCACTAGAAATAAACTGTTTATATTGCATTAGGTTGCTTGTTGTAGATTTTCCACATTGAAATCCATGCTGTCTATAGGAAATATATGAGCGTGACATCCAAGCAAGCTGTTCACTACTAATAGCATCTAATAGTTTTGGAATAGTAATTAAGTGAAATTTTCTTTCTGTCTTTCTAAAAACAAACCTCAGTTTTCACAATCGCAAAAATTATTTCCCTGTAGCATCTATTTCATATTTACAAAAAAAGCCAGGGACAAATCTGGAGAGTACGGTGGATGGGGAAGCAAGCAATTCAAGACGTAATTCTTCCAATTTAACCACGACCTGTGACACGAGGCATTGTACTGGTGAAGCAACACAATTTTCTTTTGCATGTGCTGCCATTTGTTTTTTGATTTCTGCACTTAATCAATCCAATAACGACAGAAAGGCTGCTGACCGATAGCCATTTATCAAAAATTTATAAAAATGTTCTACTTATTGTATTACTTTAAACTATTGTACAAATGTATGAGAATAAAGATATTTTATGAAATAAATATGAATAAATTATTAAATTCAACGAATAAAACACAGATTAGATTGAATAACTTTAAATTCTCGACTAGTTTCGGTTTATTAGCCCATTTTCAAGAGAATTTAAAATTTGTTTATTTATTTCATACAATATCAACTACCAATGTCTAAATATTAAAACCATTAATAAAGATACTTACTACTTAATCCAATGACGCCATGTAGTATTCACTGTTGAAAGTGCTTTTTAAGATAGTTTTTGAATAAAATTCCATGCGCGATGCCATAATCTGGCCAGCCAGCGATTCTTTACTGTAATCCTCATCCGACTGTTCTAAAAAATCTTGAAGTAGTGCCCTGCGAACTCTTACAAAAATCAAACACCCACTAAACAATCCCTTATGTATGACACATGTAAAATCCCAACAATAAAAGCTCGTTTTGAAATTCTAGCCTCTCATCTCCGACTTTTTTGTAGTTCCTGAAATCGAAAAACTCCCCCAATTCAGTTCATCTCATCAAATCATCCGGACTTAGACTTTGACGTTAGTGATTTTAAATAGATGAGATAGACTGGATAAGAACACAGGTCGTTAGCAAGTTTAGAAGAAAATATGCATGCTTAATTGTAAAAGATATGCAATTGTTCTGTTGTACATATATATATACAAACATCTTTATTCAGACAGCAGAACTTAATGATGCGACCAATAATATGCTTGTTGAGCTACATTCATGGCTAACCAATAATAATTTAAAGACGCATATTATGCACTATAAGGCAACAACAGGATACACAAATATCCAATTTAATGGCGAAACATTACATGAAAAGGAAGAAGTGAAATTTCTTGGTGTCACTATACAAAACGATTTAAGATGGGGCACGCATGTACAACAAGTATCTATGAAAATATCAAAATATGCATACCTTATATTTGCAACACGTAAAGATGTCCACGAAGAAGCGGCTAGGATAACCTACATGGCTTACTGTCAATCGCAACTGTCATACGGAATCATTTTCTGGGGCTGCACTACAAAACTGAATGCGACATTTCGACTTATCAAAAATAATTAACACTGTTGTATGTGTGAAAAGAGGATACAACATTATTAGTTATTTTGATTATACTCTTCACGTAACTCAAAACCAATCATCGATTTTGAATTATATTACATAAGTAGATAAAACAAATATTCAATAATGTCCACTGTGATTTTTTTCTATTATACATAAATGTAACTTTTATATGAATAATCTGGAAATAAGGATTGTTTTTCTCTAATAATATTTATTTTCGTTGTAAGTACAATTAGACAGTTTAATATAAAATTACAAAAATGAAAACATGTCAGAGAAAGAAATATAATCACGTTAAAAAATTCATGAAAATGAAATATATTTATTTTAATGTGTTTTTACAAAGTAATGATATTCAGATGTTAAATTGTATGTATTAAATTAAATCCTCTCTCTCTTAAAAAAAAATATAAAAACAAATTGTGCGATTCGCGAAAACACTTTTTGATGTATAAATATCTCGACTTTATTACATTGTGATCGCCCGCAAACTTAGATCTGATTTCATGGGCGATAGATAATGGCACTAATAATAATCGAGATAACTCATCTAGACTCGGTCCCGATGACGGGGGATGTGGCCTAGAAACGCATTCAAGGACCTCTGGCGCGTTGCCATCCCGCGGCGTTCATCCTTCCTTTCCTTTCCTCGCTTCCTCTCCTCCCGAAACTCCCGGCTCCATTGTTTACAAATCGTCCGTGTATTATCTCGTTTTCGGCACTCTCGCAAATACAATTACTTCCGCGTCAGAACGTTAATTAGCGGGAAATAATTGAAGTTGCCGTTTCAAGTGTCGGAGCATGTGTGATGCTTGTTGATACTTTTTCCGAATGGATTGACGGTGTGAGATTTATTAAAAAAAGGAGGTATTAAATTAAATTTATACTAACTAAACACTTTTAAATTTTGTTTCGAAAAACACTTTAAAATATTATACAAAATTGTAAATTCTAAACATTGTTTTGTATAATACTTTATAATTTTAAATACACTTGATTTATCATTCACTATGTTCTCATTAATCACTTGGTGAAACATGATTAAAAATATACATTTGATTTGTTTCACTACTTAAATTATTTCCCTTATTAAGTAGTGAAACAAATCAAGTGTATTTTTTAACCTAATAATACTGTGATCATGATTCATCAAGTGATTAATGAGAACCAGATTAAAGACTTTACAATTTTTTGAGTATTACACTGTAATGTTTAAATTAAATTGAGCGGGTTTGTTTATTTAACACAGGAGGCTCTTCATGGCAAAGGAGCCGGAAGAGCCATTTGTAATTATCAGTTGTATTTGGGAAATGATCAAAGAAGGTTGTGGAAATACAGACTTTAATTTTAAAAGTGTTATCATTCAAATCCTGGAATATATCCACTCAGTAGTGAACATCACATACACAAAACCAACTACAGAAGTGTTTCATTAATATAGGGTGGAGCAGCGAAGACGGACTTTTTGTCATAAAATTGTCAATTTTCATTTTAAAAATAATTTATTTATATTTTCGGGTACATCCGTTCATAGCATGTATCGTAAAAAAATAATTTATTTTTAAAATGAAAATTGACAATTTTATGACAAATGGTGAAAAACAATAACTGACATTTGGTGGCCATGATCAGCAATACATTGTTGAAGCCTTTATTGGAAGTTGGCTGCCACTCTCTCCAGCATCGCTCTGTCGATCGTACGCCTTCAGGTAGAAATATTTCTTGTGGACATTTATTGATTATCAAGTTCAACAGATCGGGGGATCAAGTCCCCAAATCGGGAAATCACACGAACTGGGAAATGACGGTGAATAGCGAGCGTTGATGCGATCGCAGTGTGAGCCTTTGTCCCATCTTGCTGGAACCATATATGTCGAATTGGACTTCTTTGACTTCGGCCTCCTTCTCCACTAAGATCAACTCAGTATGACAATGCGAGGATATTTGTTTTAAGTGACATTTTGACTTATTTTATAAAATAAGTCAAAATGTCACTTAAAAAATAATTAATAATTTTATAAAATAAGTCAAAATGTCACAGTAGTTAAAGATGGAATAATTTATTCATTACTTTCAAATCAATGTTTATTTAGAAAATCTATTGTAGAAACTTTAACAGTTTTAATATTTAAACATTAGTAGTTCGGGAATTTAAAGTTATTCAATTTAATCTGTTTTATTTATTTCATTGGTAGATTTTTAATAATATATTCATATTTATTATTATTATTTAATGTACCATTTGTACAATTTTAAATTTAAAATTATAAATATTACAGATATTTCTAAATTCACACCATATATTCATGACAGGACAGAAAGAACTCAGATCGATAGCCCATGACTAACAGCTTCATCCATATTTGTAATCGTGTTATATAGTTGTATATAAAATTTAATGTAATTGTCTGAATAAATATGTATATATAGATATATCGTGATATTGAAAATAACATACCAAATAATGTTAACGCATTCTGAAAATACTATAAATCAAAAATAGAGATAGTGTAGGCTCATTTCCATCATGTATGCACAAACGAACAGCTATGGCTACTTCTAGGAATCATCAGAATGAGGCTCTTGAAAAAATGAGGCAAATAAATTGACTATATCTATATTAGTCAATTTATTTGCCCCATATTTTCAAGAGCCTCATTCTGATAATTCCTATTTTTCCCTGGTGTCAAATATAATTTTCAATTATCTTCATCTTACTGAATCTGATATCGTAGAATCAAGTTCCGACATCAGAGACAAACAGTTCTCCTGGTCCTGATGGAATTACTCCGTCAATAATTAAAGCATGTGCTATGCCTTCCTCTAACCTTGCTGTTTAACAAATCTCTCCAAGATGGTAAGTTTCCCACTGTCTGGAAACGTTGCTATATCGTTCCTGTTTTTATATCAGGTATCAAAAATGATGTACAAAATTATCGTCCGATGGCCATTCAATCATGTATTCCGAAATTGTTTAACAAAATTGTCTACAAATATATGATGATGCACTTTACATCCTCAATAATTGATCAACAACATGGATTCTTTGCATCAAGATCAACAGAAACGAATCTCTTTAATATTAATAATAAATGCCTTTATTAAAAAGAGTTAGCGAATTTTCAAACGCAATTATAAAAATGTCCTTGAATGTGATCTGTTGCGTAAGGGTGTATATGTATGTATTTGGTTTTGGTTATTATTCATATTGTGAATCTGATTTTTATTTTTGTCTATTATTTCTATTTTTCATATATCTAAGCACTTTTGTGCCCCGCGCCGCTCTGGTGGATGCGCCGGGCACAAAACCGTGGGCTGGAAATTTCACATCAAAACGTCTTTACTTCTATTTCGAAATATATTCTCATTTTATTAGTTGTCCCAATCCGCTTGATTGTTTCCACTTTTGTCTCTTTTTATCCGAACCACTTCGTACTTCCCAACATCAGCACTTAATTTTTTGTTTGTTTTTTCTTGAATGACCTTCTCATTTATCACTTGGTGAAACATATTGAACTATTATTGATGAAGGTTTTTAAAATTAAATTCACATTTTTTTTTGTGAAACAAACCAAGTGTAATTTAATTTTAAAAACCTTCATCATAATACTTAATTTTGGCAAAATTTCTTAATTTCTACATGACAGGTCTGAGATATGCAACGTGAATTGTATCTCTTTTTATTTTTCTAATTTCAACTTAAACATAAACTCCTCAACGGTAACAACCCATCCGCGAAAAAGGAGTGGAATCATCGCCAGCCGCCTTTGGGGTTTCCAAGCGGGGAATGCCATTTCCTCGTCCCCTATTAAATCCGGTGTTTATCGGAGCGATAAACCATCCCCCTGTTCCAATTCCCGGGCCTATCTGTCACCCCTTCGCCCGCCGTTTCCTTTTTCGACTCGTAACAAGATTACAGACGTCAACTCGGATCGTCCTCAGAGGACCCATCCGCTTCTCTTGCTTTTTTCTCCGGCGGCATTCCCAAAACCTAGATTGTTACAAAAAAAAAACGTCCGTGGAATTTGAAACTTTGAAACAACAACAAAAAATGTGGATTTTTATAAGGGATGGAATGTAAACGTTTGATGGAAAATATTTTTTTACTTCATTTTGTATAGTAATAATAATAATAAAAGCGGTGAGAATTAATTACATTACTTGTTTGTCATTTTTATTTAAACTTTGACCTTTTTACCACTGTGTGGTGTAAGGCAAAATATACATACAGAGAGCTTTTTTTATCAGTATACATTTTCCCTATGTATACTTGCATAATACGCGAGTCAAACGCATTGATGTATGTGTGTTTAGTTGCCTATAACACGCAACTGAACACACATATGCCAAATAATCAACTAAACATATACACATTAATCGTTTGACTTTTTTTGTAGGTATACACTTCCCCTAATGTATACTGATAAAAAACTCTCTGTATATATATGCAATATACACCTATATATACAACACATTTTGTATTTATATTATTTATTGTCCAGTACAGTACAAACATCTCCAGGTTTTCCTGTCTTGCGTAAGGTTTTTAATTCATTTCCATTTTATGCCCTTTCTTACAGCTCCTTCTCTGACTCCATCTATCCACGTTGTAGTTTTTCCCTAAAGCTCGTGTTTCGAATATCATTTTGGTTTTTTTACTGTCTTTCATACGGCATACACGACCAAACCATCTCAACTGGCCTTCTATTATTTTGTTAATATCATCGATCTTTAAGATTTGTAAATATATATATACATATAATCGATGTCCCCTTTTACCAATTGGTGTTGGGGTTTTAAGATTTGTCTGTATGTTAAATTTCTTATTCTGTCTCTTTTTGTCTTATTTTTGATCTTTCTAAGAAATCTCATTTCCATTGCAGTTATTCTTCCTTTTTGTTTCTTTGTAATGTTCCATGTTTCACTGCTATACATTATAGTTGGTTTAATCATTTTTTTCAATATTACGGCTTTTTATTGACTTTGGGATTTCTTTATTTCCAAAGAAGGATTTTTTTGTCATGTTGAAAAGTTTCCCTGTTTTTCCCAGTTTGTCGTCTATTGTTCCGTTTTTCTTTATATAATAAATTTTAAGGAAATAGAGATGAGCGAGAGAAAAAAAAAACATACCGAAAATTATTTATACGACACAGAATGATAAAATATCGCCGCGGAAAATGATCTATTTCACAATTTCGCAGCGCACTAAATTTCTATAAGGGTTGACACCGTGCAGAGGTTGCAATCCGTCGGATATTATTTGCGGTTCCCCCGGGGGCCCCGACCCCAGACACCGAGAATTTACCGACTCAATTCCGGTGGATGCGCCGGGCCGCCGATATCCGCGTCATCAATATTAATCACAAACTTGCACAAACTGCACCGATCCAACTGGTCGCGGGGATTCCGTGCGGAAATTGCGAAAATTTATATTGCCGAAGAGTGATTTATAACAAATAAAAAAAAATTGAAAATTGCGAGTTTATGAAAGTTTTATGAAAATCATTCACCAGTTTAAATTTTTTGCCGTGTATATTTGATTCTGCAATTTTCATTATTTATTTTTAAAAAGTAAAAAATATAATAAATATTTATTTAAGTTCAGAAAGACATCAGGTCGATAGCCTGGACAGACTAACGCAATATTTATTCTTGTTAAGTAAATATAAATGTATGTATAAGCTTACGTAATGTTGTCTGAATAAAGATATTTGTATATATAATTATTTAAATAATAATAAGTTGAAAAAAGGGATTGATCGAATTTTATGGATCATTGCCAGAAATGTTCCTTGTTTAATTTCATTGCAATTTAAATAACTACAAATGTGTGAATCATTTTTGTTTCAATTTATTTAATTTAATAAAATAATAATAATACTCTTACAAAATTCTGTATTCCCCGTAACCCTAATATCCTTCCTAAATACAAACATCCTACAATCACCATTCATCAATTCATTTGCGCAAATCATCAGGACAGTTCAGCTAGCTAGCATAGATTTTTCTTTAACTTCATCATAAATTCACGACAGGGCAGAAAGACCTCTGGTCGATAGCCCAGACAGACTAACACCTACATGTATTGTTATTATTTATATTGTTAAAATTATCTATATAGTCTGAATAAAGATATATATATATATATATATATATATATAATAATCTTTATGAACAGATATATACAGCAAATAAATTACAAAATCTAATGTATTTTTTATATCTGTTAATTGGCTATCTACCAATGGTTTTTCCCCCTGGTTTTTCGAGTTAATGCTTTTGTCGTGATAGTGATTTAAATAATAAATATTTTTTTACTTTTTAAAAATAAATAATAAAAATTGCAGAATCAAATATACACTGCTCTTTTTTGTTAACAATTAAGTTTAGAAGAACACAACGATAATTAAATTAAATAAAATGAAACAAAGATGATTCACATATTTGCAGTTATTTAAATTACAATGAAATTAAATTATTGTACATTGTCAGAAATTGTCCTCCTTTAATTTCACTGTAATAACGGAAATTGGTTAAGTATATCAAACAAAAAAATGTTAATTGTTAAATGGCTCTTGTACTTTTGATATTTTTCAAAATATTGCAAGATTTTGCTATTATTTAAATTTGTAATTATTTTCAAATATATCATTTTGAAATATAAAAAAGTATTATTTCCATTATTTTTTTTTAGTTTAGTTATTTATTTACGGAATCTCCATTTTACAATACATTTCTTTTACAGAATCTAGTAAATAAAATCCTAAGTCTAATTGGTGTATGCAGTCCCAAAATGGTCCAATAAAACCCTATCAGTATTAAGACAAAAATGTTCAACTTTACTATTTAATACAAAAAAATATTTATTCATTTTTGCATTTAAAATAAATACTGAAAATTCACATTTAATGAAACGTTCAGCCAGCATTCATCTACCGTATGGATAACTAGTGATGGGCATTTCGGTTTTTCGAACCTCATCAGACTAGTGTGTTCCATATGCAATGCCTTGATGAAGGCGACTGAACGGAAATTGTTTTGGCAAAAGGTGGCGCTTGCGTCGTCTTTAATTTATTATAACATTGAAAATTGCTGAATAAAATATACACTGTTGAAAATTTTAATTGGTACATTATAAAGCTTGCGGTAAAGAGGTTTCAATTATTTTTTTATTTAATTATGCTTTTAGTTTTATTAAGGTGATTCAATGTTATTAATATTACTGTGTATTTAACGCATATTCACATTCTCTAATTTTTGAGGATATTTTAATGAATTTAATTGATTTATATTTAGGACTTTTTTTATACACAATTGTAAGGATCGATTTGTTAATTGGTTTAGAGTTTCAAAAATAAAATTCTATAATACAAAAATTATTTCTCGAATTATCTTCTCATTTATCACTTGATGAAATATTAAAATAAAATTTACGGTGTATGCCATTAATGCCATTTCACAAAATATTTTGTGAAACAAACCAAGTGTTTTTATTAATTCCGTAAATAATATTTCAATAATGTTTTCTTTTTTGTATATTTGTAAGTTTAACCTTATTTCTTATATAAATACATTATCCTATTAATGGTGTCTCTTGGACAATAAATAAATCATATTATTTATCTATTTATTCACAAAATATTTTGTGAAACAAACCAAGTATTTTTATTAATTCCGTAAACATTATTTTAATAATGTGATAAATCAGAAGGTAATTTGAGAAATATTTTTTGTGAAATAAACCAAGGATTTTTATTAATCCCGTAAATATATAAAAATAAATCCATCGTACGAAAGCTTCGTAATTAAGTCTACATAGATTACTCATACAAATTTTCAAAAATAGTCGTTTATAAATAAAAAAGTTTTTGAAATGAAGGAGGCAGAGTCCTCTTAATTTAATACACAATACATGAAACAATTAAAAACAAATATATATTCTTAAGAGGGCTATCGACCGGAGTTCTTTCGGCCTGTTTTATTATAGTTTCTGTTGTTAATTAAACTATCATAATTGCTAACTGTCTATGCCTTGTCCTGCTAAATTTGATTAAATGAATTGATGAATATTTGATGCTAGGTGCATAAATTTCGGAGTTATGTTTGTGTTTCGAGGAATACATAAGTGTTGGATGAGGGGGGAAGGACAATGTGGGGGTTAGCGCTATTTTTGTATGTAGAAGATATCTAGTCTTTTTCAATGGTTGCGATTTTGGCAGATTTCATTCCTTTGTTTTTTTATTATTTCTGAAATAAAGAACATTAAGCAATCCTTCCTAGGCCGATAAATATTTCGTCGTTTTATTCGGGGATATTTCGTACAGGAAATCTTAAGTTAAACATGTATGTTATTAATTAAAATCATATTCAAATCATCACATATGTGAAGAAAGGAATACAATATTATGTGATGATAAAAAATAACGTATATGTTAAACTTAACATTTCCCGTACAGAATAGCCCCGATTATATTTAATTTTTAAAGTCGAACACCCGAAAGGATACAATGGAAATATTGATTATATATATTTATATATTATCTGTTCAAACGTTTCAAATTTGAGCGCAGAGAAAATGATGTATTCTTTAGGCCGCATTTATAGTGGAGCACCACGATGCTAGATGGTAGCTGTTTTGTTCCTTGAAAGAGCCTTATTTTGTATGAAATTATAATTAATGGCATTATGTCACAGTAGCAAAAGAGAAAATAATTTATTAATTAATACATTATTATTTAAAACGTTCGTGTCAAAATTGTATTCTATTTTATTTATATTTTTATATACCTCTTATTTAATAGCATATTATATTAAGTTTGTACTTATTGCTCTGTAATTGATTTTTTTTGCCTGTTGGGTAATAAAGTTTATTATTATTATTAATTATTTTCAAATTCTTTTTATTTAATTTATTTAAATAACTGTGATCAAGTGAATAAATAATTTTTCTATTATTATTAATAAACGCATCAAAAATTAACCTCTTTCAAGGTACGATGCAGCAAGCATCGTGGTGCCCCACAATAAATGCGGCCTTACTCAATGAATATTCGTATTAAGGGTGCGGTTTAGACGAAAGAGATAGCTATATAAATATTGGCAATCACTAATTCGAGTTAGATTGCAGTTGTGATCAATGAACAATATTGTGTTATACATTAAAGTATTCTTAAAATAAGCAGGAATTTCATCAGATGAATTAAAAATTATTTTAATGTTTAGTTTGTGTGTAAAAAAATTATGAAAAACAATGAAAATTGATCAAATTTATAGCTATATTTTTGCTAATAAAAACTTGTGCAATGAAAATTTTAAGGATTTCACTAAATTCTGCATTCAAATAACTTAACAGAAATGACCTATTAATTTCCTTATATCTTATAATTTTCTTTTCTAACGTGAACAAGTAAATTGACATAATTCACGAAAATTAACGATTTATTTTTTATTTAGACCAATTCTGTATACTTGGTAGATAAAAAATGTAAATAAATATTCATATTATTAAATGCAAAAGAATGGCTCTTTTTTCAAACAATTATTTCCATTTTACTATATAGTTATCTCTTTCTACTAAACCGCAACCTTAATAATTCAGGAAAAGTATCACACGTCAATACGAATATAATTATCCAATAAATTAATCCATTCTGGTTCCGTATGTGTCTAAAGTTTCCATCAAGACTTTAGACATATATGGAAACAAAACGGAATAATTTGTTGTGTCTAAAATTTTGATGGAGACTTTAGACACATACGGAACCAAAATGGACTAATTTTGGAAAATTATATCCATATCGACATGTGATACTTTTCTTGAATTATTAAAACGAATATTCAAAAGCGAGGAGAGAAAAAAAAATACGCGAAACGAATCGTTTGAGCAGTTTAAAAGAACACGTGCTCGTAATTACCGAAACGTCGGTATGAAATCGGTTTTGATTGTCGCCGGGCTCATTTGTTGCGTTTACGTCAACGCCTCGGATTTATCGCCGGCCTCTGCGGATGCGAAATTTATCGGAGTGTTTGATGGTGCGATGGAGAGGCGCGCGTGGGCGTCCCTGATTATGAATTATGATGAGCCCGGAACATTCGATTCCTTCTTTTAAAATAAGAAAACAAACAAAAATTAACATTCACCTGCGTCAAATAATCGGCGCCAATAATTGTTGGTTGTAATGTATGTAAAGTTAAGAATTTAGAAATCACTTTTATTTCACTTTGGTGACTAGCTTAATTAAAGCTAATACTAAAGTAAATTAAAAGTACAATGAAATTAAACAAGGAAAATTTCTTGCAATGATCAATAAAATTCGATCAATCCTTTTTTCAACTGCAAAAAATTAATTATTGATCACTGCCAGAAATTTTCCTTGTTTAATTTCATTGTAATTTAAATAACTGAAAATGTGTGAATCATCTTTGTTTCATTTTATTTAATTAAATTAAAAGTGAAAAAAAGAAGAATTAAATAAGTAGTGACATAGACATGCAGTTTGGTAACGATAAATGGAGAATCAGTAGTATGGTGAAATGGTCTTTTATGGTCGCAAAAAATAAATGTTAACATGACGTTTCCTTCTGAAAATTGAACGTAAATCCATTCTTGCTCTATGTGTAGTAGTATTCCTTATCCTCAACTTACTTCATACCCTCTATGTTTTCCCACTTTCATAGAGGGTAGAGGAAAAAACGTAGAGTGTACGAAGTAAGCAATAGATAATGAATACTGCTAGGCATAGATCAAGAATGGATCCACCAAACAAGTTTAATCATATGAATCATGAATATTATCGGGTATATAACCCCAACACAATTTCCGATCAGTCGCCTTCATCAAGGCATTGCACATGGAACACACTAGTCTGATAAGAAATGGCCATCACTAGTTATCCATACGCTAGATGAATGCTGGCTGAACATTTCTTTAAATGTGAAACGAGTTTAAGTTCAAGCTTCTGCAGGCAAAGTCATGTTAACATTTTTTATTTTCGACCATTGCTTATAGAACTTACAGAACCTAGACTGCATATCAGCGCAAACTTGTATAATGAAACTTTGAACAAGCTCCATCAAGCAATAAAACGAAAACGTCCAGAGAAGCTTCCACGTGGTGTCATTCTGCTGCGCGACAATTGCTAGCCTTATGTTGCCGGAGTAATGAAAGAAAATCTACAAAAAAAAATATGGAGGATATTAGAGAATCTATTCTATAGGCGATAAGCCTAGTCAAAGATACCACAGTCCGCAATCACGGATCACCATTGCATCCGAGAAATAGCAAGCTGTCGGTCTGTAGCTATATGCTCGGACAGCCAGGCAATACTAAGAGCATTACATAATACACAAGTCAATTCTAAGCTAGTGTGGGACTGTATAAATGCTCTTAACGAAATAGGAGGATACAAAAAAGTGAGACTGGCGTGGATCCTAGAACATGCGTGTCAAGTAGGCATTGATAAGGCAGACGAACAGGCCAAACAAGGCTCGTCAAAGCCATTCATAGGGCTGGAACCTTCCTGTGGTATCGCAAAAACAACAGTTAGACCTTGAAAAAAATGGATGGAGACACGGGCCCAATCCTGGTGGTCGAATATACCAGGGCTTAGGCGTTTTCCTTAAACCTGTATAATGAAACTTTGAACAAGCTCCATCAAGCAATAAAACGAAAACGTCCAGAGACGTGTCATTCTGCTGCGCGACAATTGCTAGCCTTATGTTGCCGGAGTAATGAAAGAAAATCTACAAAAAAAATATATGGAGGATATTAGAGAACCCAACAACAGACCTCCTTAAACAATACAAAAGTCAATTCAATAGTAGGTCTACTAACAAGACACTGCAGGCTGAATAAGCATATATGCAAACTAGGCCTATCAGAAGACGCGATTTGCAGATTCCGTGAAGAGGAGGAGGAAGATTCCCTTCAGAAGATGCGATTTGCAGATTCTGTGAAGAGGAGGAGGAAGACTCTCTTCACATACTGTGCCAGTGTGAGGCTCTATCAGATAGGGGACACAAAATCTAGCCCAGAAAAGTACATCCAAGGTTCACTGTCGGGGTTAGTAGGGCTAATCAAAGAGGCGAAGCTAGAGATATACGGGATCCACGATCGATATGAAAAGGTCACTGTGGTAAAGGCCAAAGGGTCACCCAATCTATCTATCTATAGTTTCTTTTTATCGCCTTGTGATTTTAACATCTTAGGGCAACTGAAAAAGGCGTTAAAAGGTAATCGTTTTCGGTCGGATGAAGAAGTACAAAATTCCGTAAACGAATAGTTCGAGTAGCATCCACAAGAATTCTTTAAGCAGGTTATACATCGGTTGGTGAAACAATGGAATATAGTGGGAATTATTTATAAATACATTTGCCATTTTTTTCAGGACCAAGGATGGGTTTCAATTGAACAAGCCTCGTATTAAATAAAAAAAAAGTCAACCTCCACATTGTCTTTACTGTGTAAGATATTTAAACACCGTTCAAATGGAATAATTCAATAATAAAAAAGCGATAATTGAACATTTCGCAATTTCCATTGCGAGTACCCCTTGGTCCGTTATTTATTATTTAATAAGCGAAACGTTCCTGGCGCGCGCAAGGGTTTCGTATATAATTTTTTTTATTAAGCGCAAAATCGCGTTTTCCGTTTTAATTTCCTCTGGCGAAACGTCCGTCGCTCAAAATTTTTAATTTCAATCCCGAAAACCGAAAATAAATGATAATTTTAATGGAAAAGGGGGTAAGGGGTGTAACGGCGCGTCGAATTAATTGCGCCATAAAGCGGGCGGATTGATTGCGAGCCCGGAAAACCGGACGATTATCAATCATTATGTGAATGAACGCTTCGCTCCTGTTTTTGTTATTTTTTTTTTTGTTTCGATAGGAGGGTTTTGACGATTAATCTAAGCGGAATTTCAATATGTGAATTACAGAACGAATAAAAACGGAGCAAGGAATTACTGTAGAACAGGAGCACTCACTCCAAGTTTTGAATTAAATAAATATTAGTAATATGTAAAATAATATATTATTGTTCATGCAATAATAAATAATTAGACTGTTAGTGGCTCTATGTTTTCTTTCCCACTCTCATAGAGGGTAGAGGGAAAAACATAGAGTGTACGAAGTAAGCAACGGATAAGGAATACTTTTACGCATAGAGCAAGAATAATTAGACTGTTAGTGGCTTGAGCGCCAGACAAAACTATAATTATTAATACCAAACAAAACTGTAATTATTAATACATTAATACCTTTTTTTGGAGGGGGGAGGAATCCATCATCAAAAGCTAGAAGGAGTCTGAAATCCGTATTTCAGACTCCTCCTAGCTTTTGACTAGAAGACTACTGACTAAAAGCCCCACCGACTACTACGGTCTTTGGCCGGTCTCGGAGTAATGTATATGCTCTGACATTCAGGCATTGCCTTAATATCAATTAATTATTACTATTATAACTATAATAAAGCTATATTTTTATTCTCCATAAAAAATAGTGTTATACGGCACTAGATTCTTTATTATACATATATTATAACAAAGAATAATTGGCGTCGATTATTTGACTCAAGTGAAGACTAATATATTTTTAATTTATTAAAAAAAACTAAATAAGACGTACAATGACTAAATTTAGCAGTTCGATGCCTTGAAATTAGGTAAAAAATAGCGCTTGTGTCGTCTATAATTTATTATGGTTTAACAAGTAATGTTTTATCAACGCTGTAAATTAATTGGCACCGCGCGGGAAAGCACTCCAGAATAGAAAAGGGAGTCAACATAACTACAAATGGGAAGCTACTCTTTCGAGAAACCCTACAAAATAAAATATGAAAGGGACAAGGAGAAGCTTAAGTCTGCACCTGGAACTTTAATCTGGTCTACCGTTGGATCAAGAAGAGAGTGCTAACTGAAATCACACATCCTCAGAATTCTTTACATAATCCTTCAAATCCACTTTTCTTTCCATCCTATCTCAAAAATTTGCATCAAAATCCATAAACATAGAACTAATAAACTCCTTATGCATTCTTCATAACAAAAATATATGTCCCTTCATGAATTCATCACTTCTAAAGGAGAAAAGTTCTCAATCATATGGTATTATAAACAATCACATCATTCTAAATTCCCTTATCCAGCAACGCTTTCATAGCATGTAAAGAATATATTTACGTAAGAAAACGCTATAAAGAAGAAGAAAAAGAGAACAATATCGAACAGATTTTTAGTAATCCGAATCACGTCCGTACTTTAGCGCTGTTCGGATGTGCGGGTTCTTTATTCCGTATCTGAGAGTCCTCGGGGTTTTTGATTGTCGATGGGAATTTACGAGGATGCCCGAGATGAGCGGGATAATCAGGGAAACTTCCCCGGGATCGGAATAAAAAAATAAAATAGAAAGAGAGGAGGAAGTGACGCGGGGGAATAGCAGCTGGGTCGAGCACCGAGAAAAAAAATGTATATATATATATGAATAGAGAGTCGACATCAAAAGGACGCGGAATATCCGCGAGTGCTGCCAATGCAATCAATGGAAACTCATGACGCAATACATAAGATTTATTTTAAAGAAATACAAACAATTACATAATAAAGATTGTATAATTATTAATAACTTAGGATTCAACTTTGTTATACATTATTTTAATGGTTGTGAGGTTTTTTAATTAAAATACTTGATTATTATTTTCACCATTTATTTATAAATATACAATGATACCCTTAGATGGGGGTTGTGCTGCTCCATAGTGGAACTCTCTAAATCGTAATTGTAAAGTTGATCGCTCCCCTTTCTCTTATCTAAACTGTCTTGTTAATTTTTCTCTAAAATTTCCTATCCTTTGTTTTGTTCTGCCATATTTTAATTTTGATTCTATCTAGATCCTCTTCTATAGCGTAAATAGGGGGAAGATTAGGGCGTTATAATCCCCCTCCTCCCCTTTCACTTGTATTTCACTATTCATTTATTTATACAATGACTAAATTGCAAACCCATTTTTGTGGTAAAAATTTCATATATTGAAAAAAAAATTGTCTCTACTGTAATTCGAATTATTATAAGGAGGACCTACAAGGTTTACTTTTTTTATTTATTTAATATCAAATAAATAAGTTACAACAAACTCAAAGTACATTCATTACAGGCTTAATAAAAAGACAAAAATTAAAATAAATACGATTGCGTAATTATCCCGATTATTCTTTTTTTGGTGAATAATCCGTTGTTAATCCGCTGTTAATAATTTACGTCGAGGAGCTTTTAGCGGCGCGTAAATACATAAATATCGTATATCCGTTATTGATTTTGGAAAATATTCAATGGGGTCCCGGTCTATAATATATATAATTTTTGGCAATCGGCGCGTCGTAAAATACCGACGTGGATGGAGGAGGAGAAAAAAATGGGGGCGTTCGGTTTTGTAACGCCGATTTATTACTCACCGAAACACACTCATAGCGGACATTGAATATTTTCCGCACTGGTCATAAGACAGGAACGACGAAATTGTTGCAGCGATTACAAAAGAATCACTCATTCCAAATAACAATAATAAAAAAATCACGAATGTCTGTGTAAACTGAATATAAGTGAACTTGGAGCACTGAATGGAGTTTATCTGTGGTGTAATGCATTCGGCTAGAAATCGAGGGTCATGGGTTCAAATCCACCCAGAGATGTTTCTTTTCCACTTATATTTAATTAATTTAAATTATATCCCGCTGGTGATTTTTAATCAACTTTTTATTTCAAATTTTCGACTGGGAAATGTAATGGGTGTCAAATCATGAGTGACCCCATTTGTTATTTTTTATTGTATAACCGCCAAGATCTCCCGATCTGAACCCTTTGGATTTTTTTTCTTTTGGGCCTTTTGAAGCAACAGGTTTAGAAAGTCGAAATTAATACAAGTGAATTATTAAATCTATTTGTTACTTATTCAAGTACCGAATTACAAATAGATTGAACGAAAATCGGCAAGTTGGTAGAACAATAGCGCACAATAGTGACTCAATGATTCGTAAGTGTCATGCTTGCATTCGAGATCAAGGAGCCATTTTGAACAACTACTGTTTTAGACATCTTTCACGTTCATTTAAATAAATTCTTGTTATCCATTTTTTTCAAATTGATTGAGTGAGTTACGTGAAGATCAAATGTAATTGATAAAAAAGCACTAATAACCTATTAGTGCTTTTTTATCAATTCCATTTTTTCAAGTTTTACTTTTACTTTCTAATTATTATCCCGTTTGTACCGTGCTTAAATATTTCTAATTGGTTCATAGAACTACATCTGTTTAAAATTTAATAGATGCAGTTCTATGAACAAAATAAAATACGACCAATCTTTATATAACATTGTTTTCTTAAAATAAACTCCCGAACACGATGTCAAACTTTTGTACTACTATTATAAATCACCCTGTATACGATGCTTGAGGCTTTTATTTGATGAAACTGGATAAACTATTTGTGAATAAAAAAAAAAGTTTTAAGTTTCACAAAATGTATACTGCTACAATTGTTTCACCAGCATAATAGCACCATCGGGTAGATGATTAATAAGTTTTACAAACTACAATATTTATAATAATAGGTAGATAGGTGGAGCGGGTGAGAAGTACAGTTGGTACAAGATTATAATTTTGTACGAACTGTACTTCTATCTGTGCTGGCAGAATAATTGTAACAGTAACTCTACAATAAAACCTAAAAACTTTTTTTTTATTTACAGTGAATCGCTCTGTAGTTTGGCGAAACGTTAATTTAGGAAGTTAAATGAAGTTATGAGTTACGTGAAGGTTTATGTCACTAATTGAAAACTAGTTATCTATTGGATAATGTGAATATAACATCCGAAATAAATAAAGTTAGGAATATAACTGTGTTTTTAATTAATTGAGAAAGTTTTGATTAAACTCATTTTTTTTGTTGCATAAAAATTTAATGTCGATCAATTTTAATCGATTTAATCCACACTAATCATTCCGATTTCTGAGTCAGATCTAAACTGCAATTCCCCTTTTCTCTCATTTCTCACTCACTTAATGAAGCCGTTTCGAAACGCGCAGATGGACTCCCGATAAAAACCTCCCGCGGGGCGAGTCTTGGCCCGAACTGCTAAGTATTCCATTTAGGAGGAGAAGGAAATAAAAAAAAGAAGAAATCGGACGGGATGTGTGGAAGTGGCGGTTCGGGTTAATTAAGGGAAGTGTGCGTGCGCCGGATTAAAAAGGGCCTCCGCCGTAGGGCCGTAATGAAAGCCTAAGAGGGTGGTTCGGCGCTCGAGGCACGTACGGACAAAAGGGCAATCGCGAGGGGGGTATTGAAGGACGGAATGTATAATTGGACGTGCTTCGTAATGAATAATTATTTCGTTTAATAGTATATTATTCACGAGTGGATTATGAAGGCTATAAATCAACGAAAGGTTACCCCACTTTTATGCTCCAGTATTTAACGGGCGACACAAACCAACATTCTTTGTAAATTTTAATCGAACGCTGTTTATGCTGCTGTCATTGGTGTTGTGTAAAATCGTATACAAAAAAGCTATATGATATCTGTGTTCAAGGAACTAAACAATTTTAAAAAGCCAAGTGCGATCAAACTCTTGCGAAGGGTAGTGCCCAAATAGTTAATAAAGCTTTAATTTTATTATTATAATTTATTCCTTGACAAAGCTACTTCAGATATGGGACAAAAAAAGAAAATCAAGAATGGGCGTATTCCCTCCCCTCTAATTGTGTATCAAAGAATTCCGCACTACATTTCCCGCCATTGCAGTTTCCTATGACGCGACGATTTGCCGCATACTATTCAAGAATGTATTCTAAACTTTCGTAAAACAGCAGTTGTAAATAAAAGACTTGGTAGACCAACGAAACGGACGCCGGAAATGTCGCAAATATAATAATAAACGAATACATCACTTTTTAAAAAAAGGCAAAGGCTTTTACAGTAAGAAGGCCTTTCATATGAAATATGCCAATCAATTCTCTCTCGATTACCAAAGGCCATTATTGTCAATGGTTGCAATTATAATTTGCAATTTAATTACTCCGTATATTTCGTGAGTGCGTTTGACAATATGAAACGGAGAGCGGCGTCATGTTTAAATAATGAAGGAGAACACTTTGAACATTTGCTATAGATGTTAAGCTGTACTTATTCTTTAATTAATACTCAAATTTATTCAATTTAAATAGATTTACTTACTTGTTTAGAATTCATTTATTTATTCATCCAATAGAACAACGTTCCAATTACAGGGAAGTATTTTAATAAATTTTCGTATAAAATATCACAAAAATGAAAACAAAATATTTAAAATCATTATAAGCACAATAATAAAATTAAGGATACACATTAAACATATATCTAACACATATGGATATTTCTAATAAATCCAACTAATTTATTTGCAGCCGAAATCATCTGATTGTAGTGAAAGATAGTTTGCTGTCAAAATAAATGCCATGTACTTTGAAAGTACTACTCCTTTCTATAGCGTCACCCACCATGTATGCGTGGTTACTTATTAACGGTTATTTTTTTCAAAGTATACGTCATAACTTTGCATTTAGAGATGTTTAACCAATCAGATACAATACGTAGTTGATCCTGAAGTAATTCACAGTCAGCATTTGATTTAATGCGTGCATATATCTTTAAATCATTCGCATACGACAACTTTGCACATTATAATTTGGCTGGTGGGTCATTAATGAATATTGTAAACAACAGGGGACCTAAATTAGAGCCTTGCGGTACCCCCAATGTCGATGATTTGTATCCATTAAAGAAAATATAATTATTTCTATCAATGATGTATGATCTAAAAAAAAATATAAACGCCATTCATATATCCTCTTTGCCATTGTCGATTTGAAGTTGTAATTGCATTTTTAGAAAACAACATTTAACATATTGTTGTTATTTCCAACTGTTAATCCGATTATTATCCGCTTCTTTTTTAATATTAAATAGCGATTATTTTTCAGACTCGTCGATACACACAATCTTTCTTATTTCGAAGCGTTATTTTTTTTTTGAGCCGTGGAAGGGGAAATCCAGTTACGGACGGAGTGTGGGATTCCTTCCAGTCAAACTTTGGCTGGAAGCCTACCCACTAAAACCCCTCCCACTTTACCGGCTTCGACTGCTAAGGTCATTAGCCGGTCTCAAGATTTTTTAATGCTCTGACTTAATTTCGTGTAATGAACATTTAACAGTGATGTCAGGCATTGTCCGTTTATATATTTCTTGGGCTAGAAACAGCAATGATGAGTTTGTAGATAAATATCTTGAATATTTAAAGCTAACTTTTTTTAATAAAATGCCGGTAAACCTCTGTAGCTGAAGCTTTTTTTATTAACTTTCGGCATTTAATGAAATTCGTTGTAATAATCATTGGAGTTCAAGATTTACTTTTATAATGTTTACAAAAGATTTAATCTTCTATGAGCTGACGTTTTTAAAATTATATTATTAATTTAGCTGTTCAATACACGAAAAAATATATATATTATCATTTAAATCTCTATGCTTAACTAATTTTCCACTTAACCCTTGGTGAAACATTTTTAATCTAATTCAATTGTTTTAATTTTAATTAAATATCCTGAATTTAAATCTCTATCATACGTTCTAAAGATTGATTCAGCTTTATTTCACTTCGCTTATGTTTTGTACAGTCTTTCCAGCTCTTCCGATTCTTTGCTCTGGTACTCGCTTCGTTAGGATTGATTGTCCTTAGTATTTCCCATGTTTTTTACGGTCTACCTTTATTCTTGTTTTGATTTTTGCCTATTTTCCATATCATCTTCACCTGCCTGTTTTCAGACATAGGTTAGGTTAGGTTTCAATGGCAACGGCCTTGAGACTGTTAATTTAGGCCCAAAGGTGATACCATGGGGATAGAGATCCTTCCCTCTTATACAACCCAGTTTGAGCACCTAGTGAATCTGATCAGAGGTACTTAATTCTTTTCCCCTCAAGAGCAGGACATTGTCCTAGATAGTGGAGTACTGTTTCTTCCTCCTCTTCATCCAGCCATACGAAATAATAATAATGGACAGATGGTCGATAGCCATTTAATAATTAATATTTTTTTGTGTTATATACTTAATCAATTTTGTATTTGATTATTAATAGATATAAATTATTAGGTGTTCAAATTTGCTCTCGCCGTTTTCCGTAGCTGTCCAAATAAATAGATTATAGACGTCGTGCAATAAAGTTGGATATCTTTCAAAATAACCTCATAGAAACATTAGTCGATTTGTGTCTCTATCATCAAGTTATCTCGATTAGAGATGTATAACAATTGAATATTTTATATATATTATACACAGATTAATCAGACTATATAGATAATTTTAACAATATAAATAATTACAATACATATAGGTGTCTTTCTGTCCTGTCATGAATTTATGACGAAGTTAAAGAAATATCTATGCCAGCTAGCTGAACTATTTCATGATTTGCACAAATAAATTGATGAATGCTGATAGTAGGAATGGTTTATTTTATCGAAGGCCTTCGAAAAATCTGTATATATTTAATCTATTAATATAACCTATAGCATGTGGTTTCATTGCTAACATGATTTTTTTAAATAAAAAAAAAATCAAAGCACTCTAGATGAGAAAAATTCTCGATCATATGTTATTAGTAAATAAAACAAACCAAGTGATTCTTTTTTTTTTTTTCTTCATTTTTTTTCTTTTTTAAGAATAAAACAAAATCCTTTTTTTAGACAAAAACGAGCTAATCGTTCACGCCGGCCTATTCCGTTTCCGCAAAAACCACCCTCCACAGATTGATTTATCATCCCTTTCAACGGGACAAACAGCGTGAATCCTGTTTATGCATCCCTCCGATCCTCCTCCGGGAACGGGCCCTTATAAATCTGCGCGTGATTCCGCCAAGAGCAAAAGGGTTGCGTGACTTGAGTGCAGACATTGCGCTATTTCTTTTTTCATTCCGCCCTGGGACAATCTGGACGGGGTTTCGACTTTTAGGGCGAATGGATTTTCGCCCTTTACGAGCGGCGGTCTTTTCATTAGAATTGGAGATTTTTATTCGTTTCGGACAGAACGAATAGGGGAGTTGCGTTTTCTTTTACTTTTCTGTTTTATAGTATATTGGATTGGCAATGTGTGCAACTGTGAAATGTACACTTTCTTATATAATGCTGATTTATCTATACTAAATACACGTATCCTCAGTTTGTAACGAAGTTTTATTACAGATTAAATTGAATATCTTTAAATTCTCGACTAGTTTTGGGTTATTAGATTTTCATGAGAATTTAAAATTAAATTAATTGACATTTAATGAAACGTTCAGTCATCATTCATCTAGCGTATGGATAACTAGTGGTGGCCATTTCGGTTTTTCGAACCTCATCAGACTAGTGTTGTTCCATGTGCAATGCCTTGATGAAGGCGGCTGAATGGAAATTGTGTTGAGGTTATATACCCGATATTATTCATAATAAATTAAAGACGACGCAAGCGCCACCCTTTGGCTAATTTCAAGTGGCATCGTCAACGACCGAGAATCATTCTTTCGTTCACTAAAGGAAGGCGAACTTGTCCTGTTTATGAAAACAAGGAAAACGAAATTCACATTTAAAGAAACAAAGACGATGCCACTTGAAATTAGGCAAAAGGTGGCGCTTGCGTCGTCTTTAATTTATTATCAATTAATTGATATACGAAAACACTTTGTACACTTTTCTTCACTTATTTATTTATTAACAGATGTACATTTCGATCTTTTCGATGAAGAAAAGTATACAAAGTGTTTTCATATATCTTTCAAATCTTCACGAAACTCACATTTAATTAGGTGTTCAGTTAATTGAATTGTTATGAATAATTGTATAGTATTAATTCCAACGAATTACTTTTTATTTCCTTGTTGGCACTCTCGATTCCGATAAAATCCAACCGCCTTGACCTTTTCCTCCCAATCCGATGAAAACCCTCGATATCCCTCAACCCTTCCCGCGATAAACTCAACCCCGGCACTTTCTCGCTGATCGCAATCGCTACACCGGAGCGGGGGTGGCACACTCGAAAGTGACACTCGTAAAACGCCCTCCGGCGGCGGGATTTGCTATCTCCTCACCGGGGGGCGCCGAGCGGGCTTATCAAAACCGCCATCGGCGTAACGCGAGCATTGTTTGCGCGGAATTTACAACCGGAACGAGCGCGAGTTAAATTCGGGAACAACACAAAGGGGAATGATGCCGGGTTGAAGGGGAAGACGCGCGCCGGAGTTTATTAATAAACGCGTGAGGGGTGTTTTCGCGGTCGGCGGGATTATCCCCTACGGGATGGACTGTCCTTAATAGGGGGGATTTAATAAGTCATGTGATGTACGTTTGTGGATTATCTGAGGATTAAAACATTGTTTTAAATTAGCAAACTTGAAATATTCAGATAACATTATTTTTGCAGTCGTGTGAAATGCCTTTACTTATATCAACGGTTTAATTAAAGTTTTTAGCTCTCACTCCTGCTGGATAAAACAACATTTTTTATAGTATTGTGAATGTATTTGCTGATACAAATATTTCTTGATAACGAAGTTTCAATTATGAATGTGTAGAATTAACAGACACTAATTTTTAAAGTTTATTTATAATAAATGAGCAACATGTAATTCGTAGTACATATCGCCGTGTCATATGTCGATGGGCGCAACCCTCAAAATGATAATTTTACAGGAGGCGATAAAAAATGATAATATAACACAGAGTAAAATTGTCAATATACAAGGTGTACAGAAAATGAATGAAAAGCTTTAGGGAACGTGACTCTTTGACTAATTTTCAGATAAAAATATTAACGAAAATAAGTCACACGGTCCTTCCTTAAGCCTCACGGGCCACTTAAAAGAACTATACATTTGGCAACGCTGGATCAAACAAGTGTGCATTTATCCTGTTTATAACTGCTACATCATCCGCTGGAGGTGTTGCATACACCTTTTCTTTTACAAACGAGCGTGCGTCGTTGCCAGATCTATTTTCATTAAAAGAATGCTTCTGATGAAGTTATAAAATTGTAAAAATATCCGATTTATTAATTATTTACATCAATGGAATTATACACGCGTCTAATTGATTGTTAATGCCATTGATTTTTTACAAAATATTTAAAAAAAAAACTAATTTATAGTCACATATTTAAAATTCCGAAGACCTCGTGAGCCTCAATGAAGAACCATACAACATTTTTTTATTTGGATTTTCTATTAAAAATTAATTAATGAATTGAGTTACCTGAAGGTTTTCACTTATTTTCTGTACACCTTGTATATCATTTTGTTGGACCCTGCTAATTTCTCTTAATTTGTGACTTACGCCAATTGGTTAGGTCGCGGAAAATCACCTATAGAAGTTGTTGGTTGTTCTAATTTTGCGTTTTATTTTTAATTGCGCCCTTTGGCCTATAACATGCCGATAGGCATATTGTATATACCTATCACATACGTGTATGTATGTGTGATCTAGGAAATAAACATTTAATTTATTCTGGGATCCTTATTTGTATGTTTATATTAGTTTATAAATATTTAGTGAAACAAACCAAGTGATTTTTATTTAAATTATTATTCATATACATGTTTTTTGCAGGTAAATATAGGGGAAATGTTTACTGATAAATAAACCTCTCTGTATATATATACAGGGTGTCTCAGCGTGCGCGCCGAGTAGCTTTACGGCTAAACGGTTTATTTTTTTCAAAATCGGCTTTCGCAGGCGTATGTGGGTCTATTAGGACCACATTTTAAAATTAGTATCAAATATACAGGGTGTCCTATAAAAGCATGGCGTATCATAGTTATATTTTTTCTAATGGAATGACCCATATTTTATATTGTTTTCAGATTCTACATCAAAAATAAAGTTAACTTTCATAATATGTTCATATGCCTAAACCTAATAACTTTTGAAATATTTAAATATTTTTGGGAAAATTGACGTTTCGAAAAAAAATCATAACTTTGAAATGGATGAATGAAAACAAATGAAATTTTCTGTCGGTATATCTGACTAATGGGTGAATATTTCAGACTATTAAGAGGAATTTAAAATCTTAAGATGTTTTGATAATTCAACATATCTCCAGAAGCACATTCACGGTTAAATTTCGTGCTTATTTTAAATGGCACACCCTATATCTAATAGGCCTATCTTGTAGGAAATTGTATTGTCTTTCAGAAAGTATGAAGGTATTCTACACCTAAACCTAATAGTTTTCAAGATATATTCATTTTTGTTAATTTTCGTCATTATCATTATTATTTTAATACGACAATGTAACATAAAGCGCCATCTATTGCTTAATTTAATAATTATTATTGCCAGTTATTCCAATAGGCTTTTGTTTATAAGCAAATTTAATTGACACATTTGTATTATTACTAACAATTGAAAAAATAATGTTCCTTTAAATGAAAGAATTAACATGATTCTAATAATAATGTAATGTTATTAAGATTGTCTCTTAGTGTACAAAATGTTCTCTGATGGAAGACATCCTAATAAGAAGACTGTAGAGGAAGTTTTAAATACATTCAAAACTGTAGGCAGTATGAAGTATTTGAAAAAAAAAACTACCTTGAATACAGTAACTAATAATGAGGAGACACAATTACAAGTTTAATTCCATTGAATATTCATCAAAAAAGGTGGTTTAATAAGCAATGAAATGGAAGAATACCTGGAAAGCAGAATTAATAATACCTAATATGCTGAGAAATGTCAAAATATCATTTAAAATAAAATTTAATTATGTGTTCGATGGTAGTATTTTAGAAAATTTATTATAAATTACTTTTAATACTATTTTGTCAATTTATTTGATGTATTTCGTTATATTTGTTTTATAATTCTAACAAGTTTTTATCAAATAATTTACACATGTGTAAATAAATAATGCAATTAGTATATTCACAATTAATAAAATTAGTGTATTAATTTAGGAAATATCTCCAAAATCATTTGTTGGGTCAACTGACTTTATTTATAAACAATAACTAAACTTTTGCCTTTATGGAATAATAATAATAAATATTATATTGAACAATAGATGGCGCTTTGTATCGACTTTCCATGTTATGAATAATAAATATTATGTCAAAAGTTAACGAAAACGCATATATCTTGAAAACTATTAGGTTTAGGTAAAAAATATCTTTATACTTTTTGAAAGACAATATAATTTCCTACAAGATAGGGCTATTAGATATAGGGTGTGACATTTAAAATAAGCATGAAATTTGACCTTGAATGTGTTTCTGGAGTTACGTTAGATTATCAAAACATCTTAAGATTTTAAATTCCTGTAAATAGCCTAAAATATTCACCCATTAGTCTAATATATTGGTACAAAATTTCATCTGTTTTCATTCATCCATTTGAGAGTTATGATTTTTATTCGAAACGTCAATTTTTCCAAAAATATTTAAATATTTCAAAAATTGTTAGGTTTAGGCATATGAATATATTATAAAAGTTAACTTTATTTTTAATGTAAAATCTGAAAAAAATATAAAATATAGGTCATTCCATTAGAAAAAATATAACTATGATACGCCATGCTTTTATGGGACACCCTGTATATTTGAAACTAATTTTAAAATGTAGTCCTAATAGACCTACATATGCCTGTGAAAGCCGATTTTGCAAAAAAATAAACCATTTAGCCGTAAATCTACTCGGCGCGCACGCTGAGACACCCTGTATATATTAATCATGTTTGACCAAGTGATTAATGAGAACATAGTGAAAGATATATTAGTTTCATTTTGTATACATGCATTTGCTGTTAGAAAGTCAATTTAATTTAATTTAACGTTTGAAATGTTTCCTTGTAATTAGGCTATGGCCTGTGATGGAAATAAATAAATAAATATACAGGTTGATTCAGTTGGTGTTCCACTCTCTTCTATTTTTTATTATTTTGACAGTAAACTATATATATATATATATATTATCGTATAACCCTTATACCCTTTCGAGGGTCGGGTATATTTATCTAATGAATGTTTTAACTAGGTCTGTGTGTCGTAATCTATTTTTCTCCATTTTTTCTTATCCATTGCTGTCTTCTTGGCTTTCTCTATTGTTAATCCTTTTTCCTTCAGTATGTTGGCTATCCCTACGTTCCACGTTTTTCTTGGTCATCCCTGTTTCCTTTTCATTGTTGTCCGCGCCTGCCATACTTTTTCGCTATTCTATTGTCTTTCATTCGTTGCATATGTCTATTTTTTGTTTAATTCGGATAGGGGGCACTTTCCTGCACCCGAATATCCATTACAACTATACGCTTAGCTGACAAAAAAAGCTTCCAAGAGCATTGTTTAAACCATTTCTGAAAGAAAATTTGAAAAAAAAAGTGCGCCGTTTGGGAAATTTCACACTTTGAAAATCGCCGCCTGGTGTTGGAAATACGACTCAGCAATAAATTTGTTAATAGACAAATTATAAATGGGCACGCATTTTTGATTGTTGGTATTGCTTCTAAATACATTGTTTAAACTATTTCTAAAAGAAATAAAAAAAAATGTGCCGTTTTTAGAAATATGGTTAATCAAATATTAGGAATTTTCCGATTTTGTAAAGTATATATAGTATGCAAATTTTTGAATTAATAACAGTAAATTTTATTCTGTTGTATTTAATTGTCCTTAGTATTAACTACAATTATGATTTTTTTCTCATCATTAAATATTTTTGAAAGAAAAAAGTCTCAACGTGGAGGCGCTATTACCAAATTCACACACATAAATAAATTTCTCCACTTCAACATGGATTTATGACTGGCAAGTCGACCTTAAATAATCTTGCTTCAATTACACAATATCTTGATAAAGAGTTAAATAAAAATGATTTGAAAATAATTAATAAATTATTTTCATATTTAGCTCTGTGACTTTTGACTTACGTTACGTAAGTACGTTAAACAAATGCACGTAACGTAAGTCAAAAGTCACAGAGCTAAATGTGAAATTAATTTCTTAGTTATTTTCAAATCATTTTTATTTAATATATTTAAATAACTGTGACCAAGTGAATGAATAAATACTCTTTTCTATTTATTGTGATAAGGAGATCAAACAGATGTTTTTTTTATAAAGATCTATCCTGTGCATTTGATACAATCGATCATAATATTCTACTTAATAAATTTAGTCAATTCTTGTAGATTATAAAATTATACTTTTGTCGTTTTAACTAAAACAACGAAAAAATATATTTGTTTTAATGGGTTTAAATCTTTTCAGGTTAATTCGTCTTCAGGTGTTCCTCAAGGTTCCAATTTAGGTCGTAGCATTTATTAACGATTTGATTACTTCAATATCATCTTCAGTAATGAAACATGCTGATGATATTAAAATATATGCTTCTACAACGTCATTCGAGAACCGTATACTTTACTACATGATTTAGATATAATATCGAAATGGTGTTATGTTAATAGGCTCCGTCTTAATGTTAATAATAATGTTAAAGTACACGGTTTTTGATATATATTTTTCAATTAAAATGGATCGTATATAGCCAGGAAGAAATGCTGATTATCATAAATTATTACTAATGCATGATTTTTTTCTCCTCGTCGGATCGTCGCGAAGAATGCAGTGCGGATTTTTTGTTCAAATTAATTGATTGTCCTTATATGCTAGGTAATGTTAGTTCAACATTAACGAAATCAGTATACGGGGTTTCCGTCGATCCTAACAACGCCGTGCATCTGGCTTCTTATATGGATAATCAAATACACGTGTGGGATACAAGGAATTTTGAAAAGCCCATACTTATCATTCCACATTCAAAAACATTGTTAAAGATATCATGGTGTCCTACCAAGCACAATCTCTTAGGTGCTTTACATAGGGAGAGCAATATGATAAATCTGTATGACATTAAAAGAACAATTATAGGTAATGAAGAAGTCGAGCCTTCATTGCTTGAACGTGAAGTGCGGCTCGGTTCTGCACATAATTTAACCTCCTTTTCATGGCATTCTTCCGATGAATATCGGATGTTAGCTATTTCCTTGTCAGGTACTGTTATTGATTATCGAGTATTTGATAGAATTACTTTAAATTGGGCCCCCAACTCGAATGTTGTGTGGACTTATGGTAGGAAAACGATGAAATGCATCACTGATAAAAGCAACCTGTTTTCTGAAATTGACGATATTTCAAAGAAAAAAATGGAACATGCAAGTAAAGGCTATGGATAAAAGGATGATTTATGGAAGAACGCTGAATTATCGGGTGATTCGATGTTAACCAATGTATGGAATTGCTTAAATTTAAGCAAGAAACTCGTAGAGGATGGAATTTTAAAGGGGTTTAATTTCCAAACATCCCGGTGTTCGAGATGTCTTAAAACTGAACCCATCTACGAATAAATCAGAAACAATATCCACGTCATGGACTGACCTTGGGAACAACAGCACAAATTTTAACACTGCCAGAATATACAAACTCGAGGACAGAGAGAAAGCCTTACATGTATATGGATGGTACTTCGATAAAGAGCTCAATTTCAGTAACTACTTGGATCAACTTGTGGCAGAAAAGGCTTTCACTAGAGCAGCCGCAATAGCTGTTTTTAATCTTAAAATACGCCAGGCCATCGATATTCTGAATCAGGGTGCAGATAAAAGTGAGAACTTAAATATAATTGCAATGGCCCTAGCCGGTTTCACAGGTGACAAAAACAGCATGTGAAGACAGTTTTGTTCTTCTCCTAAAATGAAACTCAATGATCCTTACTTGAGGGCGATGTTTGCATTTTTGACAGCGGAGAATTATAATTACGATAATGTATTGAATGAAAATGACATTTCAGTAGATGACCGAGTTGCATTTGCATGCATATTTTTATCCGACTCCAAGTTGCACGAATACCTAAACAAACTCAGTATAAAACTAATGAACGATGAAACTTAGACGGAATGCTGTTGACAGGAAACAATCATGATGGCATCAAACTACTCCAGAAATACCTCGACATATCTGGAGATATCCAGTCGACTGCTTTGATAGCCGTCCGTGCCTTCACCGGTGATTTGTTGCAAGAAGTGCAGGATTGGATTACGAGCTATAGGAGTTTATTGGATTCCTGGCGTTTGTGGAACGAGAGGGCTCTGTTCGATATTATGTTCACGGCTCAAAGACCTAATGATAAACCCCCGCAGCAAGTTTACGTGTCTTGTAGTTTTTGCGGGAAAAGCATTTCGGCGTATATGCAGGGTTTAAACAGAGGTCGAGGTCCGTACTCGAGGATGGGAGGCACAGCGAACAAATTAAAAATGTCTTCATGTCCAACTTGCCGAAAATCCTTACCTAGATGTGTGATTTTTTTGATGAACATGGGAACAACAACAGGAATACAAGACAACACAGATATGGAGTCGAATAAATTAGTGGACTTTTGTAATTGGTTTACGTGGTGTCAAACTTGCAGACATGGTGGACATGCTTCACATATGGTTCACTGGTTTAAAGAGCACTCCGAATGTCCAGTGATAGCGTGTACTTGTCGGTGCGTCTCGGTAGATACTATAGGCAGCACAGTTCCGGCTTGACACGTTATGATTGTAACATACTATTTTCCTAGAGTGTATAACATTTTGTAAAAAATTACGAGTACAGTTTTAAAATTACGAGTAATGAAAATATTATTTAGCACGGCTTTTTAAATCATAGAGCAATTGTATCTAATCTGTGTAATATTAATGATTATATTTCAGAAGCTCTGAAATCTGTGTAATATTAGTGATTATATTTCAGAAGCTTTAGATAATCGAAAATAAGTTGATGCAATTTATTTAAATTTCAGCTTTTGATCAAGTGATCTCAAGCTACTTAAATTAGTCTCGTCATATCTGTGTAATAGAACTATTCATTTTGTATGCTATCGCTGGGTTTGTTCAAGGTAACTAAGTGGGGTTCCTCAAGGATAGGTCTTGGGTCGATTTTTTAATTTATTTTTTAAAATATTTTTATAATGCTTGGTAATAATTGTTTCCTGTACGCCGATGATTATGTTCGAACATAATTGATTAATTTATTTGAAATAAAATGCTAAAGGAAAGACTTGTGGGATACCAAACATCCCACAAGTCATTCCTATAACTGGAATGAAAATGCTCTAATTTTAATTGTTGATTTGTGGGGATTATTACTTTAACTAATATTGAAAAATTTGTTTAATGTCCCATATTTCACGAAATGAAACGAAATATTTATAAATTAGATGAATAAAAAAAAAACTCTTGCCATGTCCCATCAAAAATAATTAATAATCTATAATAAATTTAATCATAAACAAACGAGAAAAAAATGAACGTAGTGAAAATAAAACCACCATTAATTCCCATTAATCACGCACAAACAAAACTACTAATAATCCGTGTAATTTCTCAACGGGCGCTTAAATCAAACAAACGGTTCCGCGGCGCGCCGTAAATTTAGGAAGCGAATGACGCACGTCGCCGCCGTCTTCGCGCGCCCGAAAACAAAACGCGCAGATGTTCCCGGATTTCGGCGTTTTCAGTTGTTCAACCCCGGTTATGAAATCCCGTGTGATTTATCGGTTCCTGATGTGGAACGAACGGTCGTTATTCCCCGCTAGCTCGCATTATTAATAACGCCAACGAGAGAATTATAAATATTTTATCGTTATGGATTCGCCCCTGATCCGAGAATTTTTCCGAAATTGTTTTCTTTTTTTTCTCTCTCTCATTGTGTTAGTTTTTTTTTTGTCTTAAACTTCGTTATTTTATTCTTCAGAATTACTTGTATTCTTTTTCTCTCTCTCTCTTTTATTGTGTTAGTTTTTTTCTCTTAAACTTCGTTGTTTTATTTTTCAGAAAAACTTGTATTCTCTCCCTCTCTCTCTCTCTCTCTTTCATTGTGTTACTTTTTTTGTCTTAAAGTTCGTTATTTTATTCTTCAGCATTACTTGTATTCTTTTCTCTCTCTCTCATTGTGTTGTTTTTTATCTGAACTTCGTTGTTTTATTCTTCAGGATTAGCAAGGAAGCGTATCCTTACAAATTGGAGATAATAAAAAATTACTGGCAATGATCATTGTTTAAATTTGTTGCAATAATTTTATTTTAACATAAATACATTACAACTTCAAACTCCCTTATTTTACTCCTCGTTAAACTTGCTAATAGCCAAAACGAAACAACGAAACACCGTATAGGTCCTCCTGCAAAGATACTCCTCGGTCACTTCAATCTCGTCGGATTCAGGCAAGCAATCCAGCGCGGTTATCAGCGACGTTCTGTTGACGATCTGCTTGATAAATTCCGGCTTGAACATGCTATTGGAATCCATTGTTCCGAAAGCGATGCCGTAGCATTTGTAGTAGCACTGGACTTCCATGGGCGGGTGTTCTGGCCAGTTTTCCTCGGCGTAAGCAAGTTGCTCGATGGTCACGTTCACTTGTTCCATTCACGTTTCGCAGATGTTTTTCGATCTAATGCGTTCAGCATCAGATATAACCTTGCGCAAAAAAATATATATAAATGTAATCAAAAAAAGTACAATAATTTCCACTGTATTATTAATCATTTAGTAAAACGTATTTAAGATTGCGGTTTCATTTTACTAAACCGCAATTTTAAATACAGCTGTAAAGTAAAGTAAAAATAATCACTGATAAAAAAGATTATAAGAAAACACTTTTTTTAACTTTGTTTGTATAACAAAAAAAGTGTTTTATTATAATCTTACACAATGTATAACGAAGTAGAAGCATCAGTGATCAGTAACTGATAAAAAAGAGTTATACTCTAGAATTTTACTTTATTTACCTTTTAATATTCAATATGTTTCATCAAGTGATAAGTGAGAAAGTTATTCAAGAAATATGATTGTTATATAACCTGCTTTTTTTGTTCATTAAAACAAAACTTACACTCATATGATTTCCCATATAATCCCTCGTGCATAATTCTGCGTTTGCCAAAACCGCAAGAAAAACGCTCGCGTATACAAATTTCATTTTTCCTTTCTGTAAAAGTCTTGTAGGACCGTACAAATGGAACGTTTGTGGCTTCTTTTATAGGTGCATTTTAAATAAATTAAATATTAATGCATTTTGTTATTTTGTTCGAAAACCATTTGCGACTAGTTATTTTTTTTTTGTAGAGATAAAGTCGGCTTATTGCATTTTTATCATCCGTTTTTCCATTTAGAATTGTGTGTTGTTGTCTTATCTATGTCAGATACTACATAATTTTTAAAATAAATAATTGAATAAAAATGTGCCTTAATTAAAAATAATTAATACAAAAAATATTTTTAATAATAATTATGAATAAATTATTAAACAACTACCAATAAATTAATTAAAATTAATAACATTAAATTCTCGTCTAGTTTCGGATTGTCAGCCCATTTTCACGTGAAAATCGCTATGAAATTTTATCAGGGTTTCTCCTGAATTCATTCTGACCAGGTTTTGGTCAAAAGAAAAACATACTGAAAAAATATTTTTAAAAAATTGTATATTTTTTGTAATGCCACTCTGAAATAAAGATTATTATTATTTATTTAACGTCTGACATCTAGCATCTTAGTAAAAGAAATGAAATATTTAAGTTGGGTTAATTGTTTTTTTTTGTGTGTAAAGTTATGCCAATAAAGGTTGTTTTTTTATTTAAAAGTTGTTTTTTTAACCATTACAACAATGATTCACGCAGCTTAAGTAAGTAAAACGAATATCAATTTAAAGCTGCAACCGCATGAATTTAGTATATTCTTTTACTGAATAGAGTTTAATTTATTTAAATTAGACTCTGTTCAATAATAGAAAATAATAATTTTACATGTAAATAAGGGAAAACATAAAATTCAAGACAATAAATATAAAAATCGTTCCCACAAAGTAGGAGTGCAGAATACTTTTCTCTATATATTTGATTATATTTAGCAATATTTCACTTTTTGAAGGTTCAAAAATACAAAATAAAATACTTGGTTTAGGCCCAATTTTACAATCCGTAAGGCGTAAGTAACGTATTAGCGGAATAAAAGTGCGGTTGGCAGCATTGATAATCAAATGGAGAGAATCATTGACATCAACTTTTATTCTGCGAATACGTTACTTACGCCTTATTTTGCGGATTGTAAATTTGGGCATTAGTGAAATAAACCAAGAGCTTTATTTTGTCTTTTTATACCTTCTCCTAGCTCTTCATATCCCGACAACCTTGTCACGAACCACAAGGTTCGTCCTTTCCTCTCTCCTGTTTGACATCTTCGTCTTCATATCTCGACAAGATGTCTCACAAGGTTCGCCTTTTTCCTTCTCATGATCAACATCTTCGTTTTCATACCTCGACAATGTGTCTCACAAGGTTCGCCTTTTCCCCCCTCTCCTGTTTAAGATCTTCGTCTTTATACCCCGGCAACGTGTACCACAAGGTTCGCTATTTTTGCCTCTCCTGATCAACATCTTCGCCTTCATACCTCGACAAGGTGTCTCACAAGGTTCCCCTTTTTCCCCTCTCCTGTTTAAGATCTTCGTCTTCATACCCCGACAAAGTGTTCCACAAGGTTTGCCCTTTTCCCCTCTCCTGTTTAAGATCTTCGTCTTTATACCCCGGCAAGGTGTACCACAAGGTTCGCCCTTTTCTCCTCTCTTGTTCAAGATCTTCGTATTCATACCCCGAAAAGTTGTCCTACAAGTCACCTTCTTCCCCTCTCCTGTTCAACATCTTCGTTTTCATACCCCGATAAGGTGTCCCACAAGGTTCGCTATTATTCCCTCTCCTGATCAACATCTTCGTCTTCATACCTCGACAAGGTGTCTCATAATGTTCGCCTTTTACCCCTCTTCTTTTAATATCTTCGTCTTCATACTCCGACAAGGTGTCCCACAAGGTTCGCTCTCTTCCCCTCTCCTGTTCAACATCTTCGACTTCATACCTCGACAAGGTATCTCACAAGGTTCGCCTTTTTCCCTTCTCCTGTTTAAGATTTTCGCCTTTATAGCCCGGCAAGGTGTACCACAAGGTTCGCCATTTTCCCCTCTTCTGTTCAACACCTTCGTCCTCATACCACGACAAGTTGTTCTACGAGGTTCGAGCTTTTTCCCTATCCTGTTCAACATCTTCCCATATAATCTCAATCCACAATACCTATTTAATAAAATGTATAACCACTATTCATTTAACGTATGGATAACTAGTAATAGCCATTTTGCATTCTATTTATCACAGTACCTAAACCAATCTGCCTACTTTCTGCAGTTTACAGACAATGTGGCATAAACTGCCCACCCGAAAGTCCTGACTACCTACAGGAGCAGATAATAATAATTTATTTACGGAGTTCGTTTACAAATACACATTGAAACTTAAACAATAGGACATATGAAATACAAAAAATACACAAGATCGATACACTCTTGCTGTGGTTCCCAAAACGGAGAATTATCATCAAACTAAATAAATCCAAACTGTTTATCTCTTACCATAAGCCCCTCAATCTTCCATTTAAAAATTATTATTAACCAAACTTTGATCTCATATCAATTATTCTGAAAGAAAAAAGTGTGTGACACTTTAAAAAATCAGTTTAGTATAAATATTAATGGGGTGACAAATAAATACAATTCATTAAAATACATTCATTTGGGAGTAATTAGGGACAATTCCTTCACAAAAAAAACAAAATTTTATATTTATATATTATATATTTATAATATAAAATTCTGTTATACAAACCTAAAGAACTGTTTACCTGTCTCAACTAAAATTATGTTTTGCGTTACTTTTGTTATTTCTCACTTTATATATTGCTTCACCCTGATGTCTCGTGCTTTATATATTCTCTTGGTGTTTCTATCTTCATTCTGCAGATGCGACCATACCATCTCATCTGTTCTTCCATTATTTTTTTAAATTTATTGGTGTTATCTGTAGGTTTTGTCTGTATGCCTCATTCATTATCTAGTCTTTTCTAGTTTTATTTTCTACCTTATTTCCATCGCGTTTATGCGCTCTTTGTGTTTTTCTCTCATTTTCCATGTATGTCAGAGTGGGCCTTATATCTTTTGTGTTCTGCGAAAATTATTTTCTATTAAAGAAAGCGTGTTTGAGCATGTTTAATAGTTTCGCTGTTTTTTTTTTAATTTTATTTATCAATTTTCCCATTCTTCTCTACTATTATTCCTAAGTATCTGTAGTGTTCAACTTGTTTTCCTTCTGACTTTATTTCGTGCTCTTTTATTGTTTTATGCTATTATCATGGTTTTCGTGTTGTCAAGGTTTATCTGCATGTTTATTTTAGTCTGTTTTAAGCCAGCATTTCCATTTTGTGTTGTAGGTCTTTCTCTGTTTCTGTAAATATTGCCATGCGGTCTGCGAATAGTAGCTCTGCTAATTCTATCATTTTCATTTTTCCAATATACAATTTTTAGTGTTTTCATATGTTTTTGCTTTCTCGATACACGTATTTTAATATATTTATCATTGACTTTTTTTGTTCCTCTCTCTTTCTGTACATTCCATACTATTTTTATCCTGTCAAATGTTTTTTCCAATTAGATGAAATTTATTTGAATTATTATGGTTTCAACAGGACGGTGCAACATGTTATGTAATCGGTACAACTATCAAAATTAGCTCCCCCAGATCATGTTATTTAACCTTCATTGGGTTTCTTTCTATCGAATTATTTGAAGTCTATATCAAAAAGGGAGCTGCTAAAGTATATCCTAGATAAAGAATTATATAGTATCGAAGACTTTTGCATTTAAATATTTATGTTGTTCTTCGTGCTAATTAATTGACAACCTTAATGTGTCATTATCAAAAAAGAATTTGATAATGCCATAATCTTTATTTCAGAGTGGCATTACAAAAAATATACAATTTTTTTTAAATATTTTTTTCTTCGTGCTAATTAATTGACAACCTTAATGTGTCATTATCAAAAAAGAATTTGATAATGCCATAATCTTTATTTCAGAGTGGCATTACAAAAAATATATAATTTTTTTTAAATATTTTTTCAGTATGTTTTTCTTTTGACCAAAACCTGGTCAGAATAAATTCAGGAGAATTTGATAAAATTTATAGCGATTTTCACGTGAAAATGGGCTGACAATCCGAAACTAGACGAGAATTTAATGTTATTAATTTTAATTAATTTATTGGTAGTTGTTTAATAATTTATTCATATTTATTATTAAAAATATTTTTTGTATTAATTATTTTTAATTAAGGCACATTTTTATTCAATTATTTATTTTAAAAATTATGCAGTATCTGACATAGATAAGACAACAACACACAATTCTAAATGGAAAAACGGATGATAAAAATGCAAATAAGCCGACTTTATCTCTACAAAAAAATAATAACTAGTCGCAAATGGTTTTCGAACAAAATAACAAAATACATTAATATTTAATTTATTTAAAATGCATTTTTTGCATTTAAATATTTATGTTGTTCTTCGTGCTAATTAATTGACAACCTTAATGTGTCATTATCAAAAAAGAATTTGATAATGCCACGTTAAGGTTGTCGAAACTATAGTCAACAATAAAATCAATCCGAGTTATACAAACAAAGTAAAAAAGTGTTTCATTTATTAAAATTGAATTACAATGTATAACAAAGTAGAAGCCTCAACAATTAACAAGTTAATTAATTATTATATTTTGGCTCTGACAATATTCTTTTATAATGTGTATTACCTTGTGTATTTGCATTATTTACTGAATAAACTATTAAATAATAATAAAAAAACAAGTCTGCATCCACCCTTGATTTGAAAATCAAATTTGAATACTTCACAAACGAGATGCAACCATGATGATGAAAAAAAAAAAACGATCATGGACATTTTCGACGAAATAGTGCACATTCGTACTCGAAAGCCGTGGAGGATATTTGGCCGATACGCTATTCCATCATAACCTGTAATTTATATTTGTCTGTAATTTCACATGAGATCTATTATTTTATATCTATATATCATCTTGATTATCTGTGATATATTTATTTTTCTCTAATACGATAATTTGTGTGCAATTGGGCATTTATTCATTTATAAATGCGAAACTTTTGCTCATTTATCTGCGGATATCAGGTAGCGTAAGACTGACTTTCATTAATCTAAGCAAGGCACAGTATTATCATCTAGAATTGTTGTTTTTATTTTTATTCTACAAATCCACTGTACATAAATACGAGTGTTACTATTTATGTATTGAGAATAGAAAAAAATAAACAAATGAATTTAATGCAAAATATTTTTAATGCTTTTAAAAATAATCAATAATTATATTGTAGATTTGTAAAAAGTGAATCAGTTAAATAAATATTTCAACCAGAGATTAATAATCAAAAAAACTGTGATTTTTAATTAAAATCTTGCGAAAATTATAGCGACACTATTTATAATCAATTAGACGAGAAGTACAAAGTAATACCAGATTTAAATATATTTCGATCACAAAGTGAATATTTCCAATGGTGAGTTCGGATGTTTTTTTACGTTTTACACGTGTTAAAAAAGTTTTAAGTTTAATTAGGTAAAATTAAACACGTTGTTTATTTCACAATAAATTTAAAATTAATAATAAATAAATAATATTTTATTCTGACTAGTTTCGATTTTTACATCATTTTCAAAGAATAATACAAATGAAAGCCGACAACAGTATATACAAGGTGTACAGAAAATGAGTGAAAAGCTTTAGGTAGCATGACTCTTTAACTAATTTTTAGATAAAAATATTAACGAAAATAAGTCACAGGGTCCTTCCTTAAGCCTCACGGGCCACTTAAAAGAACTATACATTTGGCAACGCTGGATCAAACAAGTGTGCATTTATCCTGTTTATAACTGCTACATCATCCGCTGGAGGTGTTGTATACACCTTTTCTTTTACAAACGAGCGTGCGTCGTTGCCAGATCTATTTTCATTAAAAGAATGCTTCTGATGAAGTTATAAAATTGTAAAAATATCCGATTTATTAATTATTTACATCAATGGAATTATACACGTGTCTAATTGATTGTTAATTGTTTTTTTTACAAAATATTTAAGAAACAATACTAATTTATAGTCACATATTTAAAATTTCGAAGACCTCGTGAGCCTCAATGAAGAGCCATACAACATTTTTTTATTTGGATTTTCTATTAAAAATTAATTAATGAATTGAGTTACCTGAAGGTTTTCACTCATTTTCTGTACACCTTGTATACAGAAATCGGATTAAATCAGGTAAGAAGGGATGCTAAAATCGGGGAAGTACAGATATCTTCATTATCATTTAAGATGTTTTTTCCCCCGGTGATTACTTTCCGCCTTCGCGGAGATTTAACATGAATCCTTTATCACATGATTTAAATATTTTAAATTTATTAGGGTGAAAAAAAGATGGTTTTCTGAAATGCAATGTTTAGCAAAACCTGTGGTGTTTTTGTTTTAAATTATGGATTTTTTTTTATGTTTTTTTTTTTTAGTCGTGCTTCAAAAGTTCTGCCTGTTTGGTCTATGTAAGTTACATCGCACTCTCTATAACATATTTCTTAAACAATTGTGAAACAAATCACGTGTTTAATTTTACCTAATTGTTTAAACATGTTTCACCAAGTGTTAAGTGAGAAATTAATTCAAGAGTTATTAGAAGTTTTTATTCTTTTAACATATGCCCAGTCGAAAAACTCGATTTACCTCCAAAATTTACTTAGATGATGAAGTAGTCGTACTTCTAGCCAAATCGATTCGCTTTCTAGTTTTCTGAATATCTAAAACTAGATAGCGAATTCATTGTTGGAAATATGCGAATCTTAATTCGACTTATTCAACAATAATACATTAAAGTTCAAAGTGATTTGTAAAAGTAATATGTAATTGAATGGAAATAATTTGAAAATAATTAATAAATAATTTTTTTGACATTTTTGACTTACGTTATTTAAGTACTTTAAACAAATGCACATAATACAACTACTTCCCGGGCAAATATCCAGCCGGACATTGAATTACATAATGTACACCTACTATTGCATATCAATAAAATATTGAATTTTGAACGATTACTGATGAAGGTTCAAATTATATTCCACTTGATTTGTTTTACAAATTTAGTCTATTAACTCGACTAGTTTCGTAATTTTTATGTCATTATTTAACTTAATATTTGTATCATTTATTGTAAATGGGGACAATGATTTATTTATTAGTTTAACATGTTTATTTATTACGTAGTATTAATTGTGTATATTAAATAAACAAGTTAAAAGAATAAAAACTCCTAATTAAGTGAGTGAAATAAATGTTCATTAAGGAAAGTAATAAATTAAATTAGTATTGATTAATCAATGAAAAAAAAAAGGAGCAAAACTTTATACACAAACTAGAGAACAAACAAATTGGGTCGAATTGAGACATAAGTTCGTTACAAGCGCCAGTAATTAAAACCTCCCCCGCGCAAATTAGCCTTCTCCTTCCTCCTTACCGGAACTGTTGCAGTCGCATTTCGACGCTATTGATTTCCTTTAATAAGATTACGCCTCGGAGGAGGAGGAGGAGGGGGCGACTAAACAACCCCCCTTCCTCCACACGAATGCGCTTTTTAATTAAGCAAAGTGGATTATCTGGCCCGTTCAATTCGGATGTCAGTCTTAATTTCCGCTTACTTTGAATTCCGGCAGTTACACGGCTCGTGGGACGCGCGTGATCTTCCTGCAGTTTCAGTTTGAAATTGTACAGCCGGCTCCTCGGTTAATTTCAATTGTAGACAACGGCGGTTCGCGAGGTGAATTATTTCGACAAGTATTACGGCAAACCGTTAAATGGTGCCGTGTTTTTCGTGTTGCTTTTTCGAGAACTAATAAAAAACAAAGTATTAAAAAAATAATAATTAATAAATCCATGACAGACTGTGTAAGTAGAAAACACTATAAGCGTTCTGTACTTTTTGGTGGATTCGCCGGGATGACTATTTCATTAATTATGTTTTTTATACACATATTTTTCATCTCGATTATTTAATATCCCTTTTTTATTATTTATTATCAGAATTTATATATATATATTTATTTATTTCAGTATATTGGGTGCTTGGACGTGCCGAGACCGACGAGCAGGGTGGAAATCGTGGCGGCCATGCGGAGGATACGGGTGAGTCTGCCTATTTACGTCCCCCACGCCGCCGGTAATCGCATTATTCACAGAAAATTCCCAATTTATCCGGCTACACTTGCTTAACAGGATCGCCCGGAATTGATTGGGAATTTTCCGCAATTCTCCCCTCTATCTCCCCCCTTATCCACTCTCTCTCTCTCTCTCGCTCTCTCAAGGAAACCATCCAGTCACTTATCTTTTAGTCAGTTATCTCTATCTCTGCTGACTCCGTTCGAAATTATGGAAATTCGAAGAGAATTGAGCGCTCTACGAAATGTATGCGATCATAAAGTGAGTGTTTAATAATTTTCGTATAGGTGGTTACTTTTGATAGCAATTAAAATAAATATGAAAAATTAATTTAACTACTTAAATCGCTTAACTAGACTTCGAACTACATATTGCAATCAATAGTTTGACTTTAACACAATCTATAATTTTTCCACAGCCATCCAAATTTGTGTTGGTGGTCGCATTTGATTGTAATAGAAAAATTCTGAAAATTTGAAAAAATGCTGCAGGATTAATTTAGCTACTCAAATCGCTTAACTAGATTTCGAACTACGAATTGCAGTGAATAGTTTGACTTTAATGCAATTTATAATTTCTCCACAGACATCCAAAATTAAGCTAGTTTTCTGTTGGTGGTCGCATTTGATTGCAATTGAAAAATTCTGAAAAATTAAAAAAAATGCTGCAGGATTAATTTAGCTACTCAAATCGCTTAACTAGACTTCAAACTACAAATTGCAATGAATAGTTTGACTTTAATGCAATTTATAATTCCTCCACAGTCATCCAAATTTAAGCGAATTTTGTGTTGGTTGTCGCATTTGATTGCAATTGAAAAATTCTGAAAAATTAAAAAAAATTCTGCAGGATTAATTTAGCTACTCAAATCGCTTAACTAGACTTAGAACTACAAATTTCAATCGATAGTTTGACTTTAATGCAATTTATAATTTGTCGACAGACATCCAAAATTAAGCGAGTTTTGTGTTGGTGGTCGCATTTGATTGCAATTGAAAAATTCTGAAAAATTAAAAAAATTCTGCAGGATTAATGTAACTATTCAAATCGCTTAACTAGACTTCGACTTCAAATTGCAATGAACAGTTTGACTTTAATGCAATTTATAATTTCTCCACAGTCACCCAAATTTAAGCGAGTTTTGTGTTTGTGGTCGCATTTGATTGCAATTTAAAAATTCTGAAAATTTGAAAAAAATGCTGCAGGATTAATTTAATTACTCAAATCGTTTAACTAGGATTAGAACTACAAATTGCAATTGATAGTTTGACTTTAATGCAATTTATAATTCCTCCACAGCCATTCAAATTTAAGCGAATTTTGTGTTGGTTGTCGCATTTGATTGCAATTGAAAAATTCTGAAAAATTTAAAAAAATTCTGCAGGATTAATTTAACTACTCAAGTCACTTAACTAGACTTAGAACTACAAATTGCAATTGATAGTTTGACTTTAATGCAATTTATAATTTCTCCACAGCCATCTAAATTTAAGCGAGTTTTGTGTTGGTGGTCGCATTTGATTGCAATTTAAAAATTCTGAAAAATTAAAAAAATGCTGCAGGATTAATTTAATTACTCAAATCGTTTAACTAGGATTAGAACTACAAATTGCAATTGATAGTTTGACTTTAATGCAATTTATAATTCCTCCACAGCCATTCAAATTTAAGCGAATTTTCTGTTGGTTGTCGCATTTGATTGCAATTTAAAAATTCTGAAAAATTAAAAAAAATGCCGCAGGATTAATTTAGCTACTCAAATCACTTAACTAGACTTCGAACTATAAATTGCAATCAATGGTTTGATTTTAATGCAATTTATAATTTCTCCACAGCCATCTAAATTTAAGCGAGTTTTGTGTTAGTTGTCGCATTTGATTGCAATTGAAAAATTCTGAAAAAATAAAACAGATGCTACAGGATTAATTTAACTACTTAAATCACTTAACTAGACTTCGAACTATAAATTGCAATCAATGGTTTGATTTTAATGCAATTTATAATTTCTCCACAGCCATCTAAATTTAAGCGAGTTTTCTGTTGGTGGTCGTATTTGATTGCAGTTGAAAATTTTTGAAAAATAAAAAAAAGACGCAGAATTATTTTATTTATTTATTTATTTAACGGATGTCCATTTAAGTAGATATATACATGTCTTAAATCTAAAATAAAATATGAATACAGTCACCGGAATTTTAGTAATTTTCTTGTTCGCGGTCAGTTTTGATTCAAAATAAAAAATGTAAAACTCATAAAACTGCTGCTACAAATGTCAGTTATTTTTTTTAATTTAATTCAACTTACATCCTCTGCACGCCTAACCGAATTTTATTTTATTTTTTCGATTAGCGGTCAGATTTTATCTGAATTAAAAAAAAATTGAAAAATTCAAGAAATTTCTGCAAGATTAATTTAACTACTTAAAACACTTAACAATAGTGTGAACTACACATTTTTAATAATAGTTTCTATCTGACAACGCTCACAACCCCTACATAGCCATCTGAATTTGAGCAATATTCATGAGTGTAGATTTTTTTATTCAATCCCACTCGTTCCAAAAATCTGATGTTTTTTTTGTGAATTTTCACTTTTTTTAATTGCAATCTCTTATAATTAGTCTCAAGATTATTAAAAAAACTTACAATTTCCGCAAAGAATAACTTCGTTATGTTATTTTTTTCCGAACGAAAGCAGGTTTAATTAAAAATCAATATCATTATATATTTAATATTATTTCTTATTACAATTTTTCATTAATAATTAGTTGTATTAATTAAAGAATTTTTTGTAGAATATATATTTATATATATATATATATATATATATATATACATATATATTCAATAACCCTTTCTACCCATATGGGTGTAGGGTTTTTAGGGTTTTGTAGTAAATATACTAAAAAAGAATACCCACAGCATCAGGCAAATACGACGACACGAGTCTCAGTCCAGTTTCGCAATCATTGTTCCGTTTCGACTTTTATTTCTTTTTTTTTGTGCGTGTTCAGTTGTTCTATTTCAAAATGCAAAATGCGGCGTATTTTTAGCGTACGGCAAAGCGCAATAATAATAATATTACACGTGAGAAATCGTAGTAGAAAATTCTCAATTGACGTCAAACGAAGGAATAACTGACCGAGACCTGGATTTTCGGCTTTGCATTTTTTTATTTATTTATTTATTTATTCCGGCCCGTTGCGAAACTGGAACGTTTTTACACTCGATTATTATTTATGCGGCGAAACCAACGAAAATAGGAGTTGTAAAGAGTGTTTCCAAACGGAAATAGTTTTAAAGCGCGGGTAATAAAAGTTACTTAGTGTTATTTTGTAATGTTGTACAATGTGAATCGGTTTGTTGATTTTTTATTTTTTTTTAACATTAAAAATAAACCACAACTTACGTTCTTTAAAATTGTATGAAATTATTTTTTTTTGTATTCCTCGTAACAAAACTATAACTTTTGTTTGGTTCTCATTGATTACTTGATGAAACATTTTAACTAATATTGAATTTGAAATTTAAGGCATTATCAAGGAAATAATGAAATTATATCTGCAGACAATTTTATATAGATTAAATTAACAATATAATTCTTATACTATGTTATACGTTGTCTTTAGAAAACGACAATCGACCATCGGTCTTTCTGCCTATATAATTTTATTTCATGAAAAACTACTATTTCCTAATTATCTCTTATTCAATATTTTTTTTACACTCCCTCATTATTTCCAGTATGAATTCAAAACGAAGGGCATCAAGAAGAAAAAGGTGACGATCGAAGTTTCCGTCGACGGAGTGAAAGTCACGCTGCGGAAAAAGAAAAAGGTGAGTGGTAGTTTTTTTTTCATTCCGGGTCTGGGTTTATGACCGTCCGAAACACGGGAAAACTTTCGCGCTAATCAAACTTAACTTTACGTCTTACCGCGAGTAACCGGAGAGAGGGCAACGGAACGAAAAAAATGGCCCGCTCTTAGCGCTAACTTAAATTTACGACCGGATAAGATGAAGATGAAAAGAGAGAAATACTGAGGGGGTAATTCAGGATTAAATGCTGGTGAACGATGAAGTGGATTTCATTGTTGAAATATTGCGTCTGTTATTTAAATTTGGAAAATAATATAACGATCTTTGAAATTTGTTAATTATTGAAATAGTAATAAAACAAGTGTCATTCTATAAAAAAATAATAAAAAGCACACTGTGCTCAAAATCTACATAAAATATTTTAAAATAAAGTGAAGAAAGGAATGAAATCAAAAAAACTCACTGTTAATGTCTAATATTCAGTTTAAGATCACTATAGCTTATTGTAGTTGCCTATTTTTGACTTTAGCATCACTGTAACTCACTATTAATGCCTAATTTTGAGTTTAAGATCACTATAGCTTATTGTAGTTGCCTATTTTTGACTTTAACATCACTGTATTTCACTATTAATGCCTAATCTTGAGTTTAAGATCACTATAGCTTATTGTAGTTGCCTATATTTGACTTTAGCATCACTATAATTCACCTTTAATGCCTAATTTTGAGTTTAAGATCACTATAGCTTAATTGTAGTTGCCTATTTTTGACTTTAACATCACTATAACTCACTATTAATGCCTAATCTTGAGTTGAAGATCACTATAGCGTATTGTAGTTGCCTATATATGACTTTATAATTACCATAACTCACTATTAATGCCTAATCTTCAATTTAAGATGACTGTAACTTACTGTAGTTGCCTATATTTGACTTTATCATTACTATAACTCACTATTAATGCCCAATCTTGAGTTTAAGATCACTATAGCTTATTGTAGTTGCCTATATATGACTTTATAATTACTATAACTCACTATTAATGCCTAATCTTCAATTTAAGATGACTGTAACTTACTGTAGTTGCCTATATTTGACTTTATCATTACTATAACTCACTATTAATGCCCAATCTTGAGTTTAAGATCACTATAGCTTATTGTAGTTGCCTATATATGACTTTATAATTACTATAACTCACTATTAATGCCTAATCTTCAATTTAAGATGACTGTAACTTACTGTAGTTGCCTATATTTGACTTTATCATTACTATAACTCACTATTAATGCCCAATCTTGAGTTTAAGATCACTATAGCTTATTGTAGTTGCCTATTTTTGACATTATCATCACAATAACTTACTATTAATGCCTAATTTTGAGTTTAAGATCACTATAGCTTATTGTAGTTGCCTATTTTTGACTTTAGCATCACTATAATTCACCTTTAATGCCTAATTTTGAGTTTAAGATCACTATAGCTTATTGTAGTTGCCTATTTTTGACTTTAGCATCACTATAATTCATTATTAATGCCTAATTTTGAGTTTAAGATCACTATAGCTTATTGTAGTTGCCTATTTTTGACTTTATCATCACTATAATTCACCATTAACGCCTAATTTTGAGTTTAAGATCACTATAGCTTATTGTAGTTGCCTATTTTTGACTTTAGCATCACTATAATTCACCATTAATGCCTAATTTTGAGTTTCAGATCACTATAGCTTATTGTAGTTGCCTATTTTTGACTTTGCCATCATTATAACTCACTGTTAATGCCTAATATTGAGTTTAAGATCACTATAACTTAATGTAGTTGCCTATATTTGACTTTATCATCACTATAACTCACCATTAATGCCTAATTTTTAGTTTAAGGTCACTATAGCGTATTGTAGTTGCCTATTTTTAACTTTACCATCACTATAACTCACTATTAATGCCTACTTATAGTCTATTTCACTATAGTTTACTGTATTTCTCAAGATTAAACATTAAAATCACTATTACTCGCTACTACTGCCTAATAGTGACTTTAAAATCACTTAATCTCACTGTTATAGTCTATTTTTTTTACTATAAAGTCGATCTACGTTACTTTTATTGCCTAAATTTAACTTCAGAGTCACTAAATTACATTACCGTTATCTTATCTTGAGTAAAGGATCACTATAGCTCTCTACTATCGCCTAATCTAGAATTTAAGATCACTGTACCTTACTGTTGTTATCTAATTGTACTTTAAAGTCATTATATTTGACCATTTGTGCCTTATGTTTAGTTTAAGATCATTATAGTTTAGTTTTGTTGCCCATTTTTGAATTTTAAATCATTGTAGGTTACTATCATCCTCGACACCCAATACGGGTAAAAGTGGATAAGATTAAGAAAGAAAGAAAGATTACTATCATTGCCTAATATTGATCTTAACGTAAGTGTACCTCAATAATGTTCAAATAGTTTTGATTCTAAAGTTATTTTAAAGCCTTGCCCTATAACTTCAGATCACTATAAGTCATTTTTGCAGTCTAGATTTGATTTTAAAATCACTACAACTCACTATTATTGCTTAGTTATTACTTTGTAGTTATTAAATCTCTTTGTTATTGTCTGCAAAGATCTTCAATACTTTTTTTTACTAAATTTAACTTAAAAAGCGACTATATCACATTCTCATTATCTTATTTTGAGTTGAAGATCACTATAGCTTTCGATTATTGTCGAATCTAGGGTTTAAGATCACTGGATCCCACTGTTGTTATCTAGATTTGTCTTTAAATGGCTCATTATTAATGTATAATTATAAGTTAAACTTTGTTATTGCCTGATCTTGAGTTAAACATTTCTCTAGCTCAATATTTTTGCGACAAGTGCAAATTCGTGTAAGTCATTATTATTGTTTTTTTTTTTAATTTAAGAACACTGTAATGATTGCTGATTTATTATTTCAGAGGAAACATTGGCTCGACGAGGGAAAACCGATCCTCCTCTCCCATCCGATCTACAGGATATTCTACGTATCTCACGATTCTCAGGACCTGAAAATTTTCAGCTACATCGCCCGCGACGGTGCCTCAAACGTATTCAAATGTGCTGTCTTTAAATCTAGCAAAAAGGTAAGTTCACATTAACAAACAAAATAGGAAATTTAGTCCACATTATTCTTGTAGTGCCTTTCTTACGCTATTTTCCCAGTTTTCTATCAGTCTTCCTCTGTTTGTAGTTGTCCTTGCTTCGCATGAATTCTTCGCTCCATCCTCTGTATATATCCCCACAATCCTAATTGCCTGCTTCAACATATCTTTTGTGCATCCTTAATTTTATTGTTGTATTTTAATTAATTAATTATTCAAATCAAGTTTCACAATACTTTCTGTATGAACGAATTAAATATCGTCTTAATAAAAAAAACTTTTAAACTTTGTACAAAAAGTGAAAAGTGTTTTATTAAAAAAACATCACTTAGTTGTACATGGTTTATTATAATATCATGTACAACCAAGTGGAAGCCTTAACAATTAAAAAGTTAAATATCGCCTGACAAAATGTATTAAACGAAAATGCGTAGATTTTTTTTTTAATTCGATATTAAGAAGAGGGAATACACAATTTTTCTGGCCTCATTGTATATAAAGATAGAAAATTACGGATATTTATGGATTTTTTTTATTCTTGTTATAATAAATGCAAACAAGGTTTTTCGAATATTTTTAAGACAAAATCCAAATCTTCGTGAAATTTGGAATCACTTCGTCCACTAGAATTTGAATTGAATGTGGAATAGTCCACTTGGAACTCGCACTGCGTTTACAGTTCGATTTACAGCAGGAGAAAACGTAATTTATTTTCCTGAACACACTATAAAAAATTAAACGAATATGTGTTTTTCTACTTGCGAAGAGAGAACATTTCTGTTTGCGTTTTATGTTACAATAAAGGATTGTCTGCATTTGTTTAATCCCACAAGACAAATAAAACGAAATGCACACATACACACACCATAATTTCGTTTCAACTTTTCAACAAAATAACAAATAAGCAAACTGCGGGTGGATACAGCAATTCCGCAGGAAATATGCCCTCGTTATGCGGCTAACGAGTCTCAAGATGTAGAAAGGGAACAAACGGTGCAAAAAAAGAAAATAATAACAGGAGAAAAGCGCAGGAATGAGCAATGTTGGATATATAATTCAAAAGAAAGAGCTTTGCGAGAGAGTCCGCAGAGCGCACATATTAATATTTATATCGGGAGAAACGCACACGACGATAAGACAACATGACATAGGGAATAATTTAAATTTATTGAGTTATTTTAATTTTCGAGCTTTGATAATGGTTACGTTAAACGGATGACTCTTTTAAAGTAGCCAAATGCTTCGCTAATTAGTGGCGCGCATGAATGGATTAACGAGACTCTCCCTCTGATCCTCTCTACTATCTAGCAAAACCATTGTCAAGGGTTTGGAAAAATTAGCGGGGAAAGAAATTTGATTTCGGTGACCGAATTTTGTTTTGTTTAATTTCCACTGTGAAGTTAGAGCGAGAGAATTGGACTGTGAAGTTAGAGCGAGAGAACGAGATCCCGTCGTTGGAACTATCGTTGTTACGAACCGTCTAGATTTTCCAGAAACAAGCAATAAATATTATAATAATAACAAAGAGTTTAAAATTCGTAAATCCGTGGGGATTACTCGGACCTGTAAAACTCCATGGGATCGTAGGCCTTTAAGTAAAAATTTTCAGAAATCAATTATCCGATACCCTATTGTTATTTCACGTCATGCTCGACGATTGGGTTCAGGTCAATTTCGCGGAAGATGCAACCCCAAAATACACGAAACAAACGGAATCGTTTGCCCTGACGCATTTATACATTTTTAGTTCCTTGAAAATAATAATAATAAAAAAAACAGACATTAATGATCATTACTTCAACCGATGTATATCAAAGCTAACACATTACATTTTTAAATTTAAACTTATATTTTAAACTAAAATTATACTCAAGTTTTACAAATTGTAAAGTTTTCTATTTACAGTGAATATATATATATGGTTTCTATTTATTCTTATTTCATCACTTAATTCACACGCGTCAAAAATAGTGACGTTATCTTACCAGTAAGATGCTTAACGGCGTCACACCCCTAAACAATCGTATTATTAAAAAAAAATATTTTAAAAATATTAAATAAAAAAAATAGCCTTATATTAAGTAACGTTCCCTTTGTTGTTTTTACATTTTTACATCTAACGAATTCATAAACAAAACTGGATTCGATATTTTTGTAGAAACTGTAAATTCTATGCGTCGTGTACTCACTGCAAATTAATTTATATTTTAAAATTGTGTTTGTAGTATGTAGGTATATTATTTTAATTTTTTTGTATCCTGACTAATTTATTTTATTCTGTATATGTTACTGTATGAAATGGCCTCCGTAAATTAATAAATAAATTAAATTATTCTCGGAAGAAAATTTGTTGCGTTATGCAATATTTTATTGATATGCAGCAGTAGGTGTACGTAAGTCAAAATGTCACCGAGCTAAATGTAGAAATAATTTATTAATTATTTTCAAATCATTTTTATTTAATAAACAATTTTTAATTTAAATAATCGATGTTTGAGGCTTTTACTTGATTAAACTCCATAACGCACTATTTGCAAATAAAACAACAGATACAGCGGACAGATTCCTTATGGAGTCTGCAGCCAACCGTTTAAAAAAATCCAGTTAATTGATTCGATTCCCGCAGACGCACATTTTTAAACGCCACGGCTCGTTTTTTTCCATTCATTACAAAATTTAATTGGGACCCCGCGTAAAGTAATGAAAACAATTTATATTCTAATAAATTTTCATCAAAAAAAAAAAAAACGCGCGCACACACACACGTTGGTTCTGATGGAATTAATTTCAGGCAACGCGTCGCGTCGGAGTGGTGAATGCGCCGGGATTGAAAATATTTAATTTGCGTGCGTAATTAATGGCATCATTATTATTTAAAAAAAAATGTGCTGTGTCTTTCAAAATTCTTCCTCTATGTGTGTTTTTGAATTTGATACTCGTTTAATTATACTAACAAAACGCCGGTAAATTTTACAAGAAAAAAAAGTAAGACATTTTATTTTATATACAAACATATTTTTCAAACAATTTGATAACAAAATTACTTTAATAACTGTTGTAAAGTAAGAATTTTCAGTTTTTTTTTTTCATTTTATAATATAAAAAAATAAACGGTAAAAAATAAACAAATTCTACAGTACGATTCTTTTTATATATCGAGAATTAAAAAAAAATCAAAAATATAATTCGAGCACTCTTTAGGGCTGCTTTTTTTGTGATTGATATTGTATTGTCTATATAAATAATTTACAGAGTAGAATTATTTTTTCATCTTGTTTAAATAATTTATTTTTACCACGTGATTCTCTTCATATATGGGGAATTTTCAAAAAATCAAAAGAATAACATGGGCGCCCTTTAGGGGCGAATTTTTGTGCTTGATTTATTGTCTGTACACTATATAAGACATTCAAACAATTTACAGAATACTGTTATTTTTCTATTTTGTTTAAATAATTTATTTTTACCACGCGATTCTCTTCATATATGGGGAATTTTCAAAAAATCAAAAGAATAACATGGGCGCCCTTTAGGGGCGAAACTTTGTGCTTGATGTATTGTCTGTACACTATATAAGACATTCAAACAATTTCCAGAGTACTATTGTTTTTCTATTTTGTTTAAATAATTTATTTCTACTACGCGATTCTCTGCATATATGGGAAATTTTCAAAAAATCAAAAATATAATTTCAGGACTGATATTTTCAGCCAGATGTATTGTCTGTAGACTAAATAAGAAATGTAAAAAGTTTCCAGAGTACCGATTTATCTTATTTTCTTTAAATAATTTATTTCTCTGGCGCGATTATTCTCATATTTAGAGAACTAAAAAAATCTATATTTTAGTTATAATATTTGTTGTTCAATTACTTTTGCGTGATCGTGTTAGCGTTAATAAATATTTTAATGATTAATAATGAAATTCCTATCGTTCAATATGTGAAAGATCTTGGCGTGATATTTCAGAACATTTTTTTTTACAAAGCATTTAAATAAAACTTGTTTCGCAGGGAATAAATATGAAAACTGCGGTAAACGTCTATAAAATGATTTGTCGCCGCCTGCTTGATTATGCTGCAATCTTCTTCTCATCCTCTGACCATTCGAAATATATAAGTAGCCGAAAGATCAGCCCTCAGAGTTTTTACAAAATTAAGACATAACGCATTAAACACACTCCTATATGAACAAAGAAATATTCTTCTCATTTGAGCAACGTATCAAAGTCCTCTCCAAAAAATTTGCCCTAAATCCAACCACCCGCGACCTTCTACACACTTTATGTATCCCACGTACCCCAAACACAAGACCTATCCGTAAAAATCGCTCCACAACAATATTTCAATTCATTACATCAATTCAAGGCATAGACAGGGATTGATTCAATAGACATTTTAACAATGACGACCAACGACAAAATAATTTGCAAAAGAAGATAAAGACAATTAATTATAAAATAGACAGACAGAAAAAATATTTTGAAAATCTAAAGGTTTCTTGTCAATCGGCTATCGACCATAGGGATAGCCGATTGATAAGAAACCTTTACATTTTAAAAATATTTTTATTATTATTATTATTGTAAACTCAAAAAACTTGTCAATAAAGGATGTGAAACTAAATAAAATGAAATGAATCAAAGATGATTCACACATTTGCAGCTATTTAAATTACAATGAAAATAAACAAGGAAAATTTTTTGGCAATGATCAATAAAATTCGATCAATCTCTTTTTCCAACTGCAAAAAATACTTACACTGTAAGTTTATCTATTGAAACAACTACTTCCCGAGCATTTACCCCGCCGGACATTGGATTACACAATGTGTAACTAACTAAAATTTATTCGAAAACCTTTCAGACATTAGGTTTTATCCAACGTTTTGGATTTTTGTTTATTTAAGCTTTAAATGTTATGTCTTATTATATTTTTAATACGTAATTTTATTTTCATTTCAAAATCATTAGTGGAATAAAACAATAAATTTGCGGGCGGTTCGATTTCGTGGGACGCGCGAAACGCTTGATGAATGCGCCCCGGCCGACGTTTCCATTTGTGCATGGAAAATGCACATTATGTACGCGCCGGGGAAAATTTACCGCTGAAATTACTGCCGCCGGCACAAAAGTGGCGCTCGCTAGGTGGGGTAGGAGGAATTTCCACGAGGGCTGCACGCGCGCTCTTCACGAGTATACTTTACATAAATTTTATTTATTCACGTACTTTCTGCCCGCCGGTTCAACAGCCATGGAATTTAACACCGTTCGCGGATAAATTGTATTTCAATACGCGAAATGCGAACGAAATATGTATTTTCTTGTAAGCGCAAAGCTAGAAATCAATATTTAATCTAAATCGTTTGATGTATACTTTAAATATAACGCTTACTTGATATGTTAGATTTATAATAATTTTTATAACACTTGATTGAACCATCGAAATTACATTTTTTTAAAAATGGCTCATGAGGATTTATAAAGAATAGCACAATATTTTTTCCTTCAAATCATTTTCGTTTAATTAACCACTGTAAATTAATCTAATTAATATTTTTTTAATAATAACAGAAAAAAGTAGTTATTCACATAGTCACAGTTATTTAAAATAAGTTAAATAAAATAATTTATTATATTCAAATATTTTTTATTTATTCATAATAAATTAAAGACGACGCAAGCGCCACCTTTTGCCTAATTTCAAGCCATCACTAGTTATCCATACGCTAGATGAATGGTGACTGAATGTTTCATTAAATGCGAATTTTTTATTTAATTTAAAATTTTTAATATTTAAGCATTGGTAGTTATATATAAATATCTATATTCCCAAAGAATACATAGATATTTAATTTAATATACAATACATGAAATAATTTAAAAGAAATATATATTCTTAAGAGAAACGGCTATCGACCTGAGGTCTTTCGGCCTCATTGGTAGTTAATATTGTAATAATAAATATTTTTACTTGGGATTCAGCGTGACGTGGTCATTTAATATTGTTATAACAAACTCACCTTATTTCGATTTTATTCGTCGCTGTCTGACCACCACGGACATCCTCGACCATCCTTCGCCAGCAAATATATTTTCCATTATACCATTAAAAAAATAATTTATTTAAATTTCAATTGTTAAAAAAAAATTACAGAAAGACCGATGGTCGATAGCTATTTTTTTAGGGTGAATTAGTTGTAAATGATGTAAATATAGTGATGAAATTTAATGTAACTCTCAGAAATAAAGATTTTCTAAAATAATAACAAATAATAATAATAGAAAAAAAGATATATTAATTTAATTTAATTTCTTTAGTGTAAAGCGGAATGTTCTACTAACTGTAATTATTTATATTGTATATGTTATTATATATTTTTTGTAATATTGAAAAAGGAGAAATCCGTAAATTAATAAATAAATATTTATTTATGGGCGGGCAAAATAATTTCCCAGCATTCACTTTATGTGATTTCAGTTAGCGTAATTCAAATAACTGCATTTAGATAGAGTGATTCATTTGTAGTGCAAAATTTAATAAAAATATTATATTTTAATTTGCAGTGGAAAATATAAAGGCAAAATATTGTACTGTTGCTAACAAATCATCGTAAGTCAATTTAAAGAAATGCAGATTTTGTGATCAAATCAAGTGCTAAATTATAATGAAAATTTACGTACTTTTCCTCGCTTATTTATATAATTCGTAATCGAAATACAGAAGAAGCCCATTAAACAAAATTAACATAAAAAACGTTGCAAGAATTTACCGAAATATTATTTCAAGATAATTTAATAAAAATTAAAACACTTGGTTTGTTTCACTTATTTAATAAACAATGAATTAATTGGAAAATATTTCACCAGGGGTTAAGTGCGAAATTAATTAAGCATATTATTTTTAATGTTGTTGCAACAGTATTTGTGACTTTTTTTCAGTGGAAAAACTTGTTCGTTACCCTAGCTGAAAATAATCACAATTTTCCTGGTCACATTGTACACAAAGATAGAAAATTACGGTTCGGTTTAGAGCCGGAGAAAATGTGATTTATTTTCGTGAGCACTATTTATATATCCGTAACGAAACGAATAAGAAAAAAAATGTGTTTTCACGTGTGATGTCACCGATGGATTTTTGTCGTACTGCCAGGATCTCTATTATTTCCCCGGTGCATCCGTGTACGCCATGAAAAGTATAATTTCAGATTGAATAAATGAAAAGCTTGCTTTGAAAATTATTGTGGTAATAATTATTTACGCGGCATTCCATTATTAGATTATTTGTAGCATGATATAATAAAATTTTTATTATTCATAACATAACATAACATAACTGAATTCTTAAAAAACTACAGTAAAAATATTAAGTGTTTTGTATATTCTATGTAATATGAATATACAAAGATATTTGTTGGTGAGTACGTGAAGTTTCTTGATATAATGTATTTTATTCTTTTCTTCGCTTTATTTTTATCACTATATGTAACATTTCAAGCACAACGTGCTCTTTTTCAATAGTTTTATGTAAAATTGACAAAATTGAAATGCTTGAAATGTACATATAGTAAAGTAAAGAAACGAATAAAATATTACTACATTATATGAATATACAAAACATTTAATATTTTTACTCCTATCCCTCGAGATATTCTCATTTTGTTTGTTGTCCCAATCAGGTTGATTGTTTCCACTTTTGTCTCTTCCACTTCGGACTCTTACAAAATACTTAATATATGAAAGTAATTTATTCATTACATACACTTACAGCATAAAAGTGTAGTGATGGATCTATTGTCACGAGACACGTTGATAGAAATATTATTTCTGAGGGACGGTTCTCCGTGTTTAGACACTTTAATTCATTCAATTTGTGACTTATTCCATTTCAATAAATACCATAAATTATATGTTTAATTAATTTCTCACTTAACCCGTGGTGAAACATTTTTGAATTAATTCAGTAAGATTAAATTGAAATTAAAACACTTGGTTAATTTCAATTAAATTATCCTGAATTAATACCATAAATTGTATAATTAATAAAATATTGATTCACATTTAATGAAACGTTCAGTCACCATTCGTCTAGCGTATGAATAACTAGTGATAGCCATTTCGGTTTCTCGAACCTTATCCATGTGCAATGCCTTGGCAAAAGGTGGCGCTTGCGTCGTCTTTAATTTATTATGAAAAATATTGATTTTTTTTGAACGTACATATTAATAACTTATCCATCATTATCAGAGAGGCAAATGCCACGGAGACTATAATTAAACAATGACGTAGAAGAAGTACAATCTATATTTTTCTTTCGTCTGTTTTTTTTTTTTTTTTCGTTAAGTCTTTACATTTTTTTTCTGTGAATTATTTCAAATACGTCCTGAATTTAAACAGACGTTCTTGTTGTTTAATTAAACAATTTCAGTGTAATTACCGGCGTCTGGCCACCGTGTCTTCTTCCAATGTCAGTCCAGACTAAATAAAATGATGACAAAAGTAAAAATAACAATCAACGCAAATAGACAAACGCGTTATGCTACAATACACATTTTGGCAAGCGCCGCGACGCCGATTTTTCTTCTCCTTCCTCTCGCCTCGCCCGTACCGAGTTTAATAATATTAACACTGTGTTGTCGGTAATAACGAAATATCCGCGTGTTTACCAATTTGTAATTCTCAAATTCTAATCTGTATGATTAGAAAGATAGCACAAACGCCGTAGTTTGCCGAATTTCAAGTGACATTGTCAGACAATTGGGTCTACGTTAATTAATGATTCTGCTAGAATATTAATACAGAATGGATTGTGCGATTGAAAAAGAAAATTACTTCCACTATTAAATGCTGCACAATCAAATAGGGGACAAATTATGATCGTTAAAATTTTCCAGATTTTATAATTATATTATAATTTCAATTATAGACTTTGTATTTTTTAAAATTGATTACATTACGTATTCCAACTTTTAACAGTAGAAACAGAAGCTCATTTTATATTGCTTCTAATCGTATATTGTATGGCTCCAAGTCACCTATTAGTATAGTCTGTGATCTTTTTAATCAACTGTCGTTAACGTGTGATATTTTTTGCAGATCCTTTATCATCTTTAATAATGCATTGTTAATATTTTTAAATTATGGCTAAATTAAATCTGTACTTTCATTGGGTAAAATCGCATAATATTGTTATTGTTTAAATGAAATTGTAATTAAATTAAATAAAAAGAATTTGAAAATAATTAATTAATAAATTATTTTCCCTTTAGCTTGTAATTAATTTATATATGATTTATATAATTGTCTTGTAATTGGGAATGTTGTCCTGTTGGACAATAAACGTTATTATTATTATTATTATTATTAAATGCAAATTAATTCCTCATCAACGAGGATTATTATTCAATTGTGTAATTTTAATGAAAAAAGTGGGAAGAACAAAACTACACGAAATATACCGTGTATGATCATACAAATATGGAAAGAAGAACAGTCGCGAAAAGATTGGACAAAAGCTCAATCCACATAAAAGAAGATCGATTAGTCTGCGAATATTACGTAGAAAACCACCAATGTTTCAAGCTTACGCCGACGACTTGAAAATTATGACGAGGACAGAGGATGAATTGAAATGATCTGTAAGAAATTTAAGGGAGAGGATAACGAAAGAAAACAAAGTCTATAAGGAAGTAAACGACCAAATAAAAAGTCAACAATCAAGAACGGGATTAACATAGAATACAATTTTGAAAAGGTAAAGCATTTTATATATCTATGAGTGACAATAACAGAAGATAATAATGAAAAAAGTGAAGTACAGGGAAATTAGGCAAAATATGGCGCTTGCGTCGTCTTTAATTTATTATGAAATATAGGGTTCGACACAAAAGACAGACATTTTTGAAAAGGCTAGTTCTCTCCCGCGAGAGAGGTGCCGTTCGACTCGTGAGTTCCTAGTATTTGTGACATTATGGAATCGTGTTTTCGCGTACGACAGCTTAATGACTCTATTGGTGTTTCGAGAAGGAACATCTCTATTCCGATTAATGTTGAAGTGGCGACGAAATTCACGCTGCACATCGAATTTCGTCGCCACTTCAACATTAATCTTAATCGAGATGTTCCTTCTCGAAACACCATCCTTTATTGAGTTGAAGCACTCCGCATACGTAGTGTACTGATGGACAAAAGACCACCAGGAGCTCCACGAACGATTCGAACCACTGAAAATGTGGAACGCGTTCTTCACTGCTTTGTCGAACGCGGTTCTTGTTCGATATGTTGTTGCCGGCTAGATCTGTTCGGCAACATGCTTCTGAACTTTGCCTCAGAGATCGTTCGGTACGGCATATTTTCCATTTAGAACTCCACTTTTACCCCCACAAATTCGCTATTGTGCAACAGTTACAGCCTGGAGATTACCCACAATGAATGGACTTTGCACGTGAGATGGAAACATCGAGCAAAATTAGAAGCTAATGAGCATCATGAGTGATGAAGCTCACTTTAATCTTAATGGTACGGTCAATCATTATTGAAGTAATCAAAATCCGCGACAGTTACACAAAATACATCCCAAAAGAGACATTTTAGTGCGCTGTGCATTATCGGCCATTACTGCTTCGAAGACGGTAATGACAATGCTGTTGCCGTGAACTAGGAAATGAAATGATCACCAACTTCTTTTCACTTGATTTAAGACGACGACGTGTTCCAGTCCAACATGTGTGGTTCCAACAGGATGGGGTAACAGCCCACTAACGTTATTCGCCCTCTCTTCCTCGCTTGCCTTATTTCCAGGTTTGGTGATGTTCATTGGTCTCCTCGGTCCCTAGATTTATCCATCTGCGATTTTTACCTACCTCAAGGTTCGTGTGTACCGAACTCTGGATGAACTGAAGGTGGAAGCCGCCCAAGTTGAGGAAACATGTTGGAGGAAGCTACTGTTACTTCCAGTCAAAAACGGTCATCACATGACTGATATGATTTTCCACACTTAATTGTCACAAATGCTATTTCATTGCGAGATTCCGTAAATATATTGTTTTTGAGTAAAAATTGATGATTTTATGATTTTTTTAAAAACCATCCGTCCTTTCTGTTGGACCCTGTAGAATACAGAATAACAAAAACAAGCAGAAAAGTAAAAACACTAAGAACAATTTTGGGGTCAAAAACTATTTCACTGCGAATTTCCAAAACTGAATGTGAAACTTTGACTATGACTTAAACAAAAAGTTAAAAGTTGGGTGGCATTCTTAACTGCTCTTTCTTCACCTCTCCAATATATGGGGGACTAAAAATAGGCGAAAAATTGACAAGAAGATCAAACAAACAATTGAGGTATCTGTGTGGAGAGACTGAAAATCATCGGAAGTCAGATGGCTCTGGCACGTACAAAGTTTGCCGAATTTCAAGTAGCATCGTTAATCAATTGGGTCTACATTAATTAATGATTCTGCTAGAAAATTAATACAAAATGGATTGTGCGATTGAAAAAGAAAATTGCTTCCAGTATTAAATGCTGCACAATCAAATAGGGGACAATTTATGATCGCTAAAATTTTCCTTAGGAATTTCAATTATAGACTTTGTATGCAATTAATTCCTCATCAACAAGGCTCATTATTCAATTGTGTAATTTTAATGATAAAAGTGGGAAGAACGAAACTAAATATACCGCGTATGATCATACAAATATGTAAAGAACAGTCTCCTTGAACTAAAGAACGAATTGATGAGATAATCTGTAAGGAGAAAGAAAGAATTATACCGATATCTGCAATAGTTTCGTTTTTATTAAATTTAAAAAAAAGTAAGTTTCTTTGCAGCACTTTCTTCCTCCAGAGTGTTTTGAATTTCCCGAAGTGCGAAATGGTTTTTCTTCAATAAGTCTAAATTCTTGTCACCATTCAAGTTTCCGCCTACCATAACGTACATTTTTATTTTTTTTTTAAACCATTTTCCTTCTTTAGAAAAACACATAAGTGCATTGTAATTCTCGCCAGAGCGCACTTTGCGCTGAGTACACTTAACCAGCCGGCCGGCCAGTCGTCGTCGGTGGAGGGGAGAGAGTGTTTAGATTAAACTCCTTTAGGTGCGGACGTGCGAGGTCGAGAGCGTCGCGACGCCATCCGGCGTCCGCGCCCAACTGCTCACTCGGCGCTCTCAGCCACCTGGCGTCGCGACGCTCCGAGCAACGGTACGCGCCACAACAACAAAAATAAAAATACAGAAAAATAAAGAGAGATAAATAATACGGGAGCAAAAAAAAATAAATAAAACGGCGGTCTGTTCGTCGCGGAACAATACGGACGGCGGGTTTTAACGTAAAAATAGTGCTGCGTTCGTCTCGTAATCCAAAACTAAACAATTTCGTTTTTTTTTTTCTTTCATCATAAATTAAATAAAAATGGGAAAACAAAATAAATAAATAAAGGTTAATTAAAAGATTATCGCGAATTGAAAATTTTGTGTGAATTAAATATAAAAAAACCAAACATTATTAATTACACGATTTTAGTGAATTGAACAAAGCGAGAAGAATAAAAACAATTGTTTAAAGTATCGTGAATTTAATCCAGAAAGAATCGCGAATTTAATATCCGGAAGAAAAATTTGTTAATTATAAAAATACCGTGAGTTTAATTTAGAAAGAAGAAAACAAAACAAGAAATAATTAATTAAAAGGCTGTGGTGAATTTAGCACGGCGAGAAGAATAACAATCAATGGTTTAATGTGATGTAATGTAGAGGAAAATAAAACAAAGAAATAGTTAATAAAATACGGTGAATTCAATAGAAAGATAAAAAATAATAACAATCGTGAATTTAATATACAGAAGAAACAAAATAAAAAAAAAATTGAAATATGATTGTGAATTTAATACAGAGAGGAGATACAAAATAATTATTAATTAAAAATTCATAGTGGATTTAAAAAAGAGAGATAAAAACACAGGTTAATTGTCGTGAATTTAATATACAGAAAAAAAAAAACGAAAAAAATAAGCTTAAATAAAATATTACAGAGAATTCTAATTGAAGAGCGAAAAAAGTAACAATTAATCACAAATTCAATTGTTTGTTTGCAATTTTTACCGCAATTGATATTTATGTAGATTGAGAATGAATTTTCAGAATAATTAGAAGCAATTTCGAATCACAAATGAATTTTATTCAGAGAGGGAAGAAAATAGCAATTAATTAAACTATACAGTTAATTTAAGAAAACAGAATGAATAAAAAAAAACAATTTTTAATTAAAATATTACAGAGAATTTCATTTAGATAGGGACAAAAATAACAATTAATTAAAAGTTAAAAGTTGTTTAAGAAAACAGAATGCTAAAAAGACAATTCATTTAAAATTACAGAAAGTTTAAGATAACAGAGAACTGAAGAAAGCAACAACAATTAATAAAAAGATTAGAAAGAATTTGAAAACACGAATGTTTGATTAAAATTTATTGTGAATTCAATCGGGAGAAAATAAATAATAATTGCAAATTTAATACAGAGGAAAATAAATTGTTAATAAATTGTTAATCAAAATATTTTTTTTACTTATTTATTTATTAACGGCCAAGCCTTTTTGAATACAAAATTTAACAAAAATAGATAATAAAATATATAAGTAAATATAATATAATACAAACAAAAAATATGAATGTGAATTTAACACAGGGGAAGGATTTACAAAGGAAGAAAACAACAGTTAATAAAAAGTGAAAGTAATGATTAATTAAAAGATCGCAATGTATTAAAAAGGACAGAGAGAAAAACTGTGATTAACTGAATTAAATAGAAAACAAAGCTCAATTAAAATATTTCAGAGAATTTAATAAATTGATGAAAAAAGAATGAATACAGTGAGATTAAGAATATACATCTTAAAAAAAATAGTTAAGTAAAGATTACAGTTAATAAAAAACTAAACGAAGAAAAGAGCAACAAAAAATAAGAGGGAAGAAACAAAGCTCAATTAAAATATTTCAGAGAATTTAATAAATTGATGAAAAAAGAATGAATACAGTGAGATTAAGAATATACATCTTAAAAAAAATAGTTAAGTAAAGATTACAGTTAATAAAAAACTAAACGAAGAAAAGAGCAACAAAAAATAAGAGGGAAGGAGAGAAAGAGAGTGCAATTAAAGATGAATTCAATCGGGAGAAAAAATAATAATTGCGAATTTATTTTAGACAGAAACATTAATTAATGGATTAATTAAAATATTCCAGAGAATTTATACATAGAGGGAAAAAATATTTAATTGAAGATAACCCTAAATTAAACAAAAATACAGAGTGAGAAAAAACACGAGTAAATAAAAAATACAGCGAATTAAATTTGCTTAATAAAAAATAAATATTCTAAATTTCATTTAAGATAATCATAATAATAACATTTGATATGCAATAATGTTATAATTTCTAGTTTAGCGGATGTTATTTTCGAAATTATGATTAAGTAGAGAAAGAAAATCCCTTCAAATTTCCTGTTCTTTAAAAATTGTTATTTATTATGTTTTGTAAAAAGGTGATTCCGTAAATAAATGTATTATTATTATTTGATGTAGGTGATTAAATTTACAGAATTATAGAAATTTGCTGAAACAATAATGAAGTGTAATTAAAACAATTAAACAATTATGAACTAAAAAGAAGAATGGCTCTTCTTTTCTTCTAAAGGTGTTATACATCGAGACATTTTAAATTAAAGTCGAAATGCACGGATGAATAAAGATTTGTTAATAAGAAGTTGAATGAATTAAAATGAATATGAAGAACAAACAAATGTAAGTGTATTAAATTAGTGAAAAATGCGAGTGTTTTAAATAATGAGTGCTAAACAGAGGAGACAATTGATGGCCAGAACGAGACATTCCAGTCTAGAAATACCTGAGCCGGACGTCGTGGTTAAGGACAAGAAAAAGCAGGACATGCTTTCGAAAGCCAGGAATAAACTCTACAATTTAAGCGACGCATTAAAACCCTCCTCCCCTGTCCAGCAACAGCAGAAAAAATCCCGGACGCAAGCGACGCTCGACTACTTCTTCAAACCGTGCCCGAACAAGCCGGACAAGATCCAAATCTACTCCAACACGGCGAAACGCGCCGCGACGCTGCAGAAACAGCACTCGGTCGGTTCTTATCCAATCAAAGTGGAGCTTTCCGACGCGGAAGAAAGCCCGGCGGCGCCGGTGGCGACGCCGGCGTCGAGTATTTCCAGATTGAGGCCGGCGACCATCTGCGTGGACAAAGTGAACGGCGGCGAGGCCAGGGAGACGGCCGCCTTGGCCCTGGAACGGCCCAGGAAGAAGCTCTCGTTCCGCGAGCCGGAGATCGTCGGTTCCAGCAGGACGGAGCAGAAGCGGAACGCGCTTCTCCTGTCGCCGGAGATGAAGCGCAGTGTCGGCGTTATGGTCAACGGGACGGCGCGCAACCAGTCCGGTTTAGAGTTCGATGACGTCGATTTGGAGGTACAACTTATAAAAATATTCAAATTATATCAAGCGCCTACAGTGGCGTAGATATGGGGGGCAAGGATGTTTAGGGGGTTATAATAACCCCCACCCCCGAAATTTTAAAGACTGTTAAAAAAAACTAACAAATAAAGTTTTAGCAACGCTGTAACATCATTATACTTTATTTTCATATTTTCTCATTAAATGTGAATTTCTTTATTTTCATGTTGATGAAACATTACTAAAATGTGTACTCAGTGAGTTGTTTCAATTGTCTTACATTAACAGTAAGAAGTAGTAATTTCCCCGAAAATTATTTCTATCTACGCGCCTGAGCAAATATGATGATTCATCCCCCAAGGTAGGGCATTAGGGTCTATTCTTGTTTAAACATGTTTATTAATAAAATACCTATTCAAGATGATCCCCGTATCACCACCGCCTTATACGCTGATGATACGGCGGTCATCACAACTTCAAAAAGCCCAATCCTCGCTTCCCAACTCCTATAAGACTCACCGGACAGGATCATTTATTTCCTAGAGAAATATGGGCTAAATATCAGAAGCTATTAACTCCTAGTATTTAATGAAATTGGACAAAAGATGGCGCTTGCGTCGTCTTTAATTTATTACGATTAACTCCTAGCATACCCGAATCTCACAGAACAACACAAACATCTCATCCAACAACCACTCCATATCATAGCAAGAATCCGTAAAATATCTTGGGGTAACAATTCATAACAATCTCAAATTTGATAAATACATCTCATTAAAAAAACACACTCCGCATTTAACAAATTTTCCCCTCTTGCACAAGTAGACCCCCAAAATCAATTATTACGTATGGATGCATGGTCCTGTAACTCATATCCTCCTACACCTTTTTCGACTTAAAAAAAAAACGGAAAACAAACTCCTCTATAAATTTGAAAATAGACAAACCTAACAAGAACACTGTACATCCTTGCTCACTTAAATAAAAAACACCATCACCTAACAAATAAGCCAACTAAACAAAAAGTGAACTTGCAATAATCCCAATTATTAAATCACACAAAAATACAACATACAAAGCACTGATAGACAAAATACAATGACAGAAAAACCCATCCCCGCCTTAATTCTACCAGCTCACAAATCACAACTAAAAAAACTCTAAACTCGAACATACAGGGTGAGTTTTTTTCGATGTTCTCTATGGGGATCTCGAAAACTATAAGAGATAGAAAAACGGTTAAATGGGGAAAGAAGTGTAGTTTTATAAGACGAATAAAATGACACTTTCAAAATATTTGAAAAAGTCAAGGGTAACTAGATATTTTGAAAAAAGTAAAATGTGTCAATTTTTTGAAATCAATATATCTCTATTATTATCATAGATAATAGATAATTTGTCCTGTGAAGGACAAAGTTGTAAAAAATTTTATACAGATTAATAACAAAAAATCAAAAAAAAAATTCGCCCATATTTTGGGAGATATGACACAAACTTACCTGTTTTTAAATGGAAACAATAGTTGGCTATGACTTTATTAAAAGGGCTATTTTTTTCCCTTTAATCCGATATAACATATGCCATAGTTATTTTTAAAATAAAATAAGTTACAGTCGTTTTTAATTTTACCATACACCAAAAAATAGTTAGCCATGAAAAAGACAAAAGTAAAACAATTGCAGTTGTTTATTCTAAACAGACATTAATTCATTTCCATATTTGGTTTGTTTCGATTAGTTTGTTTTGTATTTTTTTAGTGTTGTAAGCTTTTTAATGTGATAATAAATTTTTCCAACGAAGAAAAGCGTGATATGCTTGTTTGTTACATTCAGTGTAATAAAAACGCTGCGGATGCTGCAGAACAATATTATAATCAATATATCGATCGTCGGTAGCCATCTTTACCAACATTCAGAAGTATCACCGTTTTAGACTTTTTTCTGTGGGGTTATGTGAAGAACAAAGTGTATGAACAATCATATCAATCTGTGGAGGATCTTAGACCAGCTGTACTTGAAACATTTTATTCTATTGACAGAGGAAAAGTAAAAAAAAACACAAATTCGATTTTAAAAAGATTACTTTATGTCATAATAATAATGGTGGACTTTTTGAGCATCTTATGTAAAATTTAAAATTTTCTTCTATTATTATTTTGATAATTTCGGAATTATTTTACTTTATGTTGCTTTTGACAAATCTAAAGAAAGATAATACATTAAATATTGATTTCGTTGCTATAAACAACCGCAATTGTTTTACTTTTGTCTTTTTCATGGCTAACTATTTTTTGGTGTATGGTAAAATTAAAAACGACTGTAACTTATTTTATTTTAAAAATAACTATGGCATATGTTATATCGGATTAAAGGGAAATAATTAACCCTTTTAATAAAGTCATAGCCAACTACTGTTTCCATTTTAAAAAAGGTAAGTTTGTGTCATATCTCCCAAAATAAGGGCGAATTTTTTTTTATTTTATGTTAATAATCTGTTTAAAATTTTCTACAACTTTGTCCTTCACAGTTTTTTTTCTATCTATGATAATAATAGAGATATATTGATTTCAAAAAATTGACATATTTTACTTTTTTCAAAATATCTAGTTACCCTTGACTTTTTCAAATATTTTGAAAGTGTCATTTTATTCGTCTTATAAAACTACACTTCTTTCCCCATTTAACTGTTTTTCTATCTCTTATAGTTTCCGAGATCCCCATAGAGAACATCGAAAAAAACTCACCCTGTATAAAAAAAAACATATATACATAACGGACAAAGCTGTATCGCGATCCCTACGAATCCATAAAAAAATGTATCACGAGGGTGCCCAGCACAAATTATACACTAAAAAAAGTTGAAAAACATAATCCAACAGTAAGGGTGCTTAGCACTGTACTGCATCCCTGCTGCGCGCTATAATAAGTCGTATATGCTACAAGACATTTACTCATCTAAGATCTGCGCTGGTTGGATATGAAAGTAAGGGAAGAAAAAGCGAATGTATATTTTTTCCGTGCGGTCCAGGGGGGTTGACAAAATAATATGAACACCTGACATGTACACAATATTTATTTATTACTAAGGTGTTGGGCCACCATTTGCTTATAAAACAGCTGCGATTCTTCGCGGAATAGATTCGTAGAGTGTCTGAATAGTTTCCAACGGAATTTTGTTCCATTCTTGTACCAAAACATTCGCAAATTACTTTAGTGATGTTTGGGATGGAAACCTGCTTCTCAGTCTCTGCTCTAAAACTTCCTATAACTGTTCGATTATTTATTTATTTATTAACGGTGGTCAACCATATTACAATAAAAATACAATAAAATAGTAATAAAAAAATATATTTATCTACGACACCACTAAAACAGCAACATTTATGCATCGATTAATATGCGTGAAGCTCTACTTCACGCACTAGTGTCTAAATGACCAACGCATTTTAAATGGGAGTTACTTTTTTAAACAGTTTATATTATCCGGCATTTTTGACAGATCATGCGCCAAACATTTTAAGAACTCTATCGAAAATATCAAGCGAAATTATGGTTGTAGAGTATCTAAATCATCACAAATATTAATGAAATTAATAATTTTAATTAAATGTAAATGGATAAAAATTAAAATATTTGCTTATTTTATTTATCTTCTATTACCATGAATATAGCGCCAATGACGCCACGTAAACGGAGTATCAACTAAACGGAAATGGAAAATACAAAACAAACGTCACAACTTTTCTTCAGGGACGTTGGCTTTGCATAAGTAAAGTGTGTTATTTCGAATCTGTAAAAGTGTCATGACTGATTAATTAATTAATCAATACAGTGAATTATAAATGGATTCAGAAGACAATATAATTAAGTGTACGCCTCTGGAAGTGGCAGAAATTGCAAGAAACGTCATTTTAAATTTACTCCCGGATAAATCAAAAGATGTATCCGTGAACACATACAAGGAGTTTATAAATTGGTGCGGAAGTAAAAACATACAAAATTATTCAGAAAATGTACTGCTAACATATTTTTCTGAATTATCCGCCAAATTCAAACCACCGACATTGAGGTCACGTTACTCTAGCCTCAAATCGACACTAAATCTAAATAATAATATCGATATTAGGAAATTTTCAAAATTAATTACGTTTATAAAACGTCAACCAAAAAAGTCCAAGATATTTACACGAGAGGAAATTAAAAAGTTTATTGAAGATGCTCCAGATGATTTATTCTTAATGATGAAGGTAAGCAAATAATAAGTTAACGAATAAATTTATTACGCTTCATAATTTGTTTAGATTGTGGCAATATTTAGAATTTCGGGAGCTTGTCGTCGTCCTGCAGATAGATGACATTCAAAATGCAGGGATTACATTAATTATAAAAATCAGAGAATGCAAAAATATAATTCCAAGAATATTCACAGTTGTTGATGACACATTCATTAAGATGTATTTAAAATATGCCATCGTCATGCAATCATAAGCGATTTTTTGTTTTTATTTTAAAAACGGAAAATATTCGAAGCAACCAGTTGGGATTAACCAGTTTGGTAAAACACCATCTTTGATCGCTCAATATTTAAAATTGCCATAATTTAAAAATTATACTGGTCATTGCTTCCGTCGGTCTTCTGCATCATTATTAGCTGATTCAGGAGCAGATATAACAGCAATCAAAAGACGCGACGGATGGAAATCCTCGAATGTGGCAGAAGGTTATGTGGAGAATTCACTGGAAAACAAGAAACAAATATCTTGTAAAATTTTTGACAACATAGATGATCCAAAATCTTCAACTTCTACTTCATTCGACAACGTGACCAAAGAAACCATAATCACAGAAAAACAAATCGTAAGGGATAAAATACAGAAAATAGTTATATCAAATATATCGCATTGTTTTAATTTAAGCATAAATATTAACATTGATAAATAATTTTTTTAAGGTCGTAGATAAAGTTTTGTAGATAACTCGTGTGTTTTTGCGCACTCTTTGCGATTATGGCACTCACCTAACGGCTGGTGCCTTAAACTCGCAAGTCATGCGGAAAAGCCCTACTTCACACACTAGTCACCTAAATAATTATAAACATTTAAAATAAAACACAAACAATAAAATATAAAAACATATTACATTTACATCAAGGCCGTAAAAGTGTGAGTCTGTGGCGCAATTCTAAAATTATTTTATGTTCTCATCCGTTTTATCCACAAGGGGATCGAGAGGCATACGGAAGTATTTCTGCTACATGTTAGGCTACTTCCTTATGCCCCTCAATCCCCCGTGAATACTTTTCTTCCTGTATTAGACACACAGGAAGAAAAGTAAAAAATGTTTCTAAAAGAAAACCTTTATTTAGCATACAAAACACACTTCGTATATACAATATATTATACTTTATTTATATCTCTTCTTTTTATCTCCTTCACCCAACCCAATCTCATTAAAATCTTTAACCCAGCTCCATCCTCTCTTATCCACTCTCTTAATCTTCTGTTTCCCCCAGATATTTCTCAGATACTCCTCTCCCAAATGACTCCAAGTATCCCTTCCACTATTGCACAGCACACATTTACTATAATTTTCGCCCATCCACACCTTACTTCCCCTCTCTTCCGAACCGCATCGCGCTCTTGCCAGGATTATCTTCTCTTCACTTGTGAGATCACTATTATTTAAGTACCCTGGCACCCTACCATACACTTGCCATCTCTCATATCCTGGTTTGCATGTGCTTCTTCCAATACATCCTTACCTCTCCTGCAAATTGCTTGTAAATAATTCCCTTCCTGTATGTTCATTAAAGGAATAAAAGTATTCACAGACGATTGAGGCATTTTTTTTTCTTGAAATATTCATTCGTGTAGATAATGCATATTTCCCTCGAACTCCATATCTATTCAATTTCGCTAAAAGGCTTCTGTTAATACGCGGTTTGCGCGATTTGGTATCAAAATTACGAATACTGGTAATATTAAATAATGATTTATTTAACAACTAGTTTAATGTATAAAAATAGATAACAAAAATAATAAAATATAAACTTAGAATTATAAGTGAGATTTAACGCGGATACGACCGAAGAACGTGATGTTGCTCGTTTCAAAGTTGAGAACAGACTCTTTTTGTGATTAGAAAATAAAAAACAAATTTTGCAAAAAAACGGGAAAAAGTGGGATTACAGAGCGAAAAGAAAATGTGAAAAATATATAAGTTAAACAAGAAAGGAGAAACATATGGCGGGAAGTTTTTGTGGTTCGGGGTTAAAAATTGTTCCGAGAAGGGCATTTACACCTTAATGCTTCGCCCGAGGATTATCTCGAATTGAGCCTAATTACGCACGTCCTGCTCGGTGTCCTTTGTATTTCTAGACAAATTTAACAATAGTTTATTGCGCTTCAGCCGTATCCAAAATTGAAGAAATACACAAAATGTCAATAAAAATTCAATGAAGTCCATCCGAAGACGCTTCGGTTTTTTTTGCAACATCTGGCGCAAACAGCTTCGTTGGTTTAATTTGTTGAACACCTTCGAGAAGCCGACAGAGTAACACAAAATATAGATATTTTGAACGAGTTTTGTATACTAAGTTTAGTAAATTTTTCTAGCAGTTTTATTGTATTTTTATTCGCTTGCTATTCACATTGTCACTGATTGATTTTGCATTATTTTAAATATAATATAATATAATATAATATAATATAATATAATATAATATAATATAATATAATATAATATAATATAATATAATATAATATAATATAATATAATATAATATAATATAATATAATATAATATAATATAATATAATATAATCGAGAACTTTTCTCCTTTATAGGCAAAAGGTGGCGCTTGTGTCGTCTTTAATTTATTATGATAATAATAGATGTTTAAATTAAATAAAAAGTTGTTGGTGATTGAGGCTTCTACTTCGTTATACATGTTAATTTAAATATCCTTTAAATTAAATAAAAATAATTTGATTATGTAATTGGTATGCAAATTATGATTATGTAATTCAATGTCTGGGTATTTTACCGAGAAGTAGTTTTAATGTGCATTTGTTTATAGTACTTACATAACGTAATTCAAAATTTCACAGAGGTAAATGTGGAAATAATTTATTAATCCATTTTTATTTAATTTATTTAAAGAGTTGTGGCCAAGTTAATAAATATTAATAAGAACCAAACTTAAGACGTAATGAATACTCTTTTCTGTTGATATATGTGATGTTTTATTTGTTTTTATTTTGTTTGGTGTCAATAAAATGTAAAATTAAGAAAAAAAATTAAAGCACTCTACAGAAAAAATCTTGATCATATAATAATAATAATAATAATTTATTATCCAACAGTTTACAAAAACTTATTATAGGATAATCTTACAATTTACAGACTATGTTTATACGTACATACACATATAGATATTCACATAATACAATTAGCGCAGTTTTATTATTCGAACACTAAGGATTTATTTAATGCATGCAAATTCGTTGAAAATAAATCAATATTACTCGCCAATTTATTCACCGTTTTACATATTGAATTTATGGGAGAATTTAAGTAGTGTGAAGTATTTGCGTTAGTGCTATAAAACGTAGAGTTCTGTCTAGAATTAGTTCTGGGGATATAGAAATTGAATTTTGATAAGAGGGAAGAATCTTCAATATCATAATGCAGTAATTTATAAATAAAAATAATCTGAGCCTTGTGCCTTCTGGCTTTAAGCGAAGGTATGTTGAATTCTCGTTCGAGTTCATGGGAAGGATAATCTTGCGAGGGATACACATTGTGTTTCATATGCTATTTTGCTTATACAAAATTCTTAAGCTTTTTCATAGTTTTTTTTTTTTAATAAAATGGAAATGATATGTAGTTTTCGCATTGGTCCATTTTTCCTGGTTCGTTTTTTCGTTATCGAAACTATTCCATTTTTTTTTTTAGTTTCTTTCGTTGAATTTATTTGTTTCTTCGTTTGTTTTTAGAGCCAGGCGATGAGGGTGGTCCGGACCGTGGGCCAGGCGTTCGAAGTGTGCCATAAGCTGTCGATAACAGCACCGGAAAACGAAAACGAGAACGCCGACTACGACGAACAGGACACGCTCACCCAGGACTTGGTCAGCGACCGTCTCAGCGACGTCGCCAGTGATAAACCCAAAAAAGGTAAGAAAAAAATAATTGATTTTTTCTCTCAGTTTATTATTATGACAGGTTATGTTATTCTAAAAAAAATAATTGATAAATAAAAACCCAAAATAGGAAAAACGAAATCGATAATAAAAAAATTAATAGAGTTTTTTTTATCAGTTTAATGGTTAAGGCCTAATATAGCACCCCCCTTACAAATTTCAGTGTTTATTCGAAAACCCCTACAAAGGGGTGTTTTTTATGATAACTGATAGACGTAGGAGTGGATTTTTAGTGGTTTTAAGGGGTTTTCACTTACATTTTTCTCACAATTTAGCTCGAAAGTCGGGAGGTTATGTTACTGAATTTTTGCATTTCCGCCACACTAAAAAGCATTATTTTATTATTTAACGCACATATTTACACTTTCATTACACTGCATCATACTTTTGTTGAGCTAAAACAGCAATTATTTGAGAAATTAACGAAAATATATTTTGCAAACATACGTCATTCATTGAGCGATATGTGAGATTGTTTCCTTGTGTTTTCATCTGCGAATGATCCCATTAGTTTTCAATACTGACGATAGATAGCCAACGATAAGTACGGTTTCCTACATTTTGTTTTACTTTTCCCTCTTAAGTAAATAAACGTCTTTCTATCGATAAAAATCCTATTTTCTTTCATTTATTCTATGCACAACTTAGCCATCACCTAACCTAACCTGACATCTTTTTTAAGGGAATCACTCTTTTAAATCATTTCATCTATGCAAAACCTAAACATTACCTAACCTTACCTGATAACCTTTTTAAGGAAATCGTACTTTTATGTTGTTATTTTTTTTGCAAAACTTAGATAGTGCTTAACCTAATAACCCCATTTCTACAGACATATTTTCTACAACTAAAATTGTATCGCCATCTCGTGGCTGTATTTCGTATTGTACATGCTCTACGATTCTACGTAAAGCGTAAAGTTTGAGTGGCGTTACGCGGCCAACTTCACGCTGCATAGGTGGGTGCTACACTAGGCTTTAGCCCAGTTTATTATTTAAATATATATATATATATATATATATATATATATATATTTTTTCTAAACGTCAATTTTTCCAAAAATATTTAAATATTTCAAAAGTTATTAGGTTTAGGCATATGAACGTATTATGAAAGTTAACTTTATTTTTGATGCAGAATCTGAAAAAAATATAAAATATGGGTCATTCCATTAGAAAAAATATAACCATGATACGCCATGCTTTTATGGGACACCCTGTATATTTGATACTAATTTTAAAATGTGGTCCTAATAGACCTACGTAGGCCTGCGAAAGCCGATTTTCAAAAATATAAACCATTTAGCCGTAAAGCTACTCAGCGTGCACGCTGAGACACCCTGTATATATATTGGCAATAAAAGTAAGCACAAGTTTAGGTGTCCTAGCATACTAGCGTAACGCTAATTCTGCGCGGAAACGGAACGAACAAAAAAAAATAATTTAACTGTATTGTTTTGAGTTTAAGAAAATTGACACTCCTTACTTCAGTTATAAAAAAGTGAATTCGTCTTAACAGTATATATAATATTGTTTTAATTGAGATAAAGAGAGAGACTGTCCTTATTGACAGAACATTAACATTTACACTGCATTATATTTATTGAGAATATACCAGTAAATAGATTATTTATTGGTAACTGTCTCTATCACTGTTGAATAGCCATCGACCAGAGGTCTTTCCGCTTAAATTAAATAATTTTATGGTAAGTCGTCTTAATTGAATAATTTCCAATTTACATGTGATTTTATAATAAGTTAAGTAAGTAAGGAATATCAGTTTTCGTCGTTTACTTTCAATTAAACGCCGAGCTCGAGCCCTCGCTAGTCTTTATTTATAAAATCACTGTTGTCGTGACTCTTCTAAAATCCAAATAGTTCAATGTCGGGTCGGTTGCATCTAGCACTAAATCTCTCGCTAAGTAAACAGCGTGCCCATACGACGCCCACTTGGATTTTTGCCCCTCCTAGAAAAATACCCGACCTACATGCGTCCAGAAACTTGACCCTGTTTTCCCGAAATCTTACGTGAATTTTATCACGTCTATAAAAAAGGGGCAGTTGCAACAAGAACAAATTTTCAGTAATTGAATCTCACTATTTATGGATAAGAACAAATAGGGTAAATTGCTTCCAGAACTTGGTTGGCAGAAACGCACTGTTTTTCATGACATTTCTGCTGGATTTCGTTGATGCAGCGTTTAATTTCCTCTTGTAATGGTTGTGAGCTTTAGACATTGACTTCAAATTACTCCTTGGTTTTGTCTTTGCAGCTTCGTACTTGAAGTTCTTCAAGATCTTTGATGACTTCTTTTTTCCATTCGGTTTTCTTCCTCTCGTTTTTGGTTCCTCGGTGTTCTGAATCACAAATCCTGCCTTGATCTATTCTTCATCGAATCCATCTTTTTCCTTATACTTTTACTAGTCCAACTTTTTAAGCGATTCCATATAAAAATATTCAATCAGGATTTTATTTTATTAAACATAGCCCTGTATTCAGATTAATTAAAATATTTATCAATCGCGACAGCGAATCTCTATCATCTGTTTTATCCTTCGTTTCGAGTCGCTATCGACGTGATCGACTAATTTAGAATCCGGCCTTTGATAGCTGTCAATAGTTGAATAAATGACAGCTGTCAGATTTTGAATAAATGTTATCTGTCAATTGTTGAATAAATGACAGCTGTCAGATTTTGAATAAATTTCAGCTGTCAATTGTTAAATAAATGACAACTATCAGATTTTGAATTAATGTTATCTGTCAATTGTTAAATAAATGACAGCTGACAGATTTTAAATAAATATTATCTGTCAATTGTTAAATAAATTTCAGCTATCAATTGTTGAATAAATGACAGCTGTCAGATTTTGAATAAATGTTATCTGTCAATTGTTGAATAAATGACAGCTGTCAGATTTTGAATAAATTTCAGCTGTCAATTGTTAAATAAATGACAGCTATCAGATTTTGAATTAATGTTATCTGTCAATTGTTAAATAAATTTCAGCTATCAATTGTTGAATAAATGACAGCTATCAGATTTTGAATTAATGTTATCTGTTAATTGTTGAATAAAAGAAAGTCCTCAATTGTAGAATAAATGAGAGAAATGATTTATTGTTGAATTAATGACAGCTGTCAGTTACTAATTGAGACTATTTATTTAAATGTGAACAGATAATATTTTATCACTCCATCGACCAGAATACAGTTTTTTTTACCTACTTTTTTCAGTATGTACAAATATCTTTTTTTTACAAATTTAGAGAAATATTTTTACATATTAAATGTATTATGAATTAATATGTTAATATTGTTAATAATATTAATATACAATTCACAAATTGTCTATCGACTAAAGGTTTTTCATCCTTGTTTTTTTTTTTTCAATAATTACCAGGTACATTTTAGTTAATGGCAAAAAGGCTACTGGCCGATAGCCGTTTACTATTATTATTACAATTGTAATTAAATATATTTGTATTATAAATAAACATCATCAATTAATAGTAATTAACATCTATTGACACCATCGACCAGCCAATGAGCATGCAGTCGACGCCAGTATAGTGGGAGGGGTTTTAGTCTGTAAACTCTAGCCGTTAGAGATTATATGCCATGGCCAGAGGAAATCCGACCATAAAGGATTTCCCCTTCCACATCACAAAAAAAAAATAGTAACAAAGATATTACTGTTTGTTTGAATTAATTTCCCTCTTTTCAATTAAATCCACCATCGTCTTAATTTTCGAAACAAATATTTACGTCTGGACCGAAGAAGACTGGATGGACGAAAAGACATGAGGTAGATCTAGTTTCAGAATTAGCTTCGGACACCCTCAGTGTCGTCGACCCGCGAGCGAGCTCGCACACGTTTCTAAAGCGAGACGGACAAACGGAGATAAAACACAGATGAAACAGGGCCCCCAACGACGACGTTGCGCGATATTCTTAGAATGTCGTGACGTCAATGGTGCACTGAAAAAGCGTTGTGAAACGGAACGGACGGGCATTACAAGTCCTCTCTCTTGCAAAATCCCGGTTTTATTTTTACCGCAGTTTTCTCCTCCGGCGTGTATGATTAATACCCGTCGATTTTATGTTTTTCCTTTTTTTCTTGTCATGTGTGTGACACACACGTGTAAAAGGAAGATTTGTGGAGAAATAAAGTAAACTAAAATAATAAGGGAAGGATTTGTGGAGAAGTAATGTGAACTAAAATAACAAAAGGGTAGAGCTCGAAAAGACTCTACTCTTTTCGATAGCCCAGGACAGAAAAAAACACTTTGATTGAATATACATAATACAATCTGTTAGGGCTTCAAACTGAATTAATTTCGAAGGACCATTTAATGAAATACTCATTAAAACCACTTTGCTCAACTCGACATATACAATGTTTTTTAAAATGTTTAAAAAATAAAACTGATCTCTATCTTTTAAGAAATAAAAACAAGGAAATATGAGTATAAAAAGTTCTTAACGGTTCGAGCGCTTGAAGGTGAGTATTTTCTTCTTCTTCTCTCGTTCCATGCGAAGTTGTTTTGAATGATGCTTCTTAATTACTTCTAAGAGGTGAGGTCTTATAGGTTGCTGTCATTATGGCGAATATGGATAATTTCACTAATTTCTTCACGCGACTGTCTCGTGCATCTTAATCCGCCCCAAGAGTCCATTTATTACCCTATTGTTCGCCAAAAAACGTGCCTTCGCATAATTTGTGCTTAGGTTAGATCCTTAATGTGCTTTCTCCACGGGTGGTTTCACCCTCCTCAAGGAAGTCATACATAGGCTTGGTATAACTTTCGTTTTCACGATAAACGGAATTGGAAGGAAGATTTCCTGGACCGCGTCGGACTCCCCATGAAGTCATGAACTCTTCAGGGTGACAGGGAGCGTGGATATTGTCCCTCGCAGGTAGTCTATCGCGAGATTACTAAACGGCCTTCGCGAATAAGTCCCGAATCGGCGGTAACACAATCAAGGTGTAAAATGTTCAATTAACATTCATCTTGCCATTTCGGCCTTTCGGGCCTCATAAATCTAGTATTTCCATATGCATTCGCTTGTTGAACGTATCTTGTGTTGTAATTAAATAACCTCTGAATCATATGATTGGAAAGATGGCACGAGCGCCATCTTTTATCTAATGAATTTCATTTCCTGTTTTTCGTAAACAGGACCAGTTCCCATTCGTTTAGTGGACGAAATAACGATTTTCATTCGTGTATCTTGTAGACCCAAATTCTTAACGATGCCATATATAAATTAGACAAAAGGTGGCGCTTGCGTTATCATTCCAATTATAACATCTAGATAGATGTTGGTAATTTTAATTTTACAATAATTAACTAGACCTTCATTATTTTATTTCAATACCTAGCTAGCTTTATTAAAATGTTCAACCACCATTCATTACAATAAATGCATTTTATTTCCTGTTCTCATAAACAGGATAAGTTCGTGTTCCTTTACTGGAGTAACAGCGATTCTCGGTTGTCTACCTTGTAGACCTAAATCGTTGACGATGCCACATGAAATTGGACAAAAGATGACGCCTGCGTTCTGCCATTTACGTATTCATGATTCGACTAAAACAATCTATTAACTGGTTTTCCTTCTTTTGATAAACAGGATAAGTGCCATTTTTAGTGCGCGATATTGAACTGAAATAAGATAGATGGTGCTTGAACTAAAACAATCACTCAATTGGGTTCCCTGCTTTTGGTAAATAGAATAAGTGCGGATTTTTTTTAGTGAACGTATAACAATTTTTTGTGGAACCAAATTATTAACGATTTCCTAATTTATATTAAATTCATTAGTCCTCTGACTTCCATCATTAAGATTTTTGTTTGCTCAATTCGAATATTAATCTTTTTTATGTTGGTTGTTTGTTGTGGAGACTTTAATTATTTAAATAAAAATACCTGTCTTTTCTCCTACTTATTTTTTTTTTTTTGTATTAAATATTAATGTAAATGCAATGGTAAAATCAACGAGAGTGTGTGATAACTTTGTGAGTTACCCTTGAAGCCGGGAAAAAGGCCGTCGCGGGAGGAGTTTATTTACGAAAATAATCCACGGACGTGTAAATTTAAACGCCGGTTTTTATAATTAAAAGCGTGCGTAACTACAATGGTCTATTAATAAAATCCCAGCGCGCAACGCACACTTTAAAACAAAATCATGTTTGTTTTTTTGTTTTAGTAAGACGAAAAATTAGAATTGCAATTGTTCATTTTTCTTATTTTATTCATTTATATAATCTTTATTTAAGGCATAAATAATAAACGAAAAGAGATTTATATTTTGCAACATGTTTAAATAACATACATATAACATCAGCGCTAGATTTTATGTCATTTTTTTTAATAATTGACAGCTGTCATTTATTTAACAATTGAAAGCTGTCATTTATTTAACAATTGAAAGCTGTCATTTATTCAACAATTGACAGATGTCGTTTACTAAACAATTAACAAATTGACAGCTTTTGAAATGTCATATCTTGAATTTATATTTATTTAATTTTAATTTTTTATTTTACAACAGCGTCCTCAAGTGTACTTTTGGTTTTACATAAAATTTCAGTTCAATGTCAACAGTCAACGAGAGTGGTCGTGTTATTTTTATTCTCCCGATAACCTGCAGATTTATACTGTTCGATTCTATTTATTCAACAATTGAAAAATGTCGTTTACTAAACAATTAAACGCTATCATTTATTCAACAATTGTCAGCTGTCATTTACTCAACAATTAAAGGCTGTAATTTATTCAACAATTGACAGCTGCTGTTTATTCAACAATTAAAGTCTGTTGTTTATTCAACAATTGAAAGCTGTAATTTACTCAAAAATTAAAGGCTGTAATTTATTCAACAATTGACAGCTATAATTTATTCAACAATTGACAGCTGTCATTTATTAAACAATTAAAATTAAATTTTATTCAACAATTGAAAGCTGTAATTTACTCAAAAATTAAAGGCTGTCATTAATTCAACAATTGAACGCTGTAATTTATTCAACAATTGACAAATGTCGTTTACTAAACAATTAAAATTAAAATTTATTCAACAATTGAAAGCTGTAGTTTACTCAAAAATTAAAGGCTGTAATTTATTCAACAATTGAAAGCTATAACTTATTCAACAATTGACAGCTGTCATTTATTCAACAATTAAAATTAAATTTTATTCAACAATTGAAAGCTGTAGTTTACTCAAAAATTAAAGGCTGTCATTAATTCAACAATTGAACGCTGTAATTTATTCAAAAATTGAGAGCTGTCATTTGTTCAACAATTGACAAATGTCGTTTACTAAACAATTAAAATTAAAATTTATTCAACAATTGAAAGCTGTAGTTTACTCAAAAATTAAAGGCTGTCATTTATTTAACAATTGAAAGCTGTAATTTATTCAACAATTGACAGCTGTCATTTATTCAACAATTGACAGATGTCGTTTACTAAACAATTAAAATTAAAATTCAACAATTGAAAGCTGTAGTTTACTCAAAAATTAAAGGCTGTCATTTATTTAACAATTGAAAGCTGTAATTTATTCAACAATTGACAGCTGTCATTTATTCAACAATTGACAGATGTCGTTTACTAAACAATTAAAATTAAAATTTATTCAACAATTGTTGGCTGTCGTTTACTCAAAAATTAAAGGCTGTAATTTATTCAACAATAGATAGCTGTCCTTTATTCAACAATTAAAAGCTGTCGTTTATTCAATAATAAATAAATGAAAGAAAATGGGACCAAGAACTGAACCTTGAGAAACCACAGACTTTGCCAGAAACGTATTAGACCTGAATCCATCACAATCCACATACACAGACGCCTGTTTGTCGAGTATGATTGACAATATCAATAAATTTGTAGAATAAATGACAGATGACAATTGATTGTTGAAACAATGACAGTTCATTGGATATTACTCAGGCTTCAATTTTTTTTATGAAGTTTTGTTCGATCGATTCATAATAGCCTAGGAACTTAACGAAAACGGGAATGAAAAATACACCCGGGAGAAGCCTTACCGTCTTTCTGTATGCGATCCGTTTCCGTTCAGTTTCAAGGCCATCGGCCTTATATTAATTCACAGCTGTCATTTGTTAATACATGTTGAATCAATAACAGCTGTCATTTGTTAATACATGTTGAATCAATAACAGCTTGAAAAGTATTGTAACGAAAGTGAAAGAAGAAACTGGAAAGATCATTCTAGAACGTTCCACAGAGCGCGCGACGGTAAACGCGGCGTCATCTAAAGTTCCGGAAAGTTCGAGAAACAAGCACGCTATATAAGTGCGCGCGCTAGCGGCGCTGCAAACAGTCAGTCCCGGTCAGTCTAACACGAACGTCCGAGTGCTCAACATCGCGGTGTAAATAAATAGTGACAGTGTGGTATAAATAAATGTGTTAAGTGTACTGTAAATAAATAAATACACATTGTGTTACTTATTTCCGAGTCTGATTAAACCCGATATCGTAACAGTATTACATCTGGTACTTGTCATTATTTTAATCATTAATTCACAGCTGTCAAATTTGAACAAATAACAGTTGTCAATTGATTGTTGAAACAATTACAGTCAGTTTTTACTTATGGGAGGGCTCAATCCGGTTTTACAATGTCTAGTCGGCCAAAAGATGAACTCAACCGAATTAAACTATCCCATAAATGACAGCTGCCATTGTTTCAACAATCAATTGACTGCTGTCACTGTTTCAACAATTGACAGCTGTGAATTGATTGTTGAATGTCAGCTTAATGATTATTCGGACTTCAATTAGATTAGACTTTTCCATAAATAATAGATGCCATTGTTTCAACAATAAATTAACTTAATAAATTAAAGACGACGCAAGCGCCATCTTTTGCCTAATTTCAAGTGGCACCGTCAACGATTTGGGTCTACAAGGTAGACAACCAAGAATCAATGTTTCGTCCATTATAGGAAGGCGAATTGTCCTGTTTGCTAGATTGAATTGTGGCTGAACATTTCATTAAATAACTGCTTTCACTGCCTCAACAATTGACAGCTGTCAAATGATTATTAAATGTCAGCTTATAATCATTAAGTTGACATTTAATAATCCGGCTTCAATTTTGTTATGTGTTTCGTTTTGTTTGGACCTTACTGCCTTTCCCGGGCAATGCCAATTGACAGCTGTCAATTTTTGAATAAATAACAGAATTCTCTCGATTAATTGTTGAAACAATGACAATCAGATGACAATTATAGGAGACTTCAATCCGGATTTAGAATGTCTAGTCGGGTAAAAGATTAACTCAACCGGATTAGACCCTCCTATTAATATCAGCTGCCATTATTCCAAAGAAAGCAAAATAGATAAGAAAATTTGAAGCCTGAAATTCAACAATCTAGTAACTCCTGTCACTTGTTCAACAATTGACATCTGTCAATTTATTATTAAATGTCAGCTTAATGATTATTCGGGCTTCAAATTTTGTTATCTGGGATGATTTTTTTCGATCTTACTGCCTTTCCCGGGCGATTGGTTCTATATCAATTGACAGCTGTCAATTGTTGAACAAATTATAGATATCTCTCAATTTATTGTTGAAACAATAACAATCAGTTATTGTTTCTGGGAGGGCTCAATCCGATTTCACAATATCTAGTCGACTAAAAGATGAACTCAACCGGTTTACAACTTCCTATAATTGACAGCTGTCATTTAATTAAAAAAAATGAAAGCTGTTATTTATTCAGCAATTGACAGCTGTCATTTATTAAAAAATGAAAGCTGTAGTTTATTCAGCTGTCAGTTGATTCTTCAAACAATCACAACTTATTGATGAGACTTCAGTTTTGTTATGTATTTTGTTTTGTATGATTTAATCGGTCCGATTCATGGATTATTTATGAACCGGACCGATTAATAAAATAACTGCGGAGACCGGAATGGGAGAGATAATGCGATTTACGTGTATCCACGAAAAATTATCCGGGAAGAGGCCTTACTGTTTTTCTGTTCCATTTCCGGGCGATTGTGAATCTGCCGTTTATATCGTTCTTTCATTATAAGATATTTTTTATCATGCCAGGAATAATTTATTTGATTTCATGAACAATTTCACTTTAAATTTTTTAATATTAAATTTTCAATATGTTTCAAAAATTAATTGACATATCTCAGTGTTGGTTGTGGAGACTTTTAATTATTTAAATAAAAATTTATTAATTTAATAATCAATTGAGGGCAGAAAGACCTATGGTCGATAGCCCATGATAGGCTACTAACATAATTGTACATATTGTTATAATAAATTTTGTAAAATTTTCTTCCCATATTATCTGAATAAAGATGTTTGTATATAATCAATTGAAAACTTAATTATAAATAAATATTGGATATAAATTATATATCGAGCAATCAGTGAAACTTTTTTTTTAAACGCTGAATTTAAACTTGATTTGAAATTAATAATTGAGAGCTGTCAATTGTTGTATAAATGACAGCTGTCAATTGCTTAAATTATGACAGATGTCAATTGCTGAAATTATGACAGATGTCAATTGCTGAAATTATGACAGCTGTCAACTATATGTTGCTTGTTTTATTTTTATAGTACACTAGGCATTGTAAAATCGGGGCATAAAAACAAGTTACGAAAAACGCACGCGCGCTAAATTAATTATACTGATGCCAATTCTTTAAAAAATTATATTAAAAAAAATAAATGAAATTGTTCATTAAATCAATTAAATTATTCATGGCATGATAAAAAAAATATCATATAATAAAATAACGACTTTTTTCGTGCAAATAAGCAAACTTATCAAATATGAAAATTCTATATTTTTTGTTCACTTAATAAACAAACCCCTTATTTCGTTTTACTTTCCCCATTCTTTTTTTTTTGTTCATTCAGTTTCGTCGTAGGAAAAGAAAGTATTCCTCTCTCGAGTGGAGCTTTTACACTGTACATTTTTTCCTCTCTTCTCTTCTGGGGTTCCATCGAGTGGGAGCTTTTCACACTGGAGAGCGACCTTCCATTCCACTCCCCCCGTCCTTTCCTCTTTCACATCATCACCTACGGAGTGTCCTGAATTTCGGGCCATTGAAACTGAACTGCGCCCCGTCCATTAACTACTCGCGTTTAGGGCAAAAAGTCTCTCTCCCTCGTGAGGAGTAAATAAATTGGCACAGCACGTAAAAAAAATAAATAAAACAAGGCGCGTATAGTGTAATGTCTGGCGAGATATTAGCCCGAGGAGTAGTTGTTTAAATGGATGTTTTTTTTAAAGTACTTACGTAACGTAAGTCGGAAACTTATAGAAGCTGAAGAGAAAAGAATTAATTAAATGTTCAGTTGAGTAAATTAATTATTTTCCAATTATTTCGATTTAAAAATTATATTTGTATAAGATAAATAGAAAAGACTTGGTCACAGTTATTTAAATACATTGAATAAAAATGATTTGAAAATAATTAATAAATTATTTACACATATTCCTTTTGTTGTTTTTACGTTGAATTTTTATCGGATCAAGATTTGTTGTGTTATGCAATATCTTATTGATGTGCAACAGCAGGTGTACATTATGTAATTCAATGTCCGGCGTGGGTATTTGCCCGGGAAGTAGTTGTTTTAATGTGCATTTGTTTAACGTACTTACGTAGCGTAAGTCAAAAGTCACAGAGCTAAATGTGGAAATAATTTATTAATTATTTTCAAATCATTTTTATTTAATATTATTTGTATAAGTCTATTAATTGAATAAATTAAATAAAAATTAATAATGGTAGAAAATTAAAACACTTCTTTCTTTTATGTTTGATAGATTTTACTTTATTCTCCGACTAGTTTCGGTCAGTGTCCATTATCGAGGAGCAATGTACAAAAGAACAAAAATTCCTCCTCCTTGATAATGTTCTCTGAAATAAATGACAGCTTCACCTTCTTCAGAGGTACGTTTCAGGGAACATATGCGGTTCCTCAAGGTTCAGTTCTCGGTCCTTTTTTCTTTAATTTATTTATTGATATTGACACAAACAGGCGCCTGTTTCTGGTGTATGCTTGATTCAGATCGGGAACGTTTCAGGCAACTTCTATGGTTCCTCAAGGTTCAATTGTGGGTCCCCTTCCTTCAATTTATTAATTGCCTATCGCAAATAGATTTGCAGAGAATTTGGAATTAGAATACCGGCCATTATTAATGGAAGGCGGTTACAATAAAGCTAATCCCGCGCAAACTTGCGACTCCATCTCCACCCTAACTAAACAACTCGCCCGCGCATCCTCTTCCTGTTCCTCAACTAGCCCTCACCCCCGCTCTGCGCGTTTCCCAACTAGCTCTTATTAAACGATAAGGGCAAACTTAGACACCCGAGCGCGTGAATTATTATCAGAGATTTCGCCAGCGCCTACGATTAATTCGTTATTAAATTTTTCAGCGTCAGTTTAATAGTTCCGGACGTAATTTAATTTCCTTCCCTCCTCTCTCCCTCCCCATCTCTCTCTATGGTGGAAGGGGGGTGTAAAGGGCCGAAGTTCGTGGAGTTAATTAAGACGCCCCGAACTGGATAAGGGACTGTTTTCTCTGGCGGGCACGACGGGATTAAGTCGGAAGGGTGCTTAAAAGTTTTAAAATCGCGGGTTTAGTCGGGAATTACGCGGAATTATTCAAGTTGTTTAATAATAATTCGCGCGAGAACGGTATAAATTATCTATGCATTAAATTCGTCATTAAAATTTAAAAGAAAAATGAATAATTTTTAAGGATTTAATTAATTACTCTGAAACAAATTGATACGAAGCAAATTATTTCAGATTAATTAATTGAATCATCTTCGACACCCGAAAGGGTACAGGAGGAAAGTTTATAATAATAATAATAATTAAATCCTTAAACATTTATTTATTATTTTTTTAATTTAATTTTTTGTAATGCATAGATAATTTGTACCGTTCTCGCGCGAAACATTATATAATATAATTATATAGGGTAGAAAGATCCCAGGTCGATTGCCCGGAAAGACTAACACAATATTATATCCTTGTTAAGTAAATATAAATGTATATATAAGCTTATGTAATGTTGTCTGAATAAAGATGTTTATATATTGCTTATGATATTGTGTGATTGTAACTGTATTCAATCGATTGAAAATATTTTATTGATTTGAATGTAGGACTATGTTAAATAAAATAAATTCCTCAGTGAATAAATACTTGATAGACAAAGAATGTTATTCTATAGATGACTAATTGTATACCACTATTTAGTTGAGTTTTCTCTCTTTCTGACGTTTCAATTAACAGTTGGCGGAGCATAAAATAATTTTATATGTATATATATATATGGATATATGGATATATACATGTCTACAGACTTCACAATGAAACCACTCCTTCAGATATACAGTCCTTTATGCAGAAATAATAAGAAAAGTTACTTTAAAAGATTTTATAATAACATTTCAAATATCAAATTGTTCAAATTCCAAATTGATAATAAAAAATGGAATTTTGACGAAAGCATGACCCATGCCACTAACTTTACATATTTTTATAATGAATTTTTGGATATTTTCGAAAATTCATTTCCATTAGAGACCTGTAAAATTAATTTAAACAAAACAACAGCATAGAATGGCTGGATAAATGATGAAATAAAAAATAAAGGATTTTTTTGCGGGATATATTTAAACTTTGTAAAGAAACTAATGACGAAAATTTATTGAAAATATATCACGAAATGAAAAGTATTCACAAACAAAAAAAAATAAGACGCAAAAATGTAACTATAAGTCTAAAATAATAAAATCAAATGATAAATCACAAGCAGCCTGATCGATCATTAATGAGGAGAGAAATAAAGTCTTAGATAATGCATTCCCTCATATATTCACCGATGCACATGGCAATATAATAGAAAACCTCCATAACATTCCTACCATTTTTAATGATCATTTTATAGTTGAAAAACTAACTAATAATATGAACAACATTAAACACAATCATTATCGGTATGTTCAAAACTCAATATTTCTATCGCCAATTACTATCGAAGAAATCGAAACCATTATAAAATCAGTTTGTACGAAGAGATCTTGTGGTCCAGATGATATACCTTGTAATATATTATTATACATTATTGACTCAATGAAATTCCCCTTAACTTATTTAATAAATCGTTCATTTGAAGAAGGCACATTTCTCAACGAATTAAAAAAATCCATCATTGTTCCGATTTATAAGAAAAATGATAAAAAAATGTATTACAAATTATAGGCCAGTAGTACTTTTATTGGTCTTTTCTAAAATTTATGAAAAATCATTATATAATAAATTAATCTCCTTCATAAACAAAGAGAATATTCTGTTAAACAACCAATTCGGTTTTCAGAAAGGTCTTGCAACATCTGATGCAATCTTATCAGTATATAATCATGTATTAGAAAATTTAGAGGCGAAAAGTAAGATAGCATGTGTCTACTTTGATTTAAGCCGAGCTTTTCATACAATAAATCACCAGTTGCTCTTAGATAAATTATCTGACGAAGACATAAAAGGTCCAGCGCATAACTGGATATCATCATATTAAAAAAAATAGATCTCAATAAGTGAAATTTAACATTAATGGAACTAGATATTTATCCTGTCACTACTGGTGTCCCCCAGGGAAGCACATTGGGCCCATTGTTGTTCATTTTATTTTTAAATAATATAAACTCATCAATTTCGAATTTTCTTACCTTATTTGCTGATGATGCAACCGCTTCAGTATCTTGTAAAAACAATTTCGACCAAGTGCAAGCCACCAAGGAAGTTATAACAGATATGGAGAGTTACTGTGAAGAAAATGGGTTAGCTTTGAATCATACAAAAACCGATATGGTTATATTCCTTAGCATCCCGCATGGACTGTAGTTTATTAATTCACGCCAATGAAAAATCATCAAAGCAAAGTGCTTCTGTCAAATTTTTGGGAGTTGAAATCGATTCAAATTTGAAATGGGGTCCACAAATAGATAAAGTGTGCAAAAGAATGACGAGGCATTGTTTTGTTATTTGGCAAATGAAAAAATATGTTTCATTTGACATTTTAAAAATGGAAGTAATACATTTTATTTCATGTTGTGGCATAACTTGTTGGGGAAATTCTGTTTATATTAATGACATTTTAACTATTCAGAAAAAAATCTTAAGAACAATGACAAATCAGAATCCCAAAACCTCGTGCAGAGATATTTTTAAACACTCGAAAATTTTAACTGTTGTGTCTCTCTATATTTATTATTCCGTAAGTTATATCAAATGTAATATAAATAAATTTGATAAATATAGATCTAAAGGCATGTATAACTTTAGACAAACATTTAATTTGTTAATTCCTAATCATGCTTTATCAATGACTATAAGGGGTCCCACTATCATGGGAATTAAGCTATATAATAAATTACCAATTTCGTTGAAATCGATTTCAAGTCCGAAACAATTTAATACAAAAGTTAAGTCTCTTTTATTACAATATTCATTCTATTCTTTAAATGAGTATTTTGATTGTGAATTTGTAAAATAAGTGTAATCTTGCGTAATTTGTATTTTTTGTATGTACTTGTAGTTAACGTTCCTACTATCTGACATATTTTCTATATTTTAAAATCTCGTGAAAATAAAGATATTATTATTATTATGTATGAGTTAATGTAGACCTCATGTACCACTTCTACATTGAATAAACGTATTATTATTATTAATATATTTTTTAAATTCAATTAATTTTAATTAATCTTCGCTGTATGTAATTTTAAATCTACAACAACTAAAAGAGGCAGAAAAAAAGGACAAGGCAATATATTCCTTGACATAAATAAACCATCCCCCATAAATTCCAATTTTTATCTCTGCAACATTCGCGCATATAGATCTCTCCCCCCTTCCTCCACACACACACAAATTCTTTAGCGATTTTTTCCCCGCACTCATGCATACATTTAAGCCGTGTGTAGTTTAAGGCGTTTTACACAAACCGTCCCTTTTCCGTCCCATTTTTCTCCCTCTCCGCCGCCGTTTTCTTTCCCCTTTCTCCCGGTTTCGCGCGCTAATGCGAATCTTTTGTAGCGGGGGACGTGTGATCTTTTCGCATTTGCATACAATCGCTCACCGCCTCGGGGCACTTTTAAAAAGCTCACAATTGCGCCCGACGAGAAGGACCGAAGAAGAAGGGATAAGGGAAATTGCTCGAGCGGGGTTTTTATTAAAACGAAGAAGACGGTTTTATTGCGTTAGCTGAAAGCTTCATTAAATTTAGAAGCGTTTTTTTTATTATTTCGGAGACTTTTCTGTGTTAAATAGGATTCGTTTATTTTAGGATTGTATCGATGGTTTTTGGGTTTAACGAGGGAGCTTGTTGTGTAAAATGGCTTCGTTTTCGATAATCAATTCATTTTTATTTTTTTACTGGATATACAAGGTGTACAGAAAATGAGTGAAAACCTTCAGGTAACTCAATTCATTAATTAATTTTTAATAGAAAATCCAAATAAAAAATGTTGTATGGTTCTTCATTGAGGCTCACGAGGTCTTCGGAATTTTAAATATGTGACTATAAATTAGTATTGTTTTTTAAATATTTTGTAAAAAAATCAATAGCATTAACAATCAATTAGACACGTGTATAATTCCATTGATGTAAATGATTAATAAATCGGATATTTTTACAATTTTATAACTTCAGAAGCATTCTTTTAATGAAAATAGATCTGGCAACGACGCACGCTCGTTTGTAAAAGAAAAGGTGTATGCAACACCTCCAGCGGATGATATAGCAGCTATAAACAGGATAAATGCACACTTGTTTGATCCAGCGTTGCCAAATGTGTAGTTCTTTTAAGTGGCCCGTGAGGCTTAAGGAAGGACCGTATGATTTATTTTCGTTAATATTTTTATCTAAAAATTAGTCAAAGAGTCACGCTACCTAAAGCTTTTCACTCATTTTCTGTACACCTTGTATAATATAAAACATTTTTGGATTTATGGAATAAATCCGTTAATATGGATTTCTATGTATTCAATTAATCCCAAATAGACTTATAACAAGTTTTCGAAAAAAAAAAAAACATTAATGTTTTTGTAAGGATTAATCAATCTCAAATAAAGCGCTTACTATTCTCATTAGCGTTGTTTATGACATTTTAAATATATTTTTTTAAAATATATTTATCAAATCTGATTGTTTTTTTATAGTTTAAATAAAACACATTTTTAAATTTTATATAACAGTACAACATTCTGCTACAAAAAGCTAAAAAAAATATTTTATTAAATATAAAAAAAATCTCAATTTTATTCAGAACAAACTATTTAACAAAATTGAAGCGTGAGTAAGCAATTGACAGCTGTCATTTATTCTTATTTAATATCTTAATATTAATAAGGTTATATAAATTCGGTGCATTTCATCTCTAAATGATCAAATAAAACCTTATTAATATTATTATTGATAAGGTTTTAGATTGTAGATTTTGGATTTTAATTATTAGTTTTTTGTAAATGCAATGTACAAATGTAAAAAATAAATAATAGCTTATTCGTTCAACAAGTAACATCTGTCATTTATTCAAAAATTGACAGCTGTCAATTGATTTTTAAACGAACCTGCCTGATTATTCAGGCTTCAATGTATGATTAAGGACTCTACTTAAATATTTTTTTTTATTCTATACAGTTTTCCTCATACATAAAATGTCCTGTAGCTTTAATAGCATTACGCGCCCGTTGTTTATAATCCACATTTTCCCCCACGCCTCCCCGCAAAATGATTCATAATGCAAAGCCCGACCCGCCCAATTATTATTATTATTATTATTACACCGATTGCGGAATAACACACGACACGATACATTCAAGTTCCCGCGGTGTAATCGCGGCCCTCTCTCTGGATGTTGCCACACAAAAGGGATTTCCATGTAAACGAGCGCAATTTTTCCTTTCGCCGGGATTTTTTCGGAGCCGGGTCTCATTATTCGACTTCCAGCCCGCCCGGATCTCACTAATGGGACCCGTATATTTTTCCCCTCGCTTTTTTGCGTGCGTTTGTTTTGGTGTATTAAAAGCGGCCACTTTTAATATGTAAATGATCGGGAAAGGGGGATGAAGGCTGGAAATATCAGTGTTTTAATCAAGAGAGATGAAAGGCCTCTGCCGGATATACAACTAGGCACTTGTTAGAAGGAGGAAAGATTAATTCCGCTTGATTTCGCTTTGAATGTCATTCGTTTAATTTAAAGGATTATTATTTGAGTAAGTGCGATTTTAAAAATAAATATTACTTAATACTAGTGTTGGGCAATATCGATCATTTCAAAGATCGATCAATCAATAATCGATCAGTTTAAGTGTAGAGTCGTTTGAGCTATTTAGAAAGATCGAGCTGATCGGAAAGATCGATCTGGTGGCGCTGTTTAGAAGGATCAAACAGATCGAGCCAATTGAGCTGATCAGAAAAACCCTGAAAAATGTCTCATGGAAAATCACTACTTTAGAAAACTACGCTGTCAAACGTATCTGAAAACCTCTGTCAAAAATCAGCCCTGCAAACTTATTATTCCTCGAAAAAAAAAAAAAAAAAAACACCTGTAAAAACCCACTCTAACTAAAATTTAGCTGTTATTCAATAAGAAAAACTATCGCTATAAAATTATTCTTTCAAAATGAAATTAAATTAATCGATGATTTTTTTAAAGTAAATTAAATATTTTGAATAATAATGTTGAACATTAAACATTAACTAAATCGGCAAGGCGGCAAAAATGTGACACAGAGTTACTTTAAAGTCAATTTATGGTGAAAATAGTGACTTTAAATTCCATCTGTAACAAAATAGTTACTATAAATTACTTTAAAATCAATTTTTTACAATAATAGTTGCTATAAATGACTTTAAAAACAATTTCTAGTACAAATGGTAACTTTAGAGTCAATTTATAGTGAATATAGTGACTATCATTGACTTTAAAGTCAATTTTTTACAATAATAGTGACGATAAATGACTGTAAAGACAATTTCTAGTACAAATAGTGACTTTAAAATGAAAACAGTGACTATCAATGACTTTAAGTCGATTTTAATAATAATAGTGACTATAAATGACTTTAAAGTCAATTTCTAGTGAATATAGTAACTATCAATGACTTTACAGTCAATTTTTGACAATAATAGTGAAGTAAGTTGACTTCCAAGTCAATTTCTAGCAAAAAATAATGATTATAAATTACTTTAAAATCAAAATTTGGCAATAATAGTGACTATAAATGACTTTAAAGTCAATTTCTAGTACAAATAGTGACTCTAAAGTCAATTTCAAGTGAAAATAGTGACAATCAACGACTTTACAGTCAATTTCTTGTGAAAATAGTGACAATCAATGACTTTACAATCAATTTATAGTACAGTGACTCTAAAGTCAATTTCTGGTGAAAATAGTGACAATCAATGACTTTACAGTCAATTTATAGTACAAATAGTGACTCTAAAGTCAATTTCTAGTAATAATAGTGATAATCAATGACTTTACAGTCAATTTATAGTACAAATAGTTACTCTAAAGTCAATTTCTGGTGAAAATAGTAACAATCAATGACTTTACAGTCAATTTATAGTACAAATAGTGACTCTAAAGTCAATTTCTAGTAATAATAGTGATAATCAATGACTTTACAGTCAATTTATAGTACAAATAGTTACTCTAAAGTCAATTTCTAGTGAAAATAGTGACAATAAATGACTTTAAAGTCAATTTATATTACAAATAGTGACTCTAAAGCCAATTTCGTATATATAGAGGGTGGCGCAAGATTCCGATGAAGTCCAATATCTCAGTTATTTAGAAATTTACAAAAAGATATTACTGACATAATTTGTAGCTACTGTAAAACTTCACATTTTAAAATTGGTTTCATGTATACAGGGTGTCCAATACTCATGTGACGTATCAAACATATAATTTTTTAATCGATTTTAGATTCTACGCTTAAAATTAATCATTTTTGACATAAGGTTTATTAGGTCAGTTTTTAATATTTTAAAAATTATAAACAATTTAAGGTTGAAATCAATGGAAGATTGGGGCCTTATTTTTCTAAAACGAAAAACGATGTAAACTTTCTGTTAAAGCAATTTAATTGAAAAAATGCTTAATAATATTGGGAATTTTGCGTATTGCTTCAACTTGTATATAAAAATTTGTTTTAAGAGAAAAAAAAGAGTATTTCTTTTATTATTAAGTATTTTTGTATTTGTATGGCGTTGACAGAATGTTTATTTCATTTTTCATTATTGAAATATTAGGCTCTAAACATCTATCGATTTCAACATTCATTTGTTTATAACTTTTAAACTATGAAAAATTGACCTATTAAATCTTATATAAAAAATGATTATTTTTAAACGTAGAATCGAAAATCTTCATAAAAAAATATATCATTCCATTTAAAAAAAAAACATATCTTTGATACGTTACGTGATTATTGGACACCTTGTATATATGAAACTAATTTTAAAATATGAATTTTGACAGTAGCTACTAATAATGTAAATACGTCAATTAATTATTTAATACCATCATTGTATGAAATAAATAATTAATGATTTCCTTTTGTTTTTGTGCGTTACAAAAAGAAAGAAAACACCTCACGGTACACTGTTTGAGAGAAGAGGAATTGCCGGGGAATCGGCGAGTCGAGTTACCTGGATTTCGTGGAAGCGTGACGTTGATTGATATGTTTGCCACTTCAGAAGAAAACGTCGGATGTATTTTTAACGAACGGGGAAAATGTGTTTGGTCGTTAATGGACGGTGTTTACAATATAAGTACATAAAAGCCGGCCAAAAGAGGATTCAGATATATTTTCCGTTGTTTTCTTTTTTTTTAACGAGGGAAATTTTTCGTATGAATAAAATTGCAGGATTTATTTATTTTTTTAAACGGGAAGGAAAATATAAGTTCGAGACAAAGAAAGTGATTAACAATAATTAAATCCCCTGCCAAAATGCATCCTCAGACTGATAAAATAAAAGGCGACAATTAGACTGAGAGAGGAAATACACTGTCATAAATAGAAAAGAGTATTTATTCACTTGGTCACAGTTATTTAAATAAATCAAATAAAAATAATTTGAAAATAATTAATAATTTATTTCCACGCTCAGCTCTGTGACATATATATATGCCTATCAATAAAATATGGCATGATGCAATATTTTATTGATATGCAACAGCAGGTGTACATTATGTGATTCAATGTCCGGCGGGGTATTTTCCCGTGAAGTAGTTTTTTTAAAATGTGCATTTGTTTAAAGTACTTACGTAACGTAAGTCAAAAATGTCACATTAAATGAAAATGATTTGAAAATAATTAATAAATAATTTCTATAAATAATTTATTTGAAAATAATTAGTCAAATTATTTCCATAAATAATTTATTAATTATATTCAAATCATTTTCATTTATTTTACACTCTGTTGGTTTAATTCTCGCTTGTATATTGATAAAATATAAAATATTGGAGATGAATTGTCGCAGGGGATTAATTTATTGTTTATTACAGACTTTATTAAGATTTTTTTTAACGGAAGAAAAAATTGAAACACTTGACATTTGTTCTTTTGTGTTAACATCTCTTCCACTGCCTTAGCATTTCTTCAATGGCTTAATTTTTTATGACAATTCTTCATTTATCTTGCAAGTTCTCCAATTCTTCTCTTTGTAATTCTTCAACAATTGATATAAGTATTGTTTCTATTAACTTTATTGACGAACTTTCAAGATGAAAGAAAAAAATATGAAGAAAACAGTTACATTATTTGAAGAAATATTAACAGAGTAGAATAAATGTCATTTTTATTTAATATATTTAAATAATTGTGACCAAGAGAATAAATATTATTTTCTATTTATGTCAAGATAACATTTAAGTTTTGGAATGTCTTTCAAGGCGAATGAAGAAATGTCAGGTTAAATTGAATTGGATTTAAGAAATATCATAACAGTGGAAGAAAAGTCAAGATGATTAATTAAATTTGAATAATTTTAATTTCTTTAAACAAATTGAAATTTTTCAAATTTAATTAATTATCTTGACTTTTCTTCCACTGTTTTTTTTGTATAATTTGATTTTCTGCATATTAATTGAAGGTTGATTACTTTAATTTATTACTCACATTTAGTTAGGTAGTTAACTTAATACATGTTATATATTTTCCCTGTAATAGGATATTCTATATGTATCTGTTGAGAAAATAAATTATTATTAAGATAACAATCAAACTATCGAAGAACTGTTAAATTGAATTGAATTTAAAAAAAAATGCTACCAATATTTTTCGAAGAAATATGACGAACTTTTTTGTTATACTTCCCTAATTTGTAGTTATATTTATTTTCAAGTGGATCGTTAATTGACCGACCGATCTCTGTATTTTGAGGGATTCACTCTGCGGGACGATAAAGCCGAGAGGGCTTTGATTTGCGATGCGCATTCGGGCGGTCTAATCCACGGATTAGGGTAATTAAATTTGCATATCTTAAACGAAGACGCGTTTGTCAGGCAATAACCGACAGACGGGGAGAACAGACGCATCGAAATTCAGCAGGAATTCCCACAAACACACACACACGTGCGCTCGAAATAATTTCCCCATAAAGGATTCTCCGGGGAAGACGAATCGGTTGATGTAATTATGCGCATGATTATGTTTGATTGGCACGATTTAGACACAGTAAAAAGCATAATTTGAGAAAAAAGAGTTTTTAAATAAGAAAGCTGTTTCTTCAAATAATTATTTGAAGAAACAGCTTTCTTATTTAAAAACTCTTTTTTCAAATTATGCTTTTTACTGTGTATAAATTAAGAATTATATAAAATTAAACAGTTTTATATTAAAAAAAATAATAAAAGGAGTAAAAAGCGTTTTTTTTTTGAAAGAACAGTTGCACAAAGAAGAAAACTGATCTTTTAAGTAATTGTTGTTTCAAATAACTACTATTTAAAAGAACAGTTTTATAAAGGAGAAAGCTGTTTTTTTTAATAATTGTTTTTTTTAATAAGCATTTTTTTTTAAATAACAGTTTTCTTTAAGGTGCTTCTCATTGCAATTTCATAAAAAAAGGGAAATTACGGGTTTTGCTATGTTTAAACATGAATTTCAGATACTATGTGATAAAGTAAAAAAAAATATGGCGAATTCAATATGGAGGACCAAAAAAGTAACTTTCACCGATTTAGAACCAACATTTTTGTTTTTTAGTATTTTTGATACACCTCACACTGAGGAGTAGAGAGGCACATATAACGATGTTTTATAAGAGTAAATAATAATAAAATAGTATTTTTGATAACTCAAAATTAATCGCATCGTCGATCGAGGGCTGTATATTATCCTCTCCTCCAACTCAAACTGCTCCTACCGGGCGATTGCTCCATTCTTCTTCTCGAGATAAGCCATCCTTCATTCCGTCATTAGATTAAATATTTAGAAAATTTAAAAAAAATTAAATGACTTGATTTCTTTCACTTGTAACATTTATTTATTCCGACAAGTTTCGGTTACAAGCCATTATCAAGGAGTGTATAAAATTAACTTTTTTAACATCAAATTTATGCGATTTTTTAAAGGGCCTGGTAGTGGAGGCGTTCACACGAACGAAAACACATCCAGATGTATTCTCTGTGCTCGTTTTTCTCGAATTTTATTAAGAATAAAATTGTTCATTCAAATAATGATTTTTTCCACGTCTAAATCTTATTGATAAGTAAGATGATTATAAAACTATAAGTATTTCAAAATGTTGAATGTAAAAGCTATTCAAGACATACTTTCTTTTTTCTCTTATAAAACGATTTTCATTTAGAAATATGGTGTATATATATATACAGAGAGCTTTTTTTAACACTAAACATTTCTCTACGAGAAATTCGACTTTTTCTTCATTTCTATACATTTTCAATGAAATATTTCACACAATTTGAAGTTTAGCGTTTGACATGTGAGTTTAGTTGCATGTAACAAAATATATATTAATCGGTTCAGTACGTTTAACTCACATTTTTATCAGTACCCATAGGGGAAGTGTTTACTGTTAAAAAAAGCTCTCTGTATATTCTATATTCAGACAACAGAATTACAATTCTTTAAAAATATTATTAATTATTATTAATATATTTATATTTACAAGCCCATGATAGACTACTAACCCACCAATATGAGTTAGTCATGGGCTATCGACCGGAGGTCTTTCTGCCCAGGTATATATATTATATATATTTTTTGTTTTGGTATTTTTGTTCTGTTCTGGAAAATAAAAATAGATTTTATTAAACAATTAGGTAAAAAATAGACACGTGCTTTGTTTCACAATAATAACTGCTGTAACAAACCACGTGTTTAATTTTTACCCACTTGTTTAAACATGTTTCACCAAGTGTTAAGTGAGAAACGAATTCAAGAGATATTATTAATGTATCTTATGAAAACTAAAATTCTCCGTTTGTTACATGAACCAGTACTTAAATTTTTTCACTTTGTACACTAAGAGAAATGTAAACTTTACAGGTGACATTGACTTACATTTTAGTTCAAGTGGAAAAAGGGATGAAATGTAGAAATTGTTAAAAAGCGATCGACCAGAAAGTTCTTATGAAAAATTCTAAAATTCCTCCCAATTGCATTTACGACGCATTTCCTGAATGGTTGATTTTTTTTCGTCACGTTTTGTGCGAATAAAGAAAATATTTGAGAATTTTGTTAAATAGTTCACGACACAGCATGCAGTTCAATCGATTGAAGTATTGAATAAAGACCATTTCACAATGATATTGGAACGGAATGGAATTGGATCGCCTAAGATTTGTTTTAGATTTACAATTTTGTTTGTTCTGCACTCAAGTTTTCGTTGCCACTGAAATTTCATTTGAAATCCTCTCTACATAAGTTCGTAACTCTAATTACACAAAAAAAAAAAAACACGCACAGACATGGATTTAATTGGAGAATCATAAATTAGCAAAGGCTCGAAATCAAACGGTGATTTATTCACTTCATGTAAGTTAAAACAAATAATGAAATTGGGTTTTAGATGGAAAATTACGGTCACTTCAAAAGAGCAATTACGAATAAATTATCTAATAATTAATTTAATTACAATTACATTCGCATCGTTAGAGGAATTTATTTTTATCAGCTTATTTATTTTTGGAATATTTATATACAGAAATTGATAGGAAAAAACTAAGAATAAAAGCTCTTTTACTATAGAATTTCGATTTACTATCGTGCACGTAGATTCGCCATAGTTTGAGAAAGACACTAGCACACGAATATAGACAGAGAAAAGGGGGTTTGAACAGCTTCAAGAAGTTTGATCCAGATAGCTCCAAAAGGAGCGGCACAGTCCCTACAAGAGGGTAGAGCCGCTATATCTTTATTAACAGATAATAATTTTACATAAATTATTATTTTTTATATAAATTATACAATTATACATACACATAGTTAAAATTTATAAATGTGTGTTAATCTGTCATGATCTATCGCCCAGAGGTCTTTCTGCCCTGAAATATTTATTATTTTATGTTTATATAATGGAGAGCTTTTCTTACCTGGCGTGCTTTTTCATTCGTGCATTTTTTTTCTTCTTATTTTTCATATTATTTTCAACAAAGCGTTGATTTTAACTGTATAGTTTTAGCAATAATGTCCACGTTGCAATCTCCTGTGGAAATGATCGTGGACGTTGACGGACGCAATTGCCACGCGCAATTTCTATTAATTGTCTTCGGCCCAAAATATTTTCGATTCAAATTTACAATAAATCCTCACTGGAAATTATTTACAAACTCTGTAATGTTGTCTGATTAAAAAAAAAAAACGTATGCTATGTCCAAACTTTTTTTGTCATCTTGAACAATTCCTTAATGAAGTTTGCAATCTATTTATTTATTTATTGACGGAATCTCCTTTTACACAGATCTACAAAGATTAATTACACATATAAATGTAATAAAATATACAATAAATTAAAAAAACAACCTAAATTTTATAAGCAAAGCTTGATAGTAAAACGGATAAATAAACTTAATATACAAAACGGCTAGAATTTAAAATGAAAATGAATGTATGAATGAATATAATATAAATATGGAATTAAAATTATATTAATGAATGAAAACATTTCTCGTTAGATTGAAAAGATAAACACCAGACAAATAATAACTTCATAAATGTTAAAAATTCTATAATTTATTAAAAATGACTAGAAGCTGTGATGGGTAGATTTCAAAATAATAATAATATAAAAAAGGTGTAACAGACGGAAAACACTTGATAATTGACAAACGAACACAAATTTATAACATTAATTAATTATGATTTATTTGAAACATAAAATATATATAGCATACATAGACATGGAAAAAGCATTTGATAGAGTACCCAGAGATAGAATATGGGAAGGATTGAAGAAAATGAACGTAAGCAACAAATTAATAAGAGCTACTCAGAGCATATATAAAGAAACATAGTAATAGCGAAGAACTACAAATCGAAGGAATTTATAACACAACAAGGAGTCAGGCAAGGAGGAGGCCTCAGCCCATTGCTGTTCATAATATATATAGACCAAATAATCAAAGAAATGAACGAACTAACAACACCTGTACAACTCGGTTTTAGAAATATGAACATAGTAAGCATACAACAATGCGCTTTTGCAGGCGACATTGCCATATTAGCAAGTAGTGAAAATCAATTACAAGAAAAACTATTAATATGAAATAAGACCCTCAAAAAATATGGCATGAAAATAAACACGAGTAAAACAAAGGTAATGGATATAACAGGACAGCAGTCAAGAATAAAAATACAAATAGAAGGTAATGAAATCGAACAAGTTAAAGAGTACAAATACTTGGGAGTAATAATACAAGATACAGGACAACACGATGCTGAGATAAACAACAGATTTAATAAAGCAAACAAACTATATTATGCACTGAGCAAACACATAACAGGAAATAGAGAAATCACAAATAAAAATATACAAAACAATTTACCGACCAATCCTAACATATGGCAGTGAAACATAGATACTGAATGAACGATTAAAAAGTAAAATAACAGTAGTAGAAATGAGATTCCTAAGAAGAATGTATGGTGTCACATTAATGGATAAAATAAGAAATAAAACAATAAGAGAGAAACTTGAAATCAAGAGCATTGAAGAATACATAGAAGAAAGAAACTAGGATAGAGGAGTCATTTACAAAGGATGAACATAGATATACCAGCTAAGCAAGTATGGGAAACTAAAGTTCAGGGTAAGAGGAGACCTGGTCGCCCCAAAAAGACATGGGAGGAAGTAATCAGTGAGGCTTTACAGAAAAGAAGTATAACAAGAAGAGAGGCATTATCTTTTAATGTATACTTAGTATAAAGCAATATGTATTTAAATGGACTTACCGTTAATAAACAATAAACAATAAGCAACTAGAATGGCACGAGACAGGAAAATATGGAAACAATTTATAGAGAACTAGCTTAGAAAGATACCCTACACCCATGTGGGTAGAAAGGGGTCAATATATATATAATTATAATTTATATTTATATCGAAAATATGAATAATCATCCGTATATAGTAAAACATTTTTGGAATCATTATGGGAATCTTCTTCCATTGGTCCACGAATGCGCGCATGAATAATTTCCCCGCACTTTATTTATTTATTTTCACTAATCTTGAAGCTTTCCAACATGAACACATGAACGATTAAACTAATATTTTTGTTCCGTAGAAATGTCTTCCATATGTTGTGAATTTTTTGTCCCAATCGTTCGTGTCATTTACGGATTGATAAATATTCTACTGCTGTATTTGCAATACAATTTTTGTTTTCTAACGATTCCATCGTAAACCTGGAACAAATTCCCACATCGTATTCCCACTTCAATAACAATTCCATCTTACAGGAATTCACAACGTTTGTTGCCCCACGATCCATGAACAAATTCATATGAATTTTCAGAACATCCACTATATGTTTGAGGATCCATTCTTAACAGTTAAAAATGAGTGTTTTCGTTTATTTTTTTTTTGTATTGGTTCAATTAGCACGTACTTTTTTATTCATTTCCTGTATCGATTCTTCCCTTGGAAAATAAAGACGTTATTATTATTACGTCCATCTTTTCTCGAACCATGATCTTTTTACTATCTCCAATTTGTACAGCCTCTCACTCTTTTAGATTGCAATAACTAATTTTCATAATCAGATGAGTTATTTGAAAGATATATCAAAGTTCCGTTTACAACTTTAAATAATTAATTTGCTTCCAAACATTGCTTAATTTGAAATTTTCGAATGAGCCAATTACTTGGATCTTTTTAGACGATTAATGTACATATTTTCATATTTTTTTGTACCAACAGCTTGAAATTCACAAAATCCTTTTCTATCGTTTCACAGAGTAACGTATCTGGGCTCATAAACTCATGAAATAACTTGGTCACAGTTATTTAAATTAAACTAAATAAAAAGAATTTGAAAATAATTAATTATTTTCTCTTACCCTACTATAACTTTATGGCTAAGTGATTTAAATCAAGCAAATATTTCGAAATATTAATGCTCCTTCTGACAAATCAATGCACACCTATATAAATTCCCGTATTATCCGGTCATCCAATATTAGTGCTCCTAACGATGTTTGGCTTTGTAGAACGAAAACACATGTGCGGGCGTTAGTTTCCGAGTGCGTGTCTGTAAACATGTACGTGTGTAGTAAACTCATGGAAATAAAGATAGAATCGAACCCAAACAAAACGGATTTAGATCGAACGCGCGGTGCCAGGTGGAGAATATTTACGTGGATTAATGCAGGTAATAAAGGCTGCAAATACAGAAGGAAAAAAGGGGGAATTGAAACAATATTGATGTTGAAGAAAATAAATTCCACTAATAAAAAAAAGTAAGGGCAGAAAGACCTCAGGTCGATAGTCCAGTATAAACTTACACCTTAAACTTATAATTGTATTATATAACTGTATATTATATAAAGTTTTTGTCTGAATAAAGATGTATATATATATATATATAAAAAAAGTAAAAATGTATGTTTTAATATTAAATATTACAAAAATACCATACGCAAATTGTTAGTACTTATTTTTTACTTTTTTTTTATTTCTATGTGAAGACAATGTTGTTTGAATTCGTTTATTTTTATATTAATTCGCTTAAATATATTTCTATGTGAAGAATATTTGAGTGGATTAATATAAAAATAAACGAATTCAAACAACATTGATGAAAATAAATTCAATTAATTTAAAATACGTAAGTCAAAAATGTCACAGAGCTAAATTTGGAAATAATTTATTAATTATTTTCAAATCATTTCATATTTAATTTATAAAAAAAAAAATATTAAAATATTAAATGACCGCCAGTTTGATAATTTAGCGTTTGATAATAAAGTGTTGATAATGACGCCCCATTATCAAACTTATAGTCATTATCAAACGCGTCATTGGCACTCTGATAATGACGAGTTAATTTCGTAGAAACTTTAGTCCCTTTTAAATTAAAGAGTTTAATTTTAACTGACATTTTTTTTAAATCCTCATTTATTTTGCAATCTGTCGTCTTTACAATTGTAGACATTCAGCGAAAATGTTTGGCCTGTGGAGTAAGGTCGTGTGAAGATGGTCATCCATTGACAATTACTTATACTTTTTCCATATTAATTTCTTGGCAACTTGGTGATGCTAGCATCTGTGTATTAGTTCCAACGGGTATATACGCTTTAGTCGCTTGACATTATTGTTGATCAGTAGTTCTGCTGCAAGGTGGTTTGGATGTTGTTTTAGTCGGGTCTTGTACTTATCGCTTTGACAATTTAATAATGACCAGTTAAGTTGTAGAAACTGTGACCATAATTAAAGAGTTTAATTATATAAAGTAAAAGCGTTTTGTTATCATAAGTCTCCTGTTGAAATACACTTTAAAGATTCGGATATGTGTTAATTTGCTTTTTGAGGTCTGTGTTTAACTTATTTTTTTTTTAAATCTTAATATAAGGTGTTTTAAAACGGAATATACGTTATAAAAATAAATGAAATTTATTAATAACCCGTTTAAAGACGAGCAAATTATTGGGTCATTGTCCATTGATGCAATTCGCCCCCGAGTGGCCGCTACTCGGAGTCGGGCAGTCTCCTCCGTTTCGTGGAAATTGCGCAAATCCCGGGTATAATTTAAGCGAGAACGAAGGAAGGCGCGGGAGGAGGGGGCCGGCGGGACGTAATTCAGGAACGTCGTCGTTTCCATTATTTATCGCGCCGCGTCCCATCTGCCGGCCCGAACGTTATTCATTCTTTCAACCTCAACGGTGATTGACCAATTTCGCGCGTCCGCACGTATTCAAGCCCCGGCCTTCGGATTACGTTTTCAGGATGGAGCGATTTTACAGCGATCAACATCCGTTTCCTAATTTTAAAACGGGGAATTACAAATTTCCAACCAAGAAAAGGAACATAAATTAGAAATTAATAATAAGACCATTGGTCGATAGCCAATTGGAATACTTTTATAATACACCATCTAATATTTTATGTTATATGTATGTGTTGTATTACGTTTGTTAATAAAGATTATGCATATATAGTAATACAAAAAAAAAACTATTGTATTTATTGTATTAAAACACAAGGTGATTATTAATTAATGGTCAACTTGTGTATGAATTATAATAGTAAAAATTGCCCTGTTCAGCAGTGAAATTTATTAAAGCATCTTGAAAAACAGTTTTAACAACAAAGTTTAGCGATTTTAAATAAAAATTCGCCCGGCGCATTCACCAAAAGTTCATCCATTAAGCCAATTAATAATTTATTTTTCGTACGAATTAAATGAATAAAAATTGCTTTGTTCGGCAGTAATATTTATTACAGCAGTTTGAAAGACAGTTTTTACAACAAAATTTAGCGATTTTAAAGAAAAATCCATCCGGCGCATTCACCAAAAGTTCATCCAATAAGCCAATTAATAATTCATATTTCGTACGAATTAAAATAATAAAAATTGCTTTGTTCGGCAGTAATATATATTAAAGCAGCTTGAAAGACAGTTTTTACAACAAAATTTAGCGATTTTAAATAAAAATTCGCCCGGCGCATTCACCAAAAGTTTATCCAACAAGCTAATTAATAATTCATATTTCGTACCAATTAAAATAGTAACGATTGCTTTGTTCAGCAGTAATATTTATGCGCCGGGCGAATTTTTATTTAAAATCGCTAAACCTTGTTGTAAAAACTGTTTTTCAAGCTACTTTAATAAAAGTAGCGAATTTTTATTTAAAATCGCTAAACTTTGTTGTAAAAACTGTTTTTCAAGCTACTTTTATTAAAGTAGCTTGAAAAACAGTTTTTCAAGCTAAAGTCCCGGCGCATTCACCAAAAGTTAATCCAACAAGCTAATTAATAATTCATATTTCGTACCAATTAAAATAGTAAAAATTGCTTTGTTCAGCAGTAATATTTATTAAAGCAGTTTGAAAAACAGTTTTTACAACAAAGTTTAGCGATTTTAAATAAAAATTCGCCCCGTGCATTCACTAAAAGTTCATCCATTAAGCCAATTAATAATTTATTTTTCGTACGAATTAAAATAATAAAAATTGCTTTGTTCGGCAGTAATATTGATTAAAGCAGCTTGAAAGACAGTTTTTATAACAAAATTTAGCGATTTTAAATAACAAATCCGTCCGGCGCATTCACCAAAAGTTGATCCATTAAGCCAATTAATAATTCATATTTCGTACGAATTAAAATAATAAAAATTGCTTTGTTCAGCAGTAATATTTATTAAAGCAGCTTGAAAAACAGTTTTTACAACATAGTTTAGCGATTTTAAATAAAAATTCGCCCGGTGCATTCACCAAAAGTTCATCCATTAAGCCAATTAATAATTTATTTTTTGTACGAATTAAAATAATAAAAATTGCTTTGTTCGGCATTAATATTTATTAAAGCAGCTTGAAAGACAGTTTTTACAACAAAATTTGGCGATTTTAAATAACAAATCCGTCCGGCGCATTCACCAAAAGTTCATACAATAAGGTATAATAATTCATATTTCGTACAAATTAATATAATAAAAAGTGCTTTGTTTAGCAGTCAAATTTATTGAAGTAGCTTGAAACGACAGTTTTTACAAGAAGGTTTAGTAATTTTAGATACTTTTCGCCCGGCGTATTCACCAAATATTTAATTAACAAGGTGATTATTATTTATTAATTAATAAATTAAATATATATTTGAATGAACGTAATATTATAGATAGAAAGAATCTCTGTTTTTATGACGATATTATAAAAAATAAAAATAAAACAAAAATGACTGTGCGTGATGTGTAAAAAATGCCCAAAAATGCAGTTTTCTCAATATAATTTCTAAACGGTAAGAGATAGAATAAAAACTCAAATTAGAGAGTTGTAGAGCATTCAAAAAGCTACAACTTTGCTGTTTACAGTTTTGTTCTATCTCAAATAATATTTTATTTATGAGCGAAAAACCCCCAAAAATTGCCCAAAAATGCCCAAAAATGCAGTTTTTTCAATATAATTTCTAAACGGTAAGAGATAGAATGAAAACTCAAATTAGAGAGTTGTAGAGCATTCAAAAAGCTACAACTTTGCTGTTTACAGTTTTGTTCTATCTCAAATAATACATTTTTTATGAGCGAAAAACCCCCAAAAATTGCTCAAAAATGCCCAAAAATGCAGTTTTTTCAATATAATTTCTAAACGGTTAGAGATGGGATAAAAACTCAAATTAGAGAGTTGTAGAGCATTCAAAAAGCTACAATTGTAAATGGGATTGCTATAAAAAAAAGAATCTTCAAACCTAACAAAACGTCGTACACACATTTTGTCTTTTACACCGTATTATATAGATTGGATTTAAGATAATGTACGTTCTACAATGATTTTAATTTTTTTGTTTTTATTTTTACGTTTAGTCGCTTTACGTTTACATTAATCCCGCATTTTTTTTTGTATTTGTGTTTCATTTATTTCAATGAATTAATCTTTCTGCCGCTCTCTTCCAAAATTTGAACTCGTCTCCTACTTTTTATACTCTCTTTTAAATCACTTCCTCCCGGCGCATTCACCAAAACTGCAGCCAACAAGTTGATTATTAATTATTAACCTGAATAAAAGTAAATATTGCTTTGATTAGCAGTAAAATGTATTAAAGCAGCTTGAAAAATAGTTTTTACTATGAAATTGAGTGATTTTAAATAAATTCCGCCCGGCGCATTTACCAAAAATTCAAGCAAAAAAAGTAAAGCCTTTTATACGAATTGAAAATAATAAAAATTGTTTTGTTTAGCAATAATTTTTTAAAAAGGCTTGAAAAACAATTTTTACAACAAAGTTTAATGATTTTAAATAAATTCCTCCCGGCGCAATCACCAAAACTGCATCCAATAAGGTTAATTAACAGTTAATAAGCACCTTATGAATGAATAAAAGTAGTAAAAATTCCTTTGGTTAGCAGTAAAATTTATAAAACTAGCTTGATAAACAGTTTTTACAATAAAGTTTATGATTTTAAATAAATTATGCCCGGCGCAGTCACCAAAAATTTAATCGACTTATTAAAAATCACCTTATGTATCAAATACAATAGTAATAATTTCCTTGTTCAATCGAAAAAAAAAATATATATATATATTAAAGTTGCTTTACAAACAGTTTTTACTAGAAATTTTAAATAAATTCCGCCCGGCGCATTCACCAAAAGTTCAACCGCGCGTAAATATTGAATGATAATTTGATGTAGCAAAATAAAATTGGAATTTTATTATAATTTATTTTATATAGAGCAATATATATATATATATATATATATATATATATATATATTTATTTATTTATGTGTATATATGTATAAATATTTATTTAGAGAGTTGCATAAAATTATATGATATATTTACACTTACAAATTGTTAGCTTCAGAAAATTACTATCGACCGTCCCGTCGATCTTTCTGCCTATCTCAGCCCAGTTCTTATCGATTTATTCAAATTACATGATTGATAACGCTATTGTCTAAGTTATAAAATTGATTATTTGAATTGATAATAAAAAGTGGACATATTTAGGATTTCTGTTGGTGCTTGATAATATGAGCTATGTGGGGATTCCATTTTGTCTAGGGCGAAGTTTTTACAATGAAATTAAACAAGGAAAATTTCTGGCAATTATCAATAAAATTCGATCAATCCCATTTCATTGAAATGGTTTGAACCATCAAAAAATATCACAGCATCAGAAATAAAGTGGATGTTAATGATTAAATATTTTCTTTTTTTTAATTTTGAGACAGAAATAAATGGTGGGTTAAAATCGCCCTGTATATTTGATTGCGTAGTTTTATTTAAAATTCTCGTTCGTCCTTGCTCTGCGGGGACGCCGTGCCGCGTTAATTCTGAAAATCCGAAACGAGCTTCACTTGATCCACCCTCAAACCCGGAAATATCACTCTGAAATTTATAAGCAATTTATATTACCCCGAAAACAACGACCTCAGATATATCCATATTGATATACACTCAAAAAAAAAAAATAGAATACAATAAAAAATGTTAAGAATTTTGTATTTAATTTATGTAAGAATTAATATCAATGTAAAAGTAATTTGTTTTCTTTATTACTCATTATCAATAACTTACTAGAGTAAATCGAAATGCACATCTAGATAAAATATTGTGAAGTAACACTTTCTTCACAATATTTTTCTATTTTGCTGTTTGTTTTCTTTCGAAATATAGTATATTTTCAGTCTATAAAAGGAGTATGTGATAAATCGATAAGCGATTTATCAAATTCCGCGTCGAAATTTTAAAACAACTCGCAGCAATTCGTCTCTCTATTATCAAATCACCACGCTTTTTCCACGCCGAATCAATCACCTGTCGCATTTACTCTACGAATGTAGTTTGATCACGTTTCCGCATGCCCGCTCTTTTTGTTCGCCTTTTGTTTTCATTTTCGCGTGGACCGTGTATTTATTTATTTTTGCTCTTCTGCTTTTCATTCGGTCTCTGGTAATTGTTTCCGCGCCACTTCCCCGGTCACGTCCTCCCCGGCAATCATCCACTAAATCACTCATCTTATTTTTCTTCGTTTCTCCCTTTGTTTCAGACGCTCTTCATATTTTTGTTGTATATCTCTTTTAATAATCTTTTGTTTCTCTGTTATTTTTAAACGGTTTCAATTAAATTTATTATCAGAACTGTTTGTTTATAATTCATAAATGTGTCATATTTTAAAATATTTTTGGTGATCGTAAATGCAACAAAACATTTTTAACATAAGGTTCTAATGTAATTTTTTATGTTTTTTTTTGCTTTCTTATTTTCAGATGCTCTTTCCGAAGGTGCTAGCGACAAGTTATCCCTGCCGGACGAGAGCAGTTTCAAAGACTTGAACTCCTTAGATAATAATAACAAGAAGCTCCACCAGCTGGACTCGCTGGCGCCGCCGCCGACGGTTTCCTCCACGAATTCCTCCAGAAAATCTCCAATGGTGAATATACATTTACATTTATATTGTGATTTTATTATAAAAGGTGTTTAGTTAATGTGGGGAAATGGCTAAACTTGGGACTAAAATATTAATAAGTCCGATTAAATGTGTTATATTATTATATTAATATATATAATAATTTCAATCTCTACAATACCCATACAGGTGTAAAGATTTTCACTTCTCTTGATGTTTTGTATAAACTGTTTCCAGTCCATTCTGTTCTTCGCCATGTTCTTTGCTTCATAGTGGTTGAGATTATTCCTAACGAATATATTTATATTATCCTCCCAAGTTTTCTTCGGCCTTCCCCTGTTTTTCTTCTTTATTTTTCCTATTGTCCAAACCGTTTTATTTTGTTTAAGTTTTAAGTTGAATTTCGGCTTAACAATAAATTTGTGTATAATAATAATAATAGAGTTTATTTACAATAACTATTAATAATAATATAATAATTTAGTATGTAATATGTATGTAAAACACATATATATATATTTATATAAGTTCTGTTCAATCATGATATTTAGGCCCCAGGAACTTGAGATCAAGCTAATGTTTGTATATTACAGGGTGTCCCGTTAATGAGGGGAGATTCATTAACGGGACACCCTGTATATACAAACATCTTTATTAATGAATTTACAGAAATATATTTACATATTTTACATATCAATTGTGTAATACATGATTGATGTGCAATTCACAAATAGTCTTCGAGCAAAGATTTTATTGTTTATATTCAGTTTAAAATACCTTCTTCTACCATAAAAGGCGATTTTTATAATTTTTTAAGTCGAAATGGTGGAATATGACATTTGTCCTACGGATTTCATTTTCTTAAACATGGTTTTGTGTGCTAGTTATTAATATAAGTGCAAATGTAATGTGTACTAATTTAATTTTCACTTAAATGTCATTTCAATCCACTTGAATTGCCTAATCTTGACTACAAAGTCATTTAAACCAACTCATATTAACTAATTATTACTTTAAAGTCTTTGTAACCCACTTTTATTACCTAATCTAGACTATAAAAACATTTTAACCGACTTGTATTGCCTAATTTTGACTTAAAAGTCTTTACAAGTCACTTGAATTGCCTAAGTTTTTGCAACTCACTTATATTGCCTAATCTTGACTATAATATTCACATATATTGCTTAATTGTGACTTTAAAGATATTGTAACATACTTTTATTGCCTAATCTTGACTATAAAGTCATTGTAACCGACTTGTATTGCCTAATTTGGACTTTAATATTATTGTAGCCAACTTATATTGCCTAATTTGGACTTTAATATTATTGTAGCCAACTTGTATTACCTAAGCTTGACTAAAAAGTTTTTGCAACTCACTTTCATTGTCCAATCTTGACTATAAAGTCATTGCAACCCACTTATATTGCCTAATTGTGACTTTAAAGATATTGTAACTTACTTTTATTACCTAATCTTGACTATAAAGCCATTTTAACCCACTTGTTTTGCCAAATCTTGACTATAAAGTCATTGCAACCCATTTATATTGCCTAATTATGACTTTAAAGTGATTGAAACCCACGTATATTGCCTAATTATGAGTTTAAAGACATTGTAATCCACTTTTAATGCCTAATCTTGACTATAAGGTCATTGTAACCGACTTTTATTGTCTAATTTTGACTGTAATGTCATTGTAACCGACTTGAATTACCTAATTATGACTTTATTGTCATTAAAACCCACTTCTATCACCTAATCTTAACTATAAAGTCATTATAACCCATTTTTATTGCCTAATTTTGACTTTAGAGTCATTGTAACTCGGTTGTATTGCCAATACTTGGTTATAAAGTCATTATTACCGAACTGTATTGTCTAATTTTGACTATAATGTCATTGTAACCCCCCATTATTGCCTAATTTTGACTATAAAGTTATTATAACCGAATTTTATTGCCTAATTTTGACCTTAATGTCATTATAACCGACTTGTTTTGCCTAATTTTGACTTTAATGTCATTGTAACCGACTTGTATTGTCTAATCTTGACTATAACTTTATTGTAACCGATTTGTATTGCCTAATTTTGATGTTAATGTAATTGTAACTAACTTTAATTTCATTATAACACTCTTGTATTGCCTAACATTGAATATAAAATCATTGTAACCCATTTTTATTGCCTAATTTTGACTTTAGAGTCATTGTAACTCACTTGTATTGCCTAATCTTAACTATAAAGTCATTTCAACAGCCTTTTATTGCCTAATTTTTACTTTAAAGTCATTGTAACTCGATTGTATTGCCTAATCTTAACTATAAAGTCATTTCAACAGCCTTTTATTGCCTAATCTTGACCATAAAGTCATTGTAAGCTATTTGTGTTGCCTAATTTTGACGTTAGAGTCATTGTAACTCGGTTGTATGGCCTAATATTGACTATAAAGTCATTGTAACCGCCTTTTATTGCCTAATTTTGACATTAAAGTTATTGTAACTCGGTTGTATTGCCTTATCTTGACTTTAATGTCATTGTTACCGACTTGAATTGGCTAATCTTGACTATAATGTCATTGCAATCGACTTATACTGCCTAATTATGACCTTAGAGTCATTGCAACCCACTTACATTGCATAATTATGACTTTAAATTCATTTCAATCTATATTTATTGTCTAATATTTACTTTAATATCATTTTAAACAACTGTTTTTGCCTAATTTTGACTTTAATGTCATTGTAATCCACTTTTATTCCCTAATTATAACTTTACAGTCATTGCAACCCACTTCTATTGCCTAATGTTGACATTAAAGTCATTGCAATCCACTGTTGTTGCCTAGTCTTGTCTTTAAAGTCATTGTAACCTACTTATAATGCCTAATTTTGACTTTAAAGCCATTGCAACCACACTTGCTATTAATAGTAAATTTATGTTTTTATTAAGTTTCATGAACAACTTCTTTGACTCGTTCCGCAAACTACTATTATGGTGATTTATCGCAATAATAACACAATTGTTAATAATAATACATTTACTTTATTCATTTAGTTGGGTGTATGTAAATTTGCTAGAAAATTCATGGGAAACAAAATATCGGTTCCATTATTCGCCTTTGGCTCGTTCTGCAAACATCATGTATCGTGATTTATGACAAGCATAATACACTTCTTAATAGTTATACAGTTATTTCATTCATTTATTTTGGTGTAAGTAAATTTGTTGGAAAAATCATGAGCAACTTCACATCGTTTCCATAAATCGCCTTTGACTAGTTCCGCAAACTACAACTATGGTGATTTATGACCATCGTAATACCCTCGCTAATACATTGATTTTATTTATTTAGTTCTTAATATATTGAAAAATTTGCCGGCAAAATACTACTGGTCGATAGACATCTTGTAAATAAATATGTAATGGATTAAATAAAAAGAATAAAATAAATAAATTATTTTCCCTTTAGCTACTATGACATAATGACTTATGTTACATAAGTATTTTAACAAATGTCCAATAAGGGAATTAATTATTTTTAAATTCTTTTTATTTAATTTATTTAAATAACTGTGACCAAGTGAATAAATATGTTTTTTTTATTATTAAATATGAAATGTTTTGTAAACTTAATGTAACTGTAAATACCATGAGAAAGATGATTATATAGAGAAAAAAATGGTTTGTGATTTTAAATAATTTTCTGTAATATTTGTTTTTTTTTAGTTTGTATTCCAGACGACGGGAGAGACGTACGCGTCGCCGCACAGCGACGGTCTTCTGTCGGGTTGCGGCGGCGGCAGCGGAAGCGGAAGCTCGTCGCTGCCGGCGGCCGGAAGCGCCCTCTCCGTCCACCACGAGCTACAACTGCTGCGGGAGCAGCTCGACCAGCAGACTCAGCAGACGCAGGCGGCCGTGGCGCAGCTGCAGCTCGCCCGAGAGCAATTAGCGGCCGAACAGGTGAGAGACCAACCCCGGTGACCCCCGGTTAATTAACTCGGTGGTATATGTGCGAAATCGGCGATGGCTCGGTTTCCCACGTAGCGAAACACCAGGAGATTTATCGGTGTTTAAAGCGAACGTGTGCGAGTGGAATAGATCAGAATGATGCGGTTTACTCATTAAAATAATAAAAATAAAAACGAAACAATTTTAATGAAAACATTTTTAACAATTGTTAATTGTTGAGACTTATACTTTGTTATATTAGTTCAATACATGCACATATACAAACTATATTGAATACGTCACTAAAATAAATCGACTGCATTGTAGCTTGAAACAGTAATAATAATATATATTTATTTACGGTATCTCCTTTTTACAAAACATATGCAACAAAAATCAATATTACAACTAAATATATAAATGTATGTAAATGATAATCAAACTGAAATATAATTATAAATTGACAGTGAATAATACTAATATTTTAAATTGGTCATAACAAAAGTATTAATTCCGTTGATACCTACTTAAATAAACGCATCATTTATGACAACATTTGATTATTTTTTTACAATTAAATTCCTATTTATTTATTACAAATTTAAAAATTACATAAAAATATTAATAATGATAGAATGTGCAGTATATTATTTTTCAAATTATTTTTTTATTTCTAATTCTTCATATAAACCCTATCGTAATATCTTCTGTTTCATTTACCGATTAATAAATCGTTGTTAAAAAACAGTTTTATTAATTAATAATCCGGTGCTGTTTATCTTTATATTTCGATTTTTTTTTATTTTAATATATTACCCTGGCAAACTTTTATCCGGAAAGTGCTCTATTTTTTTATTAATAATCGCTCATTCAAAATCAAACTAAAATTTTAAACAGCACTTAAAACCGTTTCCGTTTTGTTTTTCTTTAATTTAAAACACTCGACTCGTAAAAAATCAGAACGTTTACATTAATTGGCTCGTAACTATGAGCAATCCGGCGTAAATATTTACACGAGCCACCCACCTACCAAAATTCGCGTTTCGAAATTCCCGGAAAATTTATAGCAGACGCCGAATTTCCCCGTTGTGTTTTTTTTATTGTTTTCGTTTCGTTTGGGAAATATTTTCAATAATGATGATGACGGCAATCTGTGGAAATCGATTACTTTCCGCTCGGTCGTAAAAAGTTTTAAAGTTTTCTTTGATTTGTGTCTATAAAACTGGAGTATTTTTAGAAATAAAAAATATGTTGGCTTTACGGCGTTGTAATTGCATTTTTTTTACTGTGTTTCATTGCTTGAGTCTCTGGCTGTAATGAATGTTGTTTAAATTAAATAAAAATGACTTGAAAATAATTTATAAATTATTTCCACATTTAGTTCTGTGACTTTTGACTTACGTTACGTAAGCACTTTAAACAAAAATGAACATTAAAACAGCTACTTCCCAGGCAAATACCCCGCCGGACATTAAATTACATAATGTACACCTGCTGTTGCATATCAATAATATATTGCACTATGCAACAAATTTTTGATCCTGACGAGGGATAGATACCGAAACGCGTGTCTGCAGATGGCCTTATATTAAGTAATGTTCTTTTTTGCTTCTTTGCATTGAATCAAAAAAAGCAAAAAAGAACGTTACTTAATATAAGGCCATCTGCAGACACGTGTTTCGGGATCTATCCCTCGTCAGTTTATTAATTATTTTCAAATAATTTTTATTTAATTTATTTAAATAACTGTGATCGAATGTTGTTTAATTCACATGATGTATTTAGTTGTAGCGTGGAATATCCGTTTGTATTTATTATTATTTAATAATATTATTAAATATAGCTGAATAAATACGTGGAATATTCGTCGTCAGACCTTCGCTGATTGCCGCCCGCATTTTAAGCCATTACCGAAAATCCGTCAATCTGACGACGACGTGCCGATGCGGCCCTTATCTACCCCTGCGGGCGAGGGAGCATCAGTCAAAATTGGAAAATTCCCGATAGCTAACGGGTGACAGTTACAGGGGGTGCCGTCATCAGGAGACGCCTTATCCATCTCCCCCCCCCCCCGCGGAAAATATCTGCATTTACATTTTTTCCCTCGCATACATTTTCTTCTTATCGCTAACGCGAATTATACTAAATGTTTCAAGATACATAAGTTTACACACATACATTGGGCGCGTTCATGAGAGACAACTGTTTGGGATAACCGGACTTTTTAACGTGGACGTGATCGCAATTTTTGCAATAATAAAAAATATATTAATTGTTAAGGCGTCTACTTCATAATCCTTTGTTTGTGTTTGTGATATTATCACGTTAATACTTAACAAATGCGAATCATAATAAATAAAAGACGACGCAAGCGCCATCTATTGCCTAATTTCATGTGGCTTTCATCAACGATTTGGAACACACTAGTCTGATGATGTTCGAAAAACCGAAATGGCCATCACTGGTTATCCATACGCTAGATGAATGCTGGCTAAACATTTTATTAAACTTAACCAATAGTTAGTTAAAAGACAGTTAAGAAACTGTTAGCAGGCACTTAAAAGACTGATGGTTTACAGACAGTTAACAGTTTGCTCGTTAAGAGACATTTAACAGTCTGATTAATGAAAACGTTTATTAACTTTGTTTGTATAACTGAAATTATCAAACTAAAAGTCTGTTAACTGCCTCTCAACTAACAGTATGTTAACTGTGTGTTAAGTAGACGTCAACAGCAGAAAACATTCTTTATTTATTTATTAACGGAAATCCATTTTTACAAATGTAATTACAAAAATTTAATATAATATAAATTCTAACAAAAAATTATTAGCAAAAAAAAACAATGATTTAATTTTAATTTAAGAGAAAATAAATATATAATTGGCGAACAAATTCAATGAAAGTATTTCATTGACGACGATAAGTAAATCAGTCTTGAGTAGTTTTGTTATATTGCATCTTTGTATGTTATCGATTTTTTTCGCTAATTATATATTTATATTCTCTTTAATTAAAATTAAATCATTGTTTTTTTTTGCTAATAATTTTTTGTTAGAATTTATATTATATTAAATTTTAGATGGCGCAATAATTAATTTCGTGACATCGAGAATAAATCAAATCTGGGATTAAATGAAAAATGGTTAGCAAGTCGTAACTTTGTTCGTACAACTGAAGTTATCAAACTAACAATCTGTTAAATGTCTCTCAACTAACAGTATGTTAACTGCTACTTAACAGACAGTTAACATACGGTTACTAATATAAGACTATTTAATGTCTCTCAACTAACAGTATGTTAACTGCTACTTAACAGACAGTTAACATACGGTTACTAATATAAGACTATTTTATTTCCTTTCTTCGCTAATTTATTTTTATGTTAAATGTACATTTGCGTCTCCTGACTAAATGAGCACCATGTACATTAAGTAGAAACATTAATTAGTGAAGAAAGGAAATAAAACAGTGTTTTATTAGTGATTATTACTTCACATAACTCAAAACAAATAGTGAATATGACACTCTGTTATTTGATAAGCAGTTAACAGACTGTTAGTTTTATAATTAACTGCTACTTAGAAGACATTTAACATACTGTTGGTTGAAAGACAGTTAACAGACTGTTAGTTCGATAATTAACTGACACTTAACAGACATTTAACATACTGTTATTTGAGATACAGTTAACAGACTGTTAGTTTGATAATTAACTGCTAATAAACATACATTTAACATACTGTTATTTGAGAGACAGTTAAAACACTGTTAAATTGATAATCAACTGTTACTTAACAGATATTTAACATACTGTTAGTTGAGAGACAGTTAACAGATTGTTAGATTGATAATTAACTCTAATAAACATACATTTAGCATACTGTTAGTCCAGACACAGTTAACAGACTGATAGTTTAATAATTAACTGATACTTAACAGACATTTAGCATACTGTTGGTTGTGAGACAATTAAAAGACTGTTAAATTGATAATCAAATGCTACTTAACAGATATTTAACGTACTGTTAGTTGAGAGACAGTTAACAGATTGTTAGATTGATAATTAACTGCTAATAAACAGACATTTAACATACTGTTATTTGAGATACAGTTAGCAGACTGTTAGTTTGATAATTAACTGCTAATAAACATACATTTAACATACTGTTATTTGAGAGACAGTTAAAAGACTGTTAAATTGATAATCAACTGCTACTTAACAGATATTTAACGTACTGTTAGTTGAGAGACGGTTAACAGATTGTTAGATTGATAATTAACTGCTAATAAACATACATTTAACATACTGTTAGTTCAGGCACAGTTAACAGACTGTTAGTTTGATAATTAACTGATACTTAACAGACATTTAATATACTGTTGGTTGAGAGACAGTTAAAAGACTGTTAAATTGATAATAAACTGCTACTTAACAGATATTTAACGTACTGTTAGTTGAGAGACAGTTCACAGATTGTTAGATTGATAATCAACTGCTAATAAACATACATTTAACATACTGTTAGTTGAGGCACAGTTAACAGACTGTTAGTTTGATAATTAACTGATACTTAACAGACATTTAACATACTGTTGGTTGAGAGACAGTTAACAGACTGTTAGATTGATAATTAACTGCTACTTAACAGACATTTGGTTGAGAGACAATTAACACACTGTCAGTTTAATAACTTCAGTTATACAAACAATGTCAAAAAGTGTTTTTATTAATCGAAAAATAAAAATTGCGCCAACAATTTGTTTTCAGGTTTCAATGGAGATCCGAATCAACATACAATAAAGCGTAATTAAAATGACTGTAGTACATTTCGTGAGAAACAAACATTCGTTACAAAAATATCCAATTTAAAATAAAAAAATATTTGAAAATAGTTGTAAATAAATTATTTCCACATTTAGCTCTGTGACATCATGACTTACATTACGTAAGTAATTTAAACAAATGCACATTAAAACAACTACTTCCCGGGCAAATACCCTTCCGAATATTGAACTACATAATGTACACCTGCTGTTGCATATCAATAAAATATTCCATTATGCAATATTTTTTATTAAATTTATTAAATAACTGTGACTAGGTGAATGAATACTCCTTTTTATTTGTAATATACATCTTAGTCTAGCTCAGACAGTCTAAGACCTACGTATTAAGCCTTTCTACTCTTTCATTTTTTTTAATCTTAATATAATTAAGAATAATTGTTCCTATATTTTTTTAAAATTTATAAAACAGCGGAAATCCTTTCCTTTTTATTTATTTTTATGAATATTCACGCGAGTCCAATTAAAACCCCCAATTTATTTCTCGTTTAAGCGCGGTAAAATGTATTCAGAGGGTGCGGAGGCTCGTATTTTTAAAAATTTATGAAGTGCACTCTTGCACTTATCCCCCCTGCATAATATCTTTAAATTTTCCGCGTGACCAGGCGAGGAGATTAAAACGGTATATCATCCGCGTTTCCCTGGCACATACAACTCCGCCCTCACTTACTTACAGACTTGATAGTGCGAAAATGGTTCGGGGGAGGGAGATGGTGCAATGAGAAAGATTTAGGGACGCTCTATTTTTTTTCTTCTTTCTTTTTTTAAAATAATCGCCCACAGGTGTGTGCGAAGATGGGGAATTGAAATAAATATTAAGATCTTTTATATTACAAATAAATTAAAAATAATAGAAAAGAGCATTAATTTATATTGATTTCGAAATTAAAGGCATTTTTTTTATTTTCTAACTAAATTTATCGTCATTATCAAGGAAATAACATTATTTTCCTGATAATGAAACTAGTTGGAAAAAATAAGTGGAACAAATCAAGTGCCTTTAATTTCCAATTCAATATTAGTTAAAATGTTTCATCAAGTGATCAATTAATTCATTTATTTACGGAAATCTCCTTTCTACAAAAACTGTAAACATTTACATAAATCATCATAAATAATAATACACAAATAAGTCAACTATTCAACATAAACTTTGAACATCTTTATCCCAAGTGATTTTACAATTCAAAATGAGAATTAAATCGATATTTTTATATATAATATATATATAAAAAAAACATTTTTATTCAGACAATATGACAAAAAAATTACGAAATTTATTATAACAGTGTATACAATGTGAAAATAATTTATTAATTATTTTCAAATCATTTTTATTTAATATATTTAAATAACTGTGACCAAGTGAATGAATACTCTTTTCTATTTGTATACAATTGTGTTAGACCTATGGTCGATAGTCCATGCTGTGCATATATTTTTATTATTATATGTTATTGAGATTATTGTGACTAGTTAAATTTATTTCACTATATTTTTTTTCTTCGTTTACACAGAGTGCTAGAATGGAAGCCCAGGCGAGGACCCACCAGTTGCTGGTGCACAACAGAGAGCTTCTCGACCACATAGCCGCGCTCGTCGCTCATCTCCAGGGCACGGACAAGGCCTCGAATCTCCCCCAAGGATCTCCCCACGTCACGATGCCTCAGGTAATTCACATTTAATAAATCATCGAGTTTATTGAAAACCGCATTTTTTTTTTTTCTTCTTCTTGAATCCACTTTTTTTTATTTCCCATTGCTTTTTATATGCAGTTTGTTAATTTGAAAACAGTTCAGTGTGTTTGGTAAGAAGTTAATTGTAGAAGATTGGGACTCAAATGATATTGAATATTAGAAATGTAACTCCAAAGGTAATGGATATTGAAAATGTAACTGTAAAGATAATTGACAGGAACTCCAAATATATTAAACCGGAACTCTAAAGCTGTTGAACATTCGTAACTCTAAACATTTTTAACTAGAACTCCAATGATATTGAACATTTAACTCCAGAGATATTTGACTGGAACTCCAGAGATACTGATATTAAAAAAGTAACTCTAAATTTATTAGACTGGAACCGCAAAAACATTGAAGCGTAAATTTCAAAGATATTAGACTGGAACTATTGAATTTTGGAAACGTAACTCCAAAAATTTAATACTGACCTGTTTTCAAATTAACATCCTGTATTTCTTATGTTTTGATTCTGTTTAGTTTTTATTAACACGCAAAATTATATTGGGTTTTTCGAGTTTACGTGAAATTCCGTAGAATAGATAAATTCGTCGGGCTTGAAATGTGATGATGATGCTATTTCTCCAAATTTTAAGGAGGATAATTTGCGAAAGCATTAAAATATATACAAGAGATTTAAAAAACCCAAAAAGGGTAGCCCAAACCCAAAGTGAGGTGTAGTGGCTGAGTATTGTATATTGTATTGTACAAGATATTTAGAAGACTGTTAGTCTATAACATTTTTAACGAATATTATAAGACATTATTACATTATAATTCTTTGGAAGACTAAAAGATGAAATAATTCATTAATTATTTTAAAATTCTTTTTATTTAATTCCGAAACAATATAATCATGTTATATATATATATATATATATATACAGAGTATCCTACGACTTGATGCTCATAGCTTGTAATATTGTGTAAAAAATACACTGTTACTCCTTATTTCACTTATTTATTTGTATCGTTAAATCGAGATATAGCCGTGCTCATTATCAATAACAAACTCAATTCTTATAACTATTGGCGCGATATTTATATCTAAGGGGATTGAAGAAAATGAAAATAAAATAAGTTAGGTGTATTTGGATTTGGGGTGGTTGTCGGTTGCAGTGTTCTTTTTGAGTAATTAATCCAATAATGAATTAACCAAGCGTCTGAAATAAAAATTTTTAGCAAAATATTTTTATTTTTATACATTTCGATGTATTCCAGCACATTTAATTTACAAGAACCCGACAGTTTTAAAAGTTTACCAAAAATCAGCAGTCATTAGAAACGGCTTGTGTTTCGTTTATAATGAATGGTGTGCGACTCCGGGTTTTGAATTTTAAAATAATCGGGAGCTATTCTGTAAGAAAAATTTTGAGCTTAACGTGTACGTTACTTTTTCATCATCACAGTCTAAGCTGCTATTGTAATAAATATATATTCGTAGAAATTAATCAATAAATTTAACATTTCCCACACGGAATAGTTGCTTAATTAAATTCCTAACTGTAAAATACAGTCAAAACTTAGCAGTTGATGCAGCGAACAACTCTTGCAGAGCCTCCTGAATTTCAGCTATTTTTATGAAAATGGTCAAATTTGAGTTGGATTTAAAAAATCCCAAAAAATAAAATTACTGCTACAGAATTGATGCAACTACTTTAGTTGCTTAATTAGATTCATAACTGTAAATTACAGTCAAAACTTAGCAGTTGATGCGTCTAACAACTCTTGCAGAGCCTCCTGAATTTTAGTTATTTTCGTGAAAATGTTAAAAATTGAGTTGGATTTAAAAATCCCAAAAAATAAAATTACTGCTACAGAATTGATGCAACTACTTTAGTTGTTTAATTAGATTCCGAACTGCAAATTAAAGTCAAAACTTAGCTGTTGATGCAGCGGACAACTCTTGCAGAGCTTCCTGAATTTCGATTATTTTCAGGAAAATTGTCGGATTTGAGTTGGATTTGAAAATTCCCAAAAAATAAAATTACTGCTACAGAATTGATCCAACTACATTAGTTGCTTAATTAGATACCGAACTGTAAATTACAGTCAAAACTTAGCAGTTTATGCAGCGAACAACTCTTGCAGAGCCTCCTGAATTTCATTTATTTTCATGAAAATGGTCGCATTTGAGTCGGATTTAAAAATTCCCAAAAAAATAAAATTACTGCTTCAGAATTGATCGAACTACTTTAGTAGCTTAATTATATTCCTAACTGCAAACTAAAGTCAAAACTTAGCAGTTGATGCAGTGGACAACTCTTGCAGAGCCGCCAGAATTTCAGTTATTTTCGTGAAAATGGTAGGATTTGAGTTCGATTTAAAAATTCCCACAAAATAAAATTACTGCTACAGAATTGATCCAACTACTTTAGTTGCTTAATTAGATCCTGAACTACAAATTAAAGTCAAAACTTAGTAGTTGATGCAGCGAACAACTCTTGCAGAGCCTCCTGAATTTCAGTTATTTTCGCGAAAATGGTCGGATTTCAGTTGGATTTAAAAATTCCCAAAAAATAAAATTACTGCTACAGAATTGATGCAACTACTTTAGTTGCTTAATTAGATGCCGAACTACAAATTAAAGTCAAAACTTAGTAGTTGATGCAGCGGACAACTCTTGCAGAGCCTCCTAAATTTCAGTTATTTTTATGAAAATGGTCAAATTTGAGTTGGATTTAAAAATTCCCAAAAAGTAAAATTACTGCTACAGAATTGATGCAACTACTTTAGTTGCTTAACTAGATTCATAACTGTAAATTACAGTCAAAACTTAGCAGTTGATGCGCCTAACAACTCTTGCAGAGCCTCCTGAATTTCAGTTATTTTCGCGAAAATGGTCGGATTTCAGTTGGATTTAAAAATTCCCAAAAAATAAAATTACTGCTACAGAATTGATGCAACTACTTTAGTTGCTTAATTAGATCCCGAACTATAAATTAAAGTCAAAATTTAGCAGTTGATACAGCGGACAACTCTTGCAGAGTCTCCTGAATTTCAGTTATTTTCATGAAAACGATCAGATTTGAAATGAATTTAAAAATTCCCAAAAAATAAAATAATTGCTACAGGATTAATCCAACAATTTTAATTACTGAATTATATTTATAATTACAAAATAGCCATTTACTAAGGATTAACAATTCGCAAATAATTGTAATAATGGAAATCTTCGGATGTAATTCTCATAAATAATGATTTTCTATATAAATTCTTTATAATTAAATAAAAATAAATTTATAAAAGTGGATTATTATAGTAAAATTATAAATTTGTAAAACAATCATTATGATTATTTTTTAAACATATACTTAATTAAAATCTCCATCCAAGTAATTTAAAAGATAAATTAAATATGTTTTAAAAATTAAAAAGTGAAGTAAGAAACATTTCTTTTTATTTATCTTATATAACACTTCATATAGCTCATCAAAAACACAGTTTAATAAACATGTTTTGCAAAAAAAAAACATTACGATTTATTCGTTTGAGTAAAATAATTTTTCAATAAATCATCCTTTTTATGAAAAATTGCATGAAAAGGTTGTTCGAATTTATAAACATATATTCACAAAACTCTGGAAGCACAATAAAAGAACGCAACGCTATATATATTTTGTTGTTTATTTTTTTATTATTATTTATTCCTTTGCGCTTTTGTGTCCCGCATTTATTTTCGTTTGCGCCAGCAGTGTTTGTGTGTTTGTGTCCAGTGCCTGTTGTTGTTATTATTGTGTGCAGCATGCGCGCGTAACACGATCTAAAATTCCTGCAGGTCTTGCCCGCGCAGGATAACAATAACCGTTTTCCGCTAGAGGTGCTCGCCAAAACTAAATGTTAGGTAAATAAACTGGAGCGTCAGCTTCGGGTTTTTTAAAATTCTCAAATTGCAGCAGCAAATGCAAGAAGGGGGTGGATACCACGAGGAGCAGCAGGAGCACAGTCCGGTGTTCCAGGCGCTCGGGTTGAACCCGCAGGGTTTGATCGAGAATAGGGCGGTGACGTCGCCGCTGAGGGGGTTTAACAGCGCGGGGGTTTTTAATTTCAATTACCCAGCGCCGGATTTCAGTTTGGAAGCGCAGTTGTTGCAGCGGTTGCAAGCTTTAAGCGGGTACACCCCGCCGCAATACGCTTACAACCAGAACTTGGCGTTTCTACCGAGCTTCTACGCGAACCCGCTGGTGAATAATAATTACACCCTGCAGAGCCCGCCTCAGAAGAAATTCACAACGAGCCCTCTTCCCGTTAGACATAGTTTCAATTCGAGCCCTATTATGGATAAGCGGATAAGTCCTGCTAGAAGCAACGACACCTACCAATCACAAAACAGCCTTCAGTACCACTCGTCTCAGAACCTCCAAGTCCCGCAACCAACCTCCCAACGGCAATCGCCGCTTTTATGCAGCAACAACAACCTGACGGTCCAGAACCCGAATCAAAACCCCCCGCAAGCATCCCCAAGACCCGAACGGAAATCCGAGCCGAGATTCATCAAACCCCTACCGCAAATGGGCGCCATCACCACCACCGATTCCTCAGGAAGGGTCCGCGTGATTGTTCCAGTACCTTCCGACGAAACCGCCGACGCGCTCGCTTCCATCAAGCTCACCGACGATTCCCGTCCTGGAAACATCCCGACCATCACGCGCTCCACCAGCGAAAAAGTTCCTAACAGAAGCGAGTTGATGTCGCAGGTGCAGAGAACAACGTGGGCCCGGCACACGACTAAATAAACCATATCAAGCACACTCGAAAAGATAAGAAAAATGGACCAAATCATATCATTTCCTCTCGTTGGATTTTGTAAATATTGTTAATACAGCCGTTGTAAAACTGGATTGTGATTTGTATAAAGCATAACGTTTTGAATTTTGGAAAGAAAAAAAAAAACAAATATAAATATATACATATAAATAGGATATATTAATAGAATCTAACTTCAGTTGGTTGTTTTTGAGATTTATTTTAGAAAATTATAAAAATCACAACTTAAATAGTGTGTTAAAATTAAATCAAATTAATTTCATTTTAAAATAGTCAAGAAATAGCAAAGACGTGTCTCTATAATTTTCATCATAATATTTTGTATTGAGAAAAATACAGAAAAAAAAAACATTTTATTTCCTCTTGAGAATTTTAAAATTATAAAAAGAATATATTCAGAATTAATGTAACTATTTTAATCGCTTAAATAGATTTATTTTTTTTGTACTTGGTGCAGCCTACAATTCTTGCACAGCCATCTTGATTTCAATTATTTTCATAAAAGTGCTGAGATTATATGCAGGAATAATTAAACTTAATTATATTCCAAACTATAAAATACAGTTAAAAGATTGTAGTTGACGCAGCGATAACTCTTGCACAGCCTCCTGAATTTCAGTAATTTTCCCAAAGTGCTCAAATTTGAGTCGAATTTAAAAATTCTTAAAAAATTACAAAATTGCTGCAGGATTTATCTAACTATTTTAATCACTTAAATAGATTCAAAGCTACAAAATACAGTCAATTATTTGTAGTTGACGCAGCGGATAACTCTTGCACAGCCTCCTGAATTTTAGTAATTTTCGTAAAACTGCTCAAATTTGAATTGAATTTAAACATTCTTAAAAAAAATACAAAATTGCTGCAGGATTCTTCTAACTATTTTAATCGCTTAAGTAGATTCCGAACTACAAAATACAGTCAATTATTTGTAGTTGACGCAGCGGCTAACTCTTGCACAGCCTCCTGAATTTCAGCAATTTTCTTAAAACTGCTCAAATTTGAGTCGAATTTAAAAATTCTTAAAAAATTACAAAATTGCTGCAGGATTTATCGAACTATTTTAATCGCTTAATTAGATTCCAAACTACAAAATACAGTCAAAAGTTTGTAGTTGACGCAGCGGCTAACTCTTGCACAGCCTCCTGAATTTCAGCAATTTTCTTAAAACTGCTCAAATTTGAGTCGAATTTAAAAATTCTTAAAAAATTACAAAATTGCTGCAGGATTTATCGAACTATTTTAATCGCTTAATTAGATTCCAAACTACAAAATACAGTCAAAAGTTTGTAGTTGACGCAGCGGCTAACTCTTGCACAGCCTCCTGAATTTCAGCAATTTTCTTAAAACTGCTCAAATTTGAGTCGAATTTAAAAATTCTTAAAAAATTACAAAATTGCTGCAGGATTTATAGATTCAAAACTACAAAATACAGTCAATTATTTGTAGTTGACGCAGCGGATAACTCTTGCACAGCCTCCTGAATTTCAGCAATTTTCGTAAAACTGCTAAAATTTGAGTTGAATTTAAAAATTCTTAAAAAATATCCGAAATTGCTGCAGGATTCATCTAACTATTTTAATCGCTTAATTAGATTCCAAACTACAAAATTCAGTCAATTATTTGTAGTTGACGCAGCGGCTAACTCTTGCACAGCCTCCTGAATTTCTGCAATTTTCGTAGAACTGCTCAAATTTGAGTCGAATTTAAAAATTCTTACAAAATTATAAAATTGCTGCAGGACTCTTCTAACTATTTTAATAGTTTAACTAGATTCCGAACTACAAAATACAGTTAATTATTTGTAGTTGACGCAGCGGATAACTCTTGCACAGCCTCCTGAATTTCAGCAATTTTCGTAAAACTGCTAAAATTTGAGTTGAATTTAAAAATTCTTAAAAAATATCCGAAATTGCTGCAGGATTCATCTAACTATTTTAATCGCTTAATTAGATTCCAAACTACAAAATACAGTCAATTATTTGTAGTTGACGCAGCGGCTAACTCTTGCACAGCCTCCTGAATTTCGGTAATTTTCGTAAAACTGCTCAAATTTGAGTTGAATTTAAAAATTCTTAAAAAAATCCAAAATTGCTGCATGATTCATCTAACTATTTAAATCGCTTAACTAGATTCCGAACTACAAAATACAGTCAATTATTTGTAGTTGACGCAGCGGATAACTCTTGCACAGCCTCCTGAATTTCAGCAATTTTCGTAAAACTGCTAAAATTTGAGTCGAATTTAAAAATTCTTTAAAAATATCCAAAATCGCTGTAGGATTCATCTAACTATTTTAATCGCTTAATTAGATTCCAAACTACAAAATACAGTCAATTGTTTGTACCTCGTGCAGCGGATAAGTCTTGCACAGCCTCTTGAATTTTAGTAATTTTGGTAAAAGTTGAGTCGATTTTTTTGAAGTTATAATAAATATAAGTAAAACTGAAGCAAATTAATCTAATTTAAAAGTTTAATTTAATATAAAACACTTGGTTTTATGACGAGAATATCAAGGAAAACTAAGCACTTACATACATATCTATCTCAAAAACAACTACTGGCTTTCTCTATTTCTATCTATCATCTTCTTCTTCTTAATCTAGCTTTAAGCGAGCATTCGTTATCGTTTTCTACTTGAGCGAGATTTATTCACGTTAACAAAACATGCATTTCCTCTATAATAAATTAATACTGTTATTAAGTGGTAAATGCAAATTTTATTTATTATGTCTTTTTCTTACTCTTCATTTTATAATAATTATAACCTTTTAAATTTAATTACCGAGAATAAATTCAATATTCATTCATAACGGATTCTCTTTTTTTTACAAAATATATATTATTTCATATTTCGATTTTTAAATATATAATTTTGTAAATTACTGTACAAATGTTTCTTTACATCAACAAAAATGTTTAGTTATTTAATTTGAGAAATTAGAAACGAAAAGGATTAATAACGATACAAAAAAACCGTTAACAAATTCCTTTTTTTTGATAGCGTGAATATTTAAATAAATTAAATAATGAAAAAAAAAAATGTTTATGTAAATAGTTTGAATAAGTGTTTTCTTTTGTACATACATTTTAAGACGTTTACGCCAGTATTTATTAATAATTTGTTTATTATTACTCATTATTTCAGAGATTATTATTGTAAATTAGGCTTATCTTGTTAATGGTTATTATATTTATGGCGACGAAGTCGACGCAGGAAAAGTAATAAATGATTTTTGAATAGATTTAATTATTTACCCCACTCCCCTGCATTTATTTAAATCAGAAGGAGATTTTCGAATTATTATATTTCTAAACTTTCTTATGATTTAAATTTTGTCCTAAAAAAATATTTTTTATTTAACTTTTTAATTTTCTGCACTGACGGCAATGTAGTCTTTATGATTAACTTAGTGCAGAACAAACCTAGTATTTCCATTGTATATTTGGTTTAAGTATAACGTGAAGTTATGTAACTTGAATAAAACACTTGGTTAATTACTTACATCACAATTTTGTGAAAATTGTGAAGTAAGGAATTAACCAAGTGTTAGTATTTCCATATGTTTATATTACAAAGTATATCTTAGAACACAATAAATTGAATATCATTTATGAGAGATTTTTTTTATAAAGTGGTTTATTTGTATAAGAGTAGACTTTTAATTTCAGATTATCCATGATTGCTATGGTATATTTTCAGTAATTGTTGTAATGGTTATTAAAAATGTTGAGCTAAAAAAATCACTATTCTTCGAGGCAACAGCTATGTAAGTTCTTTCTGATTTTATTGTAAGGCCGAAAAACGCGAATATTCTTGCTCGAAAACGAAACAAGATAGATAAAATCCTATTACATCAATTTATTTAGCATACATTTATCATTAATTTAAAATATTTTCGGCTTCTCTGAAGGTCCTGGCAGCCCGTGACGCAGCTCGCCGTATCTTTTTAAAAAGGTCTTTTGAGGCGACGGCTTCTGGAGATGCAGAAATCATCCGAAATCAGAAATTCCAATTGCATTGTATTAAGTATGCGTACATTTTGTCGTTCAATTTTTAGAAAAAAAAAAAAACGACAAAATTGCGGCCTTCTGAGTAATTGCTTTTTCTGGTCTAAAAATCTGTCTTTGATCGGCTGTAAAAAATAGAAAATAAATAATAGGAAAAATCCGATCCATCAACGACTAGAAAAAAAATAGTTTAGAATACGAGATAAAAAGCCGCTGGCATATTGAATAAACACACGTTGATATATCCCCACCACCGATTTTGAAAATGTTGTTTCGAGATAATCACGTTTAAAGATTTGAGATGTGTTCGAGTAACTTTGCATAATTTCCGCAATTTGTATCCAATCAATATGAAACTTTTTGGGAAACAATCTTAAATGTACACACTTTCAAATTCCGCGATTTTTTTGAACCTATGCAGGTAAGCATCACCCCTTTATTATACATAATGGAATGCAAGTGTTTGACCACAGTACAGTCTTTCTGTCCCTATTTTTTTTTTTTTTTTTTCATTTGTTTTATTCATAAGTATTTTATAATAAACCTGCAACTTTAATATAATTAATAGTTTTACTATTTAAACATTGGTAATTCATATTGCTATAAGAAATATGAATGGGCTGTTGATAATATAACGAAGCGCTGGACAGATTGATGAAAGGCTTTTATTTTTAAGAGTAAAATTGCATCAAAGTCGAGATTCTTGCGTCGTAAATTCCGAAGAACCTCCAACAAATTAATTGCACCGCACCAACAAGTTTGAAGTTTACGTTAATGTTTTTATTTACATATATTAAATAAAAATAAAAATGATTTGATTTTTATTTTTATTTAATATATTTAAATAATTGTGACCAAGTGAATGAATACTCTTTTCTATTTATTTTTATTTACTTTCACTGTCGGTTTTTGTTTTTCCGCATTCGCTTAATCGAGCTCTGGTGTCGAATAGTTAAATTCAACAAATTATTTTTAAAATCAACCAGTTCAATTTTCAAGATTGAAAATTTAATCTGGATTTTTATTTATTTTATCAGTAGATTTATAATAATCTGTTCATATTTATTATTTTAAAATTAAAACCAAACATAAACAACTAAAATTGCACATTTCCAACCACCTCGTACGTTTTCACTGAACAATAATAATGCCAGCGTTTTAATAATTCGGTTAAATATGTATTTATACGCTGAGTGATAAATTTCACGGGAGATTTCCTCCCCGGCCGCACGCTGAGCACATTTTGCATACTCCCCCTCAGCGCGAATAAATCCCGTCTTTCGTCATCCCCGGGAAAATTACCGACTGGAAACGATAAAGATGAACGGGCGAATCGTGTCGTAATATTCACTTTACACCACACTTTATGCAATATATAAAGCGATAAAATATGCTCGAAAATGTGTGTTGAAAACCGGAGAAGAGCGTGTTTTTACAATTCATCAGTTTATTTTTTTTTTTTTTTAAGAAATAAAAGAGAAAAAAAAATGATTGATGAATACCGAAAGGGGGTAATTTTATGGGAAATTACGCTTTTTAATAACGGAATCAAATTTCATGTGTTTCTTCCTTTAATTTGAATTCCGTACTTTTTTTATAGCTTTTATAAGTGCCTTTTTGATTAAATTTTAATTAAAAAAGATAAAAAGTTCCTTTTTAGTTACAATTTAATCAAAAAGGTATAGATCGGTTGGTGAAACAATGGGGTCTTAATTGTAGTGATTGTTATTTGTAAACATATTTGCTAATACTTTTTTTCTGGACCAAAGATGGGTTTCAATTTAACAAGCCTCGTATGTTCAAATCATTCTAACCGACCAATTGCTGTTAGTACTTTTTTAATATCAAGAAAATTTTGTCTAAGAAATCATCAACAATTTTATCCAACTCCAACTTCCATATGTAATGCATGCTGTCAATGGGCGCGTTCAGGGAAATTTTAGACGCCCATAGCGCTTGAAGTTCCCTAAACACGCTTTCCAGGTTAAGGACGCTCACGAAAATATGGCTGCGCGGCTTGAAAAGCGATAAAGCGGAAAAAATATATGCTTTACCGCTTGATAAAACGCTGCAGCGCCACACATAAAGCGGTACCGTTCAGCGACACCGCTTTCGTAAAGCGCTGCAGCGCTACAGTTCCCTGAACGCGCCCATTGATCTAACCTTGGTGAAATAGCACGATCCCATTCGCCAAATATTAATTCATGCCAGACAAACTTGGAATAAGATATATTTTAGCGACGTTGAGTTTGGATAGAACTTTTAATGATTTCTCGCAATTGAAAAAGTACTCACAGAAATTGATAGGTTATAGTGACAAACATAGCATGTATGCTGTTAGTGACCCTATCTTAATGACGAAGCACGATCCCAAACCTTCTATATTAAATGCTATACCCCGCAATTACCCCTAAATTCACGCTAGATAACAAGATATGTTTTAGCGACGTTGAGTTTGGATAAAATTCTTAATAATTTCTTGAACGCAATTTTCTCGCAATTCAATAAATTCGCACAGCAATTTATCATTCAGAGTGTTGCGAACATATAATGCATGCTGTCAAACAACGATCCATTCCCAGCAAATCTCCCTAAATTCACGTCAGACAACATGGTAATAAGGTATTCTTTGTTTTATCCAACAATGATTCCTCGAACAACATTTTCTCACAATTGTAAATGTACTCACAGCAATTAAAGTGATTAGACAGTGATTTTTTTGAACAGATACACTTGGCTGTGAGGTTTCTCAACTAATAGGGTTCGCTATAAAGATTTTTCTAAACCGATAGAGTTGGCTGTGAAGATCGTTTTAGACAGACATAGTTGGCTGTAGTAAATTCTTAACAAATAGAGTAGTTGGCTGTGGATATTTTTTTTTTGTCAAATAAAGTTCAATGTGGGTTTTTCTTAACAGACAGAGTTGGCTGTGAAGATTTTTTTCAAAACTGATAGAGTTGGCTGTGGGAATGTCTTAACAAATATTATATATTTTTAATATAATTCGCGTTGGTTGTTTTTTTTTAGACAGATAAAATTGTTAGTGAAGGGGGTGGCAAACCAAACCTAATGAAAGATGACGGGGGAGATAACAAGAAAAATTAACGAGAAGTATGCAGGAATAATGTAGAAAAGAAAACTTACACTTTAGCCCCGTTTTTTTTTAATTCTCACTCAGGGAGTGAAAAAAGGAGGCGGGGCTTAAAATGCTAAGCTTAATTATAGATGATGGGTCTTGAACAGATTAAATTGGCTGTGATGTTTTTTTTTTTTAAAAACAAATAGAGTTGGCTGTGAGGATTTTCTATAAAACAGATAGAGTTGTTGATATCAAGCTCTATATTAAGCAGCAAATATTAGCCAAATTAGCACTATATACAGATAGGTATCGTGATGATCCAGAGAAAAGTTTTATCTTTGTTAAAACATTATATATCATCCTCTATTATGCAAATTACGACATTTTTAATATAAATTTGTAATTTAAAAAAATTCACTTCTTAAAATACTATTAAATTGTTAAAATCGCGAGATTTTGTAAATAAAATTTATACAACAGAATTAATCAGTCATAAATGCGTTAGTTATAATAGCGTAAACCCTACATTTTCATAGAATTGTCATTCTCTTATTGCCTGATTATGACTTTAAATACATCGTAATTCCGTAATTTCGACTTCCGTATGATACAAGTTTGACGTTAAAATCACTCTCACTACCTGATTTTTACTTTTTTACGTCTAATTTTGACTTTAGAGACATCCCAATCACTTAATTTTTACTTTTAAAAACTCTCTGCCTGATTTTGACTTTAAAGTCTCTTTTATGGTTTATTTTTTCACATTAAAGACCTCTGAATTGCCTAATGTTGATATTAAAATCACTCTCATTGCCTGATTTTGATTATCTCTGACTCTTACTGTCGAATTTTGACTTTAAAGACATCCCAATTGCCTAATTTTGACACTAAATTCACTTTCATTGCCTGATTTTGATTATCTCTGACTCTTACTGTCGAATTTTGACTTAAAAGACATCCCAATTGCCTAATTTTGACATTAAATTCACTCTCATTGCCTGGTTTTGATTATCTCTGACCTTTATTGTCGAATTTTGACATTGAAGTCATTCCAATTGCATAATTTTGACATTAAATCCACTCTCATTGTCTGGTTTTGATTATCTCTGACTTTTATTGTCGAATTTTTACTTCAAAGACATCCCAATTACCTAATTTTGACATTAAAATCACTGTAATTGCCTGATTTTGATTATATCTGACTCTTGCTGTCGAATTTTGACTTCAAAGACATCACAATTGTCTAATTTTGACATTAATTTCACTCTCATTGCCTGATTTTGATTATCTCTGACTTTTATTGTCGATTTTTGACTTTAAAGACATCCCAAATGCCTAATTTTGACATTAAATTCACTCTTATTCTCGAATTTTGACTTTAAAGACATCCCGTTTGCCTAATTTTGACACTAAATTCACTTTCATTGCCTGATTTCGATTATCTCTGACTCTTGCTGTCGAATTTTGACTTTAAAGACATCCCAATTGCCTAATTTTGACATTAAATCCACTCTCATTGCCTGATGTTGATTATCTCTGACTTTTATTGTCGAATTTTGACTTTAAAGACATCCCAATTGCCTAATTTTGACACTAAATTCACTTTCATTGCCTGATTTTGATTATCTCTGACTCTTACTGTAGAATTTTGACTTTAAAGACATCCCAATTGCCTAATTTTGACATTAAATCCACTCTCATTGCCTGATGTTGATTATCTCTGACTTTTATTGTCGAATTTTGACTTTAAAGACATCCCAATTGCCTAATTTTGACATTAAATTCACTCTCATTGCCTGGTTTTGATTATCTCTGACCTTTATTGTCGAATTTTGACATTGAAGTCATTCCAATTGCATAATTTTGACATTAAATCCACTCTCATTGTCTGGTTTTGATTATCTCTGACTTTTATTGTCGAATTTTGACTTCAAAGACATCCCAAATACCTAATTTTGACATTAAAATCACTCTAATTGCCTGATTTTGATTATATCTGACTCTTACTGACGAATTTTGACTTCAAAGACATCACAATTGTCTAATTTTGACATTAATTTCACTCTCATTGCCTGATTTTGATTATCTCTGACTTTTATTGTCGATTTTTGAATTTAAAGACATCCCAAATGCCTAATTTTGACATTAAATTCACTCTTATTGTCGAATTTTGACTTTAAAGACATCCCGTTTGCCTAATTTTGACACTAAATTCACTTTCTTTGCCTGATTTTGATTATCTCTGACTTTTATTGTCGAATTTTGACTTTAAAGACATCCCAATTGCCTAATTTTGACATTAAATCCACTCTCATTGCCTAATTTTGACATTAAATCGACTCTTATTGTCGAATTTTGACTTTAAAGACATCCCAATTGCCTAATTTTGACATTAAATTCACTCTTATTGTCGAATTTTGACTTTAAAGACATCCCAATTGCCTAATTTTGACATTAAATTCACTCTCATTGCCTGGTTTTGATTATCTCTGACCTTTATTGTCGAATTTTGACATTGAAGTCATTCCAATTGCATAATTTTCACATTAAATCCACTCTCATTGTCTGGTTTTGATTATCTCTGACTTTTATTGTCGAATTTTGACTTCAAAGACAGCCCAATTACCTAATTTTGACATTAAAATCACTCTAATTGCCTGATTTTGATTATATCTGACTCTTGCTGTCGAATTTTGACTTCAAAGACATCAGAATTGTCTAATTTTGACATTAATTTCACTCTCATTGCCTGATTTTGATTATCTCTGACTTTTATTGTCGATATTTGACTTTAAAGACATTCCAAATGCCTAATTTTGACATTAAATTCACTCTCATTGCCTGATTTTGATCATCTCTGACTTTTATTGTCGATTTTTGACTTTAAAGTCATCCCAATTGCCTAATTTTGACATTAAATCCACTCTCATTGCCTAATTTTGACATTAAATCGACTCTTATTGTCGAATTTTGACTTTAAAGACATCCCAAATGCCTAATTTTGACATTAAATCCAATCTTATTTGTCGAATTTTGACTTTAAAGACATCCCATTTGCCTAATGTTGATACTAAATTCACTTTCATTGCCTGATTTTGATTATCTCTGACTTTTATTGTCGAATTTTGACATTAAAGACATCCCAATTGCCTAATTTTGACATTAAATCCACTCTCGTTGCCTGATTTTGATTATCTCCGACTCTTATTGTCGAATTTTGACATTAAATTCACTCTTATTGTGGAATTTTGACTTTAAAGACATCCGAATTGCCTAATTTTGACATTGAAATCACTCTCATTGCCTGATTTTGATTATCTCTGACTTGCATCGTCTAATTTTGACTTTAAAAACATCAAAATTGCTTAATTTTAACTTTTAATGTCTGATTTTGAAATTGAAAGTCCCTTTTATGGCTTAATTTTCTCTTATAATGTCTCAGTGCCTGATTTAAACAATTCATTCAAATTGTATCCAAAACGGTAAAAAGTGTGCATGAGTTTTCTGAATACTGAACGTGGGATGTATTCAATAAATGTTTTATTTTATGTTTGTGTGCGTGTGTGTGAATCCTCTGTGTGTAATATAATCATATCGCCAACGGTCACATCCGGGATTAAACTTTTGATGGATGGACACCTGTCGGGTCCGCTATTATTTACAGAAACGCGCCGTGTATTATCGCATACAAATATCACTCATCAACTGTTTCGTTTCGGGTAAGCTTAAAATCCCCGCTGTTTAAGTATAGTCAAATAGAAATTGCAAAAAAATCACTAATATTTAATTAAGTAAGTATTTAAATAAGTAAATACACAATATAATAAAATATTTGAAAAGAGAATCTATTACTTAATCACAGTTAATTAAATTAAACAAATAAATAAAAAAATAGAATAGATTCGGAAAGTATAAACCAGTTACTATTAAGTAATACAAATAATTAAATTTTTTCATTCTATTTATTTCGTGATATTTCATGAAAATAAATGGAATGTTTAGTTATGAAGAAATGTACTTCTATAATAATAATAATTATTATTATTTCTTTCTCAAAGATATACATGACACAAAAATAAATAAAATTCAATATGTATATGGTTATAAAGTTGTCAAAGCATTAAATATAATACATATGATAAAATAATATACAAAAATACAGTACAAAAAGTTTTAAAATATTAAAAGTATGCAAAAAACTCTTCTATTCTATAGGGTTTTACTTCAATCAATAATGTATTATTGCTTTTTGAATTAATTGACTACATGTACATTCCTGTATAATGGTGGAAGTCATCATTGAAATACTCCTATATAAAAACATAAAAAACTGTGTGTATAATTACTACTAAATCTTTATATGAGAAAAAAAATAGTACATTTTATATAATCTAAGATAATATATAAAAAAGGCCGGAGAGACCGTCGGTCGATAAATATTAATAATTACTTGTAAATATTTTAAAGGAAATTGTACCAAACATTTTCTCAATAAAGATGTTATAGTAGTAAAATATTTTCATTATATATTCTCAAGTCAGATCTTTCTGCCATTTACTACACATAAATTATGCATATTAATTAACATTTTCAGTTTTAAAACTTAGCGCTTGTACGAAATGTATTTACAATTCCGCCTGTCTGTCTGTTGATTTAGCTGAGCCCGAACGCGAAAGTGGAGCGCTGGTTCGAGATGCTGGAGCCGATCTCGATATCCCGGCCGGAGTCTGGCTTCGTCTCCTGCCAGGACCAAGGCGAGGAGGAGGACGAGGAGCAGGCGATCCTCGAGGGGACCAAGTCGCTGCTGTCGAAACTGAGCGCCAGGAAGCAGCGGAAACTCCTCGGACTGAAACTGGGGAAAGTCACCACGTTCTGACGTAGATTATTTAGTGTTTGTGTATTCGAGCGATTTTCGAAAAGATGAGACGAAATATGGTGAATAGATAATTTAGTATATTCAGGGATATTCCGTACGTATTATCTAAGAATACATATCAATTAGAAAATGCATGAAGGTTTATGAAGGTAAAGAATAACGTACGTTAAATATAACATTAAACGTACGGAATAGCCCCAATTATTTTTATCTACTTTTCTATTGAATTACATTTTAACGAGATTACAATTACGATTTTTAGTACTTACTTCTTAAAGGTCCGGTTTAGACGAAAGAGATAGCTATATAAATATTGGCAATCACTAATTCGAGTTAGATTGCTGTTGTGATCAATGAACAATATTGTATTATACATTAAAGTAATCTTAAAATAAGTAGGAATTTCATCAGATGAATTAAAAATTATTTTAATTCTTAGTTTGTGTGAAAAAAAAAATTATGAAAAACAATGAAAATTGATCAAATTTAAAGCAAATATCAAATTATATTTTTGCTAATAAAAAGTTTGGCAATGAAAATTTAAAGGATTTCATTAAATTCTGCGTTCAAATAACTTCGCAGTCATTACCCATTAATTTCATTATATCTCACAATTTTCTTTCCTAACTTGAACTAGAAAATTGACGTAATACACAAAAATTAACGATTTTTTTTATTTAGACTGATACTTTATACTTGGTAGATAAAAAATGTAAATACATATTCATATTATTAAATCCAAAAGAATGGCTCTTTTTTCAAACGATTATTTTCATTTTAATATATATCTTTCTACTAAACCGCAACCTTAAGTCTGTATAAAAAAAACAATGAATAATTTTAATTAATTAACAGGAATTTCTCAATAAATATAGACTATGTAGAATATATTTATTGAAATATTCGAATAAATTAATTAAAAAATAACAATATTGAGGGAAAATGATTTCATTATATTATTTCAAATTATTTTCTTTTAATTTAATTAAAATTTCAACAAAACATTTTCATTATCATTATAAATATATAACTATATTTTTTTAATTAATTCATTTGGTTTATTTTAACTTTAATAATTCCTAGGGAAAATTTTGTTCCGAAAAAAACATAATATATATTCAAATTATTACCTTTTAATAATAATAATAAATGTCTTTATTTACTTTTTAGATATTTACATAAAAATTATGGCGCAAATGTAGGCGAAGTTCAGTTAATTTTGCAACTCACTGCTCTTCCACTTAATTTTTAATTTATTTGAAATTCCAATGAAGACATTTTTTATAATCATTATTATCTATTTTTGTTTTTTTGAATAAATTCACTTATTACTAATAAATTATTTAATTTCACGATTGATATGATTCTATTGGGTGAATGAAAATTCTTGTTATATTCCAAAATTTTATTTTCAAATAGATTAAATAAAAATGATTAATAAATTATTTCCACATTTAGCTCTGTGATATTTTGACTTACGTTACATAAGTACTTTAAACAAACGCACATTAAAACAACTACTTCTCGGGAAAATACCCCGCCGGACATTGATTACATAATGTAAACCTGCTGCTGCATTTCAATAAAATATTGCATCGTCCAACAATTTTTTATCTGAGAAAAATTCAATTCAAAAAATCAAAAACCATCCGCAAAAACGAGTTTCGGGATCTATCCCACGTCAGTACAGCTCTGAATTACATGATTTAAAGATGTTTAATTAAATTAATTAAATTAAACCTGCGACCAAGGGAATATAAATACTATTTTCTATTTATTGAAGCGTGGCCGGCCGTATTGAGCCACATCACGCATGCGCTTTGAATATACAAATGGAGATTTAAGTGATACACCCGTGGGAGAGATGAACACCAGACTTCACACCGTCAACTTCGCGACGATTATTGTAATTTGTAATTGATACAATTTAATATACAGTTTAAGTTTAAAACAAGTAATAATTTCATTTAAACGGTCCTACAATCGAACAATAATACGTCTGTTATTTGTAAATAAAATTATGGAACACAACAAGAGTTTTCAATGCAAAAACAAAAAAAAGGTTCAATTAAATTAATTCAACAACACTCAGTCAAATTTAATCAATTATATTAAATCATATTAAAAAAATATATATATGATGATACAGTTCCATCAAGTGTGTAGCACAAATAGAATTAATTTTGTGATAAATAGAAAACAGTAAATGTGGAAATAATTTATAAATTATTTTCAAAACATTTTTATTTAATATATTTAATTTTGTGATATTATTTGAAAATTATTAATTTATTAATAGAAACAAAGTGAATTAATAAAAAAAACTATAGATTAGCAAGAATTTTTTCCAAGTGAACAATTAGAAACGAGTTAACAAACTACATCTTTCTACCAATCCGCTCTCTTAACATTTTTTTAGAGGAAATCTGCGAAACACGAATGAATGCGCGCATGAACTTGCATTCGTTTGAAGGGTTTGCGGCTGATCAGTCCTCAGGGTCGGGGTTTTGCTATTATGGGTATAAAAAGGACGCAATCAATTAAAACCAACACGTAAAGAAATTTCCTCGTTCTTTCTTCCACACTTTACAAATCCACAATACGTGAAACTGAAGCAAGAATAATACAGATCAAATAAAGTACAATGGAACTTGTTGCGATACTACAGGAAAACGATACTACACGATTAACGGTATAAGTATTTTATTGAAAATTTTAAACGACCGATGGATACTCCATCTTCCTAGTATCGCTAGGAAACCGCCCTTCGTGTACCTAAAAAATATACGCGTGCGCGTTTATAAAAATTTCAGTTCGAAAAACATTCAATCACAACGTGACAAGTTGAAATGGAATCAATTGAGTTTCTTTGTATGTATTGAATTGATTAAAATTGTGGTTTTATATGGGAATAATAATAAACTTACATTTTATAATTGAGGGATTCAATTATAATTATGTTTTTTTTTTTATATTAAAATTAAATTATTGTGCTTTTCATACCGTATGAATAATTTTAATTAATCAAAAGGAATACTTCAATAAATATAGACTTTGTTTTTATTTATGGAAATATTCCAGTTGAATTAATTAAAAATTTAACAATATTGAGTGCAGCATGTGATTCCGGGAAAATTATTTCATTGCTCTGAATATCTATACATAACAATATTTAATATTTTCTTTTTGTTGCTCTTGTCCTCTTTATTATCTTTATACCATTCTCTCTTTCTGCCATACATCCTATTCTTTATCGTTTGTACTCCTCACTCAAATGTCACCACGTATCAAATTATAATTTTTAATTAGTAGGAGTAATAATTATTAAGATTTCATTTTCTGCTGTAATCATTTTCATCTGTAAGAGCTATGAATGATTTCCTTTCGTGGATCCGGAGAATGATGAGGTTCTCTAGCTAGTCCCAGAATTTGATGAAAACTTGCATGCTGGGCATTGTAAAAGATAACAACAAAAGTTTAAAACCGCTCGCAATAAAATTTAAATTGTTACTATGGCAAAATGTTAAATTTTACAGTTATGAGAAGATCGAGACGATTTCACAAAAAAATAAACGTATTTAATTCAATGGCATACAAAGTAAGCTTAAATAAAGTGTTTATTAATATAAAGGACAAACCGCGGAGTTTCTCCTGCGGGGTAACGGTGCAAGATAAGGTAGCAAGGAAGATTGATTTTTGCTTTAGAAAATAGACCAATTAAGAAGCTCTACTCATTTAAATAGAGACACACGTATGATTGTGAGTCCCTGCACTCCAACTTCCCTCTTTAATTGCTCAGATACTAATTAAGTTAGGACTGAAATTTTGAAAACATTACTTAGATCGTAGGACGTAATTTAGGAAAATATGTTTTTTATTATACAGGGTGTCCCAAAAAAGATTTTTTTATTGCTTGATATATTCAGTTAAGTCTCCAAAAATTCAAAGTCATAATTAAATTAAGTCGTCGAAGACGGGAACTGGAGTGCAGGACCCCATATTATTTCAGAAGGTACTGAATCGCGAAATAAATCAAACAATTCATCCCTTTTAATCCCTACCAAATCCCCGATTTTAATACAACTTTTCGCTACATAAAGCGTTTATTTTTTTTTTCCGGTTCTCATTCTTCGATCACTTTAAACTGGAAATAGAAAGAGTTTCCAAACAAAATGTACACAGCGGCGGCAGCAAACCGTAATTCTCGCGCGCGCTCCTTCCTGATACGACAATCAAACTTTGCAGCGCGCAATTTTCCGATTCCGTATTTTTCGCCCCTTCCGAAACGCGGGTGCGAATAAATTTGATTAAGTCGCACGGAAAGGAGGGGGCCAAAGTTATTGGGACGTGCAGGTGCAAAAATTACGACGCGGAACAGGGAAGCGAGTTTGCGTATATTTTTTTTCTCTCCTCTTTCGGACTGAAAAGTTTTAGAGGGCGAATCAGAAAGGGAGAGAGAGAATTATACGGAAAGAAAAAGATAGAGAAAATATAGAAAAGGAGAGAGAAATATTTAAGAGAGAGATAAAGAAATATTTAAGAGAGCGAGAGAGAAATATTTAAGAAGAAAAAAAAATGAGAGGAAATATAGAAAAAGAGAGAGAAATATTTAAGAGAGAGAGAGTTAAAGAGAGAAAGGAAAGGTAGTAAGAAAAAACGAGAGAGAAAAAGAAAATTGTGTATTTTTCCTTTTTCCAGTTGAAATGCTTTAGAAGGAGAATCAGAAAGGGAGCGAGAGAATTATATGGAAAAAGAAAGAAAGAGGAAGATATAAAAGAGAGAGAGAAAGAAAGAAGATAGGAAAAGAGAGAGAAAGGCAGACAGAACGGAAAAGTTGTGAGAGAATGATAGAACGAGAGAGAAATGTGATTTTTTCCTTTTTTGGGTTGAATTGTATCAGAGGGATAATCGGAAAGGGAGAGAAAAAGAGAGAGGAAGACAGGGAAAGGTATAAAATAAGAGAAAAAGAAAAAAAAGTTGAAGAGAGAAAGAAAGAGAGAGGGAGACATGTATAAAGAAAGTGAGAGAGAAAAAGAGGCGAGGAAGAATTTAAAAAAAGCTCCCTCTGTTTTTTTTTTCAATTTTCTTTTTGTTGTCAGCTTCTGATTCCCAGAGAAAATCTGGAGGTTGATGGAAAAATAATAAGTGAGGGGGAAAAGTTCGCGGATTAGCATTTCCCGATGCGTTCATCGGGTTTCAGGAATTGTAATTGAAAATTAGAACGGATTTTCCGCTTTTTTAACAACAGATAATTTTTATACAATATATAAATTCTATTAGAAATTGAAATTATTCTGCTCCATGATTTACTTTTCTAAATAAATTTAATTTAACGAATTTAATTAATTAATTAAATGAATCGCTAGAAACCCGATGGATTTCTCTATTAATTACATCCCGATCAATTATAATTACCGCAAGAGGGTCGCCACATTTCGGCGAATCCGCACGGCCCGACGCACACGCACAAACACCCCGATATTCCGATTGAGAGGTTATAATCTGTCTTTCATCGGATTCGGTCGGGATCCAATTTGCCTAATACAGAATCCTTCCCCTTGACGCGAGACTGGATTCACTTCGCTTCATCGCGAGATCGACTTATCCGCCCCGAGAAACACGCTAAAAGGAGATTTGTACATCGTAAAATGTGATTCCAATAAAATCCACGCGGCGCTCAAGCTTTAAACGCGGGGGTGAAATAAATTACGCGCAAAATCCGAAAAGGGATTAAATTAAGACTTCTACAACTTTTTTCTTAATAATATATTTCTTTATTTTAATTCAATTTAATCGCAAATATCTATTTTTTTTAATAAATCTAATTTCGAGGGAAATAAGAAAAACTAATAAGAAAAATTAACTTACTTAATTACAATCAACTTTAATACACTTTGATTAAAGCAATTGGTTTGTTTAATGGTGGTGAAAAATATTTAATTAATACACTTAATTAAATATTTTTCACCACGGGTTATGTGAGAAATTAATTCATTATACTATTAGCTTGATTATCCGTAAAACAAATAAGTATACAATAAGGGAAGTGTATACCTGCAAAAAACGCGAGTCAAACGCAATGTGTGTATGTTTAGTTGCTCATTTGGCATATGTGTGTTCAATTGCGTGTTATAGGCAACTAAACACACATACATTAATGCATTTGACTCGCGTATTTTGCAGGTATACATAGAGGAAATGTATACTGTTAAAAAAATTAAAAAAAGCTCTCTGTATATAAACGTTTCTTCTTTTCTCCCTTTTCACGCTAACTTATCCGTAAAACAATTTGTTCTACAATTAAGAAATACTCTCGTTTTCGACATTACCTTGCAGCTTTATTTAATGAATAAATTACAATAATGAACTATTTATCATAATGTACTACTATTAAGGTATTGTTGTCGTAGAGGTGTAGTAATAATACAAACAACGTACAATTAACTAAATGAAATTTATTCTCTATAAAATAATTAAAAAACTCAAAAAACGCGTGCTCGCAATATATGCTCGGCCATACTCTCTATATTGCCCGTATCACATTTGCCCATACTGCGCCAAGTCCCGATACATTACAATTATCATAGTCAATATTTTGTCATTAAAGTCCCTGCCTATTTTTTTTTGTCTAAGTCGTTTTAGATAACGGTTGTTGTCAACGTTTGGTTTTAGAGTCGCTCTAACTAATTCATATTGCCTAAATTTGACTTTAAAGTTACCATACCTTATTATGAAAGTCATTTGTAGGTAAAGAAAGTAATACAAAAATACTTTATAGTTAAATATAGTGAACAACAATAAAATCTGGTGACTTTAAAATCTAGGCAACAAAAGTAATATAGTGCAATTTTAAATGTTTAGGCAACAAACAAAAAGTTGCACTCTGTTATTTTTGTTTCCTAGTCACTATATTTGATCACAAAATCTTTCTTTATTATTTTCATTGCCTGAATATGACTTCCATAGTCAATGTAACTTGGATTTTATTGCCTATAATTAATTTTAAAAGCTCACTGTTGTTGCCTAGATTTGACTACAGAGTCAGTCTAAGTTACATTCATTGCCAGAATATGACTTTAAAGGCCGAATGGCTCACTAAATTTGAATATATCAATTTAAGTAACTTCAATTGCCTATAATTGACTTTAAAGTCATCATATCTTACTTATATTCCCTAAATTTGACTGTAAAGTCGATGTAACTTACACGTGTTGCCTAAATTTGACTACATGATCAGTCTATGTTACTTCTATTGCCTGAATATAACTTTACCGGTACTACATTGAGTAGATTTGACTATAAACTCGCTTTAAGTAACTTTTATTGCCTAACGTTGACTTTAGATTCAATGTAACTCATAGATAGAAAACAGTATTCATTCACTTGGTCACAGTTATTTAAATATATTAAATAAAAATGATTTCAAATCATTTTTATTTAATATCAATGTAACTCACTTGCATTGCCTAATTTTGACTATTAAGTCGATCCAACTTACTTTTATTGCATACATTTGACTTTAAAAACACTATAACTCGTTATTGTTGACTAGATTCGACTACAACGTCGGTCTAAGTTACATTTTGTAATTGAATTTGACGTTAAAAGCATTATAGTTTACTTTAAATTGCCTAGATTTGACTACAAAGCCGATATAAGTAACTTCTATTGCCCAGCATTGACTTTAAAGTCACTTTAACTCATTTGAATCCAGTGTTTCACTTGTAAATTTAGTTATAATGGAGTTTCATCAAGAAATAGCCCAAACCACAAAATCATTAATTATATATTATTATTGACAAGCTCTGACTTTAAAATGAATACAATGTATATTAGAATAGAATATAATTTTATTCAAATAATTAGTTCAATAAAGTCGATCAAATTTTTATTAAATAAATTTTACTTTAAAATCTCTATAACTCATTACCGTTGCCTAGATTTGACTAAAAAGTCAGTCTAAGTTAAATTTGGTGATTTAATTTGACTTTAAGGCATTACAGCTCGCTTTTATTGCCCGGATAAGGCTACAAAGCTGATATATGTAACGTCTGTTGCCTAATTTTGACTATAACGTCGATCAAACTTACTTTTATAATAAAAATTTGACGTTAATATCACTATAATTCATAATTGTTGGCTAGACTCGACTTAAAGTCAGTCTAAGTTAAATTTGTTGCCTGAATTTGACTTTAAAGGCATTATAGCTTACTTGTTTTGCCTAGATATGACTACAAAGCCGATATAAGTAACTTCGATTGCCTAAAATTGCCTTTAAAATCACTATAACTCATTTGTATTGCCTAATTTAGACTATAAAGTCGATCTAACTTACTTTTATAATAAAAATTTGACGTCAATATCACTATACTTCATAATTGGTCGCTTGACTCGACTTAAAGTTAATCTAAGTTAAATTTGTTGCCTGAATTTGACTTTATAGGCATTATAGCTTACTTGTTTTGCCTAAATATGACTACAAATCCGATATAAGTAACTTCAATTGCCTAAGATTGCCTTTGAAATCACTATAACTCACTTGTATTGCCTAATTTTATTTCGATCTAACTTACTTTGATTTTATAAATTTGACTTTAAAATCACTATAACTCATAATTAGTGACTATAAAGCCAATATAAGTAACATCATTGACTTTAAAGTCATAGTAACTCACTTGTATTGTCTAATTTTTTTTTGTAAATGCATATCTTTGATTTTATAATCACTATTCGTTAATTAACTCAGTCTAAGTCAAATTTGCTACTTGAATTTGACTTTAAAGGAATTATAGCTCACTTTTATTGCGTAGATTTGAGTATAAAGCCTATATATGTAACGTCTATTGCCTAACATTGACTTCAAAATCACCGTAACTCACTTGTACTGCCTAATATTGACTATAAAGTCGATCTAATTTCCTTGTGTTGTATAAATTTAACTTTAAATGTATTATAGCTCACTTGTATTGCCCAGATTTGACAAATAAAACCGTTATAAGTAATTTTTATTGCCTATATAAGTAACATCATTGACTTGAAAGTCATAGTAACTCACTTTTATTGTCTATTTTTTTTCTGTAAATGCATATCTTTGACTTTAAAATCACTATTCGACAATAAACTCAGTCTAAGTTAAATCTGCTAATTGAATTTGACTTTAAAGGAATTATAGCTCACTTTTATTGCGTAGATTTGAGTATAAAGCCTATATATGTAACGTCTATTGCCTAACATTGAATAATTTACATTTATTGTCTGAGTTTAACGTTAAGGCATTTAAGTAACTTATATTGCCTAATATTGTGTTCAAAGTAATTATAGCTCATTATTTTTAGTTAAATTTGAATAGAAAGTCACAATAAAATACTGTTGATGTCTGAATTTAACTTTAAAATCACTATGACTCACTAAATTTGAGCTTTCATATTGACTAATTTTGACGAGCAGTAACTTACTTTTATTGTCTAAATCATAGCTTAATATTTAGTGCAGTTTTAAAATTAAAGTCACTATAGCTCACTATTATTGTCTAAATTTGAATATAAAGCTGATTCAAGCAACTTCTGTTGCCTAATATTGATTTTAAAGCCACTATAGCTTATTCATATTGCTTAAAATTCACTACAAAGTCAATTTAAGTGATTTATATTGCCTAAAATTGACTTTAAAGTCACTATAGCTTTCTTAAGCGACTTCTATAGTCACTATAGTTCACTTATATTGCCTAAAATTGACTATAAAGTCGATATAACTTACTTTTATTGCTTATATTTGGCGTTTGCGTCGTCTTTAATTTATTATGCTTATATTTGATTGTAAAGTCAATATATCTCACTGCTATTTTATATATTTGACTATAAAGTCAATTTAACAATCTTCCGTTGCCTAAATTTAACTTTAATGTCACTATAGTTCACTGCTGTTGTCTAGATTTAACTACGAATTTTATGTAACTTATTTAGATTGCCTAAATTTGATTATAAGGTCAATATAATTAATTTTTATTACCTAAATTTTACTTGAAATTGATTACATCTAAATTTTGCTAATTATATTTGATTTTATGGTCACTTGATCTCATTATTAACGAATAATCTTGAGTTTAAGATCCTTAAAGCTTTCTGCTATTACAAAGTCAATTTAAGTAATTTATATTGCCTCATATTCATAACTTAAAAACAATCCAGAGTTTCACTTGTAAAATTATTAATTAATGATGTTGAAGCCATCATTAATTAATAATATTACAAGTGAAACTCTGGATTATTTTTAAGTTTCTCATATTTATTGTAGAAAACACTACTACAATCGTTTCAATACACGATTACCAGGCAGCTGTTGAAATGATAATGTGTTCTCTACAATAAATCTGAGAAACTTAAAAACAATTTCGTTTGTAAATTTGGTTATTATGGAGTTTCATCAAGAAATAGCCTAAACCACAGAGACAATAATTATGACTTTAAAATGAATACAATGTATAGAATTTTATTCAAGTAATTAGTTCAATACATACACATATACAAACTATATTGAATACGTCAATATTCATCTCTACATGGAAGTCTACATGCATGCAAATATCACTTTAAGTGACTTTTATAGTTCTAATTTTAACTTTATGATGAGTATAGTTGATTTTAATCGCACCGATTCGACATTAAAGTCACTAAAAATTACTCTTATTGATTAATTTAGTCTTACTACTACTACAGCAATGCCGCCGAATGTTGCTGTCCACCAATTTAGACAACAGTAGCAACATGTCTAGATCAGTTCCAATTTAACAAAAACACTGCTTAAAGTTGGATTTGCCTAACCTCAAGAAATGTGAGAATTTAGATTTATTTTATTTTTATATATAATGTCTTTTCACCCATTGAATATTTTTGTGTTATCTATTAATGCAAGCAACACTTTCTATAATTCTTAACATAATTGTGTTATTTATTTCTCGTGTGTATTTATAAAAAAATTTCATTAACCGTTTTTTTTTTTGTTCTTTATCTTTTTTTGTTTTTTTTTTTTAATTTAAGTTAATTTTAATCGTTGTACATACAAACATGAAAACGATCAGTCCACCAAGAATACTGCCATGGAACACCTAATTGATAAGTACACTAATTAATTAGACGACCTAATCAACCAAGCTGGAGTGTGCTTTTGTATTTATTGAGTGCTTTTAGTTATTAATTATTAAGACTTTCATTAAATTTAAAAAATATATATACATAACAGGGTTAAATTATGTATTAGTAAATAACGAGCATTTCTTTGTTGCTTGTTTGTAATTTTAGTTACATTTAAATTAATCTTGTTGAAAGTAACTTACGAAACAATTTGACTAAAATATGTCGACCGTAAAAAGCGTGTTAGAAAAGTAGGAATGATATCGAATTAATCGATTCAATAATAAGGGAAATGTTATTTTTATTAATTTCTATTATGGATTTGTTTGTGATGGTGTAAAACAATACTCATCTCTCTCAAAATATGATAGAATAAGGAATGGAAAATGGATTTATTCACATGGTAAGTAAAAAAAATGTCACATTAGCTAAAAGGGAATAATTTGTTAATTATTTTCAAATTATTTTTATTTAATTCAAAATTTAAATATATAAGATGTTCCATTAATAAAAAATGTCAATATTTTTAAAAAAGCGATGCTCTTTTGTTTTTCTGATTATACTCTAGCAATCCATTTAATTTCGAAAATAATATATAGCAGTAACAATAATAAAATAATATTTCCCCTTATTATAATTATATTTACAAATGTGTTCATTTATATTTATAATACTTAATAAATATTATAGCGACTCGAATTTATTTAAACAAATGCGATTAAATGAATATATTTTTGTCTCTATTGTTATTATTACAGTGACTCGTTTTTGTATTTATTATAGTTTTTTTTAATACGATTAATAAAATGATTCCGAGCGAACAAGACATCGTGTTTCAGTATTTATTTTATACTTATTACTATTTTTTAAATATATGTATTGTACCAAATAACGTTTAAGATCAGTTGCGTTTAATAGAATACAACAAAAAACAGGTAATACTTAAATTAAATAAATAGAGAATTGGAATATAGAAAAAAAAGCATATACAAAATATATAATGCAAATTGTAGAAATAAATTTGCAATTCATATCTGTTAATTGGCTATCGATTAGTGGTCCTTCAGCCTTATTTTTTTTATTTACTGATATTTTAAACAGCGATAAATTGATTGATTGAGTTACATGAAGATCAAATTAATTCGACGATTAAAGCACTGTTAATCCATTGATTATGGTCACTTTGTGACCGAAATGTACATTTGGTAATCCAAATAAAAGTGTGAAGAAAGGTTATTAGTGCTTTATTCGTCGAATTAAACAGCAATCATTTTTATCGTGCAAAAATTATGCTTCTTCAAAAAATAATTAATGAATTATAAATAGAATCATAATTTTTCTGAAATTCACACTTTACTCTACTTATTTATTTATTTTCTGAAAATTTTCCTATATTCTACTAATCTATTTAACGAATTTGATCTTAAACCATTTCTCTTTTGTATATAAAAATATTATAAGAAATAGAATAGATTTTTTTGTTATTTTTAATTTTTTAATATAGAAGATACTGTCGTTTATTTTGTAAGTTTGAGTGTAAGCGCAGATTTATCAGAAAATTCTGAACGCTCTGTGTTTAAGGAATGAATGAATTGAAGTTTTAAGGCGCTTCGACGACATTGGTAATTTGCGCCGCAAACACGCTCTGTGTTTAAAAAATTCTGATTGATCTGTGGTATAAGTTACAAAGGCTGACTTAACGTGACTCGACTGATTAATATGGTGAAGAAGAAAATAAACATAAGCGAAAATTCCAATTAATGTAAATTAATGTACTTTTTTTGTAACGATCGAATTATTTTATTGTAATATAAAATATAATGTTTTATAAAAAATAAACTTGCATTTTGTGTTTTATTTACAACGTAAACAGTAGGCTACAGACCGCTAGGCTTGAAAAAATATCCGCTATGAGCGCTGGTAACATTGGATCAGTCCCAAATTTGTCTTTTATTTGCGTTCCATATCCTCAGGAGACTTAATACAGCACTCTAGATTTGTGTAATTTATGTATGGGTTCTCAAATATAACTCTGATTAAAAAAGTTTAAAATAAATAAATAAATATTACAGCGTTAATTTAGCTATTACAATTGCTTACCTAGATTCCATTCTACATAATTCAGTCAATAGTTTGAACCTGATGCATGCTGCAACCCTTTCAAGGCATTCTGGATTTGTGTAATTTTCGTATGGGTTCGCAGATTTAACACTGATTAAAAAAAATGTACAAAAATAAATAACTATTGCAGGGTTAATTTAGCTATTAAAATTGCTTAACTAGATTCCATTTTACATATTACAAGTCAATAGTTTGAACCTGATGCATTCCGCAACCCTTCCACGGCATTCTAGATTTATGTAATTTTCGTAAGGGTTCTCAGATTTAACTCTGATTAAAAAATTGTAAGAAAATAAATAACCGTTGCAGGGTTAATCTAGTTACTAAAATTGGTTAACTAGATATCATTCTACATAATTCAGTCAACAGTTTGAACCTGATGCATCCCTCAATCCTTCCACGGCATTTTGGATTTGTGTAATTTTCGTATGCATTCTCAAATTTAAATCAGATTAAAAAAATGTAAAAAAATAAATAACCATTGCAGGTTTAATTTAGCTACTAAAATTGCTTAACTAGATTCCATTTTACATAATTCAGTCAATAGTTTGAACCTGATGCATCCCTCAACCCTTCCACGGCATTCTGGATTTGTGTACTTTTCGTATGAGTTCTCAGATTTAACTCTGATTAAAAAATTGTAAAGAAATAAATAACCATTGCAGGGTTAATTTAGCTTTTAAAATTGCTTAACTAGATTCCATTCTACATAATTCAGTCAATAGTTTTAACCTGATGCATCCTGCAAGCTTTCCATGGTATTCTAGATTAGTGTAATTTTCGTATGAATTTAACTCTCATTAAAAAAATATACAAAAAAAAACTACTGCAGTGTTATTTAAAATAACCATACTTTATGTAAAAATCCCCCGTTTCCAATAACAGCCATGGAAGAAAAAATATGTTTTCTCTTATTATTATTTTTTTCCTGTTCCCTTTTAATAACGTTTAATTATCTTTTGTTGTTGTTTTAACGCGCGCTTCGGAATTGCTTTAATTCGGTGTTGCGGAGTTATACGAGCGATTTTATTGCGGCATAAAAACCGACGTCCCCGGTTGGGGGGTGGGTTTTCGGCCGCCCCTCGGGCGCATTACACACACTCCGGCACTTTTTACGACTTTCGCGCGAATGCGTAAAAATTACCCCGCAAGCCGACGACGAGGACGTCAAAAAAAAAAAAAAGAAAAGAAGACAAGACAACGGAAACTTTACGGAGAGGTTGACAGCGGGACGAAGTAAAAAGAGAAATCTCTTAAGTGAAGGGGGTGTTATTTGCAGGCGATACTGGAACGTTTATATAATGTATATTATAGTCTTTCTTACTGAGGCACTTAATTTTTGAAAATCCATAATTACTTTTTATTAAAAACAATGAAAATCATAAAAAAAAAACGTTTTTATTAATAAAAAATGCGTAATTATAGATATTAGGCAGCTGAAAATCCTCATGGGTTGATTGAAACAATAGAAAAAAAAAACTTATGGGTTGTGCAGATAATATAATTGAAACTTTTTAATTGTTGAGGCTTCTACTTTGTTATACATTGTAATTCAATTTTAATAAATGAAACACTTTTTTACTTTGTATAACTTGGATTGATTTTATTGTTGATGAAATAAATAAAATCAATCCGAGTTATACAAACAAAGTAAAAAAGTGTTTCATTTAATAAAATTGAAACTTTATTCGTTGTACTTTAACTCATTTTCCAGTAAAAATAATCCGAGAATCCTAAGCAAAATCCTGACGATCTTTGGTTTGAATAAGATGGGGCACCGTCCCACTATTATTTAAAAATAGTTTGAACAAGATGGGGCTCCGTCCCACTATCATTTAAAAATGGTATTTTCGGCCCGTTGAATATATATATTAGTTAATTTTGAATGGATTTATTATTTTTTCTCGTACAAAAATCAGAGTTTAAATAACGAACGATAAAAAAACCTCTCCCTTAATCCCAAATGAATCATTGACGAACATAAAGCGAACATTACGGCGAAAATTTAAAATTCCAATGAATCCAAATGGGATGGTTTGATTACTCATTAATTCGGAATTAGCGGGCCGTATTCATTAGTACATTACAACGTTAATGTAATTTAATGTAATGCTAATTCACGGCACGAGATGATATGATCTGCTAATGTGTGTGCATAAGGGGGTGGGTCGGGGGGCCGGTGGGGGTTGAGTGTGCGGGACGTACGTGGGTGTACCTAGTTGTATCTAGGTGTGGTTTGCATAAGTAACTAGACATGTCAACACGGCCACATTTTGCCACCCTGTTGATCATCAGTCAACTCGAAACCGCCAACATATAAATGTTACAAGCACACAACAAATGAAACGAGGGATGATATTTAACCAGTTTTTATAAAATTAATTGACAAATGTAAGTATGATTTTATTATAAGTAGTAGTTTTATTTAAAATTGTGTATTTCTTCACATTATTAAGTTACGATTTTTTTTCTTAAAAATTATAAGGAATATTATTTAATAGAATAATATACAATAAAGTCACTATACCCATTCTAAGGATGTCTCACCTTTACAATCAAAATTCCAGTTGTATCGATATATTCAAAACACCGTTTGTTCATTTTAAATACGCTCTGTTAGATTGTTTTAAACTTTTTATAGAAATATTATATCAAGAAAACTTCACGCACTCACCAACAAATATCCTCTATACGAATTTTGTACTGCGCTATTTAGTTAAGTTAGTTAATTTCGTATGCATGTTGTTTTAAATTAAGTGCGCGCTAACACTAGCTGTTATTGAGCTAGAGAGTCGGTTAAATTAGCAAAGTAGTAGCAACGTTTCCGGGGATTACAGAAAAACAAAAGAGCATCGCGTTTTCAAGATTTTAACAAAACATTTTTTTAATAGTGCATTCTATATATTTTATCATAATTTTATAGAGAAGATAATTCTTTAGGAAAAAGTTATTTTCAGAATTTTATTACAAATAAAAAAGGCATATTAATATTGTGTTTTAGTTCTTGTGAATAAGAAAATATCAATAAATCATGAAAACAAAATTTGTATTATCAATTTGTCAGTTAATTCACCATCTACGATATACACATTGTTTATTGATGTATTATAAGAAAAGGAAATATTTTTTTCAATGTGAAATGTTTAATATATTAGAGACGTGCATTGTTAGTGCAAGATTTTGACGTTCGACGTAGAATTCACATTTTTTTATTCATACACCAAACTTTAGATTTAAATCTGTTAAATAGGCGGTAGATTAACTAATAATAAACGATTTTATTATTATTTGTTATAGTTTTGTTTTTTTATAGTTACTTTATTTCATTGAAAACATAATAATAAATTATTTGTGATTTTTTTACTTTCTTATATCAAATTCTGATAAAATTCAAGGTGTACAGGTATGAAATGAGCAATATTTTTAATGAAACACTGCTTTTGAAAGGAAAATTAAAAATAAAATATTGACCATTGCTTTCTACACATCTTGATCACCTTTCTAACAATCCATGGATACCACGCTTCAAAACACGAACAATTCTATGTTCGTGTTTTGAAGCAAACCAGACACCCAATTTTCGACTTCTTCATAGGAATCTAAGTGCTGCTCAGCCAATGCGTGCCCTGTCGAAGAAAATAAATGGTAGTCGGAAGGGGACAAGTCTGGTGAATACTTCGGGGGGTAGCAGCTCCCAGCCAAGTGTTTGGATTGTTTCCTGAACCGGTTTTGCTTTGTGTGCAGGTGCATTGTCGTGTAACAAAATGCGTCTTCTGGCCAATTCTGGTCGGTTTTTCGATGGTTTAAATTGATCATTTGTTGTCTGTAGCGATTAGTGTTGACAGTTTCACCAGGTTTTAGTAGCTCATGATACACCACACCTTTCTGATAATATAATTCAAAAAATTCGCAAAAAAACAAACATTTGTCATATTTCCTTCAAATTGCAAGTCTGAATCTTAACATGTGATTCATCATCGTAACCAGAAAAAAAATCTGAATTTAATAATGTAAAAATCCAATTTGGCGCCCGTAAGAGAAAACACAGTTGTTGATGGTTCCGAAAAATCGAAAAGTCGAATTACAAATTTTACTCCGCAATGTTGCAAAAAAGAAAAAGTGGCTATAACAATGTGCCAGATATTTTCAATTATCCCCTTAAATAAGTTCAGAAGAAAATACAAATATTTTCCTGATTTTTTTTTTTTTTTCGGATATAGCGGAAGTAATCGGAATTTTTATAACGGCATCTTGCGCAAATAACCGGGCTTGTTGAGCTCTTAAAACGGATATCCTGTTTGTTTTATTTCCTGAAATATATGAAAACAAAATTTCCTAACCTATATATATTTTTTTACATCGTAGCGAAAAAATAATACGCGACTGAAATTTCCATTGTTGGAGGACAACAATAACGACCGCAGCGACAAGGAAGGGAGGGAAGCGTATTAAAATAAGACGAGAATCGTAAAATTCTGATGGATGCGGAAGGAGTTGCAGCCTCTCCGGACGGGGATGTTTTCGAGGGTAGTAAAATCGAAACGGAGGTAGAGCTCCCGAGGGGCGCGAACGCCCCGAGAGGGACACCCCCGGGCATACTCAGAGTCGATTCCGGAAAGTCGCGGAGGACTTCTTTGGACATCAAATTGCTTACACAGGTAAATAAATAAAAGTAGAATGAAACAATCTTTCTTTTGTTTTTATTAATTAAATATTCCTAGAATTGAATTTATATTGTTTTATAATAGTACATTTTTAAAGACCAAAATATTTGAAGAAATTAGTGTGTGTGTATTATACAAGCTGTGTTTTGTGCAAGAGCAACATTATTCAAATTTTATCTTAAAAATTAATTTGGATAAAATTATGATTAATAATATTTTTGTTAGCCTTATACCGAATGGCAAACAGAGAACTTTTTTATCAGTATACATTTCCCCTATGTATACCTGCAAAATACGCGAGTCAAATGCATTAATGTATGTGTATTTAGTTGCCTATAACACGCAATTGAACACACATATGCCAAATAATCAACTAAACATACACACATTAATCGGTTCAATGCGTTTGACTCGCGTTTTTTTGTATGTATACACTTCTCCTAATGTATACTGATAAAAAAAAACTCTCTGTATATATCTATAATATTTTTATTACACAAAACGTCAAAATGTCGTAGTAGCTAAAAATAATTTATTAATTAATTAATTATTTTTAAATTCTTTATTTAGTTAAATAACTGTGATCAAAAGAATTAATCCTTTTATTTCTATTAAAATTTTTGTATTCAATTATTAATAATTCGCTGATTAAAATCGTGCGTTTCGTGTGCGCGCAAATTTACGCCGCAGTACCAGATAAATAATAATTTCGGGAGCTAATGTGGGTGGAGTTTCCAATTCCATTAAAATTTCCTCCGGGCGATTTATGCCAACGTGTGTTCGCGGGGGCGGTGAAGTGGTCTAATTCAAAAGGGGCGCACCCCCTTCGTGTCTGGATGGATGATTATTAATGTATCTTCTAGCAGGAATTTACCAAATAAATTAACGCTATCGAGCCGATTTCTATTTACTCGCACGTGCCGAATAAAAATGCACATCACAAATATAAATTTAATTAAAATTACACTTGAGCTCTGAAAATCAAGATTCTTTATGGGTTCACTGTTGTTCGCATTTAAGAATAATTAATAGGCAAAGTCTAGGCGTCAGTTTTGCCAACACTAGCAACCTAAATAAAAAAAAACTTAACTGATAGAACTTAAGATAACTAGATAGGTAAAGCCTAAGTGTCAGTTTTGCTAGCACTGGCAAGCTTAATAAATTAACTTAACTGACAGAAGATAAGATAACTAGATAGGCAAAGCCTATGTGTCAGTTTTGTCAGCACTGGCAAGCTTAATAAAGAAATTTAACTGACAGAAGATAAGATAACTAGATAGGCAAAGCCTATGTGTCAGTTTTGCTAGCACTGGCAAGCTTAATAAATTAACTTAACTGACAGAAGATAAGATAACTAGATAGGCAAAGCCTATGTGTCAGTTTTGTCAGCACTGGCAAGCTTAATAAAGAAATTTAACTGACAGAAGATAAGATAACTAGATAGGCAAAGCCTATGTGTCAGTTTTGCTAGCACTGGCAAGCTTAATAAATTAACTTAACTGACAGAAGATAAGATAACTAGATAGGCAAAGCCTATGTGTCAGTTTTGTCAGCACTGGCAAGCTTAATAAAGAAATTTAACTGACAGAAGATAAGATAACTAGATAGGCAAAGCCTATGTGTCAGTTTTGCTAGCACTGGCAAGCTTAATAAATTAACTTAACTGACAGAAGATAAGATAACTAGATAGGCAAAGCCTATGTGTCAGTTTTGTCAGCACTGGCAAGCTTAATAAAGAAATTTAACTGACAGAAGATAAGATAACTAGATAGGCAAAGCCTATGTGTCAGTTTTGCTAGCACTGGCAAGCTTAATAAATTAACTTAACTGACAGAAGATAAGATAACTAGATAGGCAAAGCCTATGTGTCAGTTTTGTCAGCACTGGCAAGCTTAATAAAGAAATTTAACTGACAGAAGATAAGATAACTAGATAGGCAAAGCCTATGTGTCAGTTTTGCTAGCACTGGCAAGCTTAATAAATTAACTTAACTGACAGAAGATAAGATAACTAGATAGGCAAAGCCTATGTGTCAGTTTTGTCAGCACTGGCAAGCTTAATAAAGAAATTTAACTGACAGAAGATAAGATAACTAGATAAGCAAAGCCTAGGTGTCAGTTTTGCCAGCACTACCAAGTTTAATAAAAAAAACTTAAGATAACTAGATAGGCAAAGCCTATGTGTCAGTTTTACCAGCACTGGCAAGCTTAATAAAGAAATTTAACTGACAGAAGATAAGATAACTAGATAGTTATCAGACTGACTGTGCTTTAGTATCAAGTTTGCGAGCGATAGCAACATTTAGGAATCCTTACAGGCTCGCTTTCGCTTGCATAGCTGACACTTATCTAAGTAAGTTAAAAGCTCTTATTAGTTCCGCTATTGTCAGCAAAACTTGACACGAAAACATTAAACAATAAAAAAAAGGTGACATTTGTTTTTCTAATTTAAAAAAAAAATCACCAACTTCATTTTTAATTTTCATTAAGAAACTCCCTAGCACTAAATATTCTCCTGGTTCATTGAGCAGGCTTCACGCTCGGAAACGGAATCATTGTAACCAAGAGGAGCGAACAAAAGAGAACAAAAAAGCATCCGCCGGGGGGAGTGTTGCGGGGGAAAGCGATGTATAAATGGAGCAAAGGTTTGGATTTTAATTACGACCGGAATTGTTCCCCAGATGTAATTGCACTCGTGGAAACCTCAAGGGTGCAATCATTCGCGATCAAGCTCCCTCCGCTCGCCCTCTTATTTCCCATCCAGTGTTTCGTTCTTGCTTACATGAAAGAATTTCAATTCTTTTGCGGCGAAACGATAGAAAACAGACACAATACTTTCTCTCGTGAAAATAACACAAACGGATTTAGATATTGTGTAATAAACTGTAAAGCATGTTTATATTGCTCTTTTATTTGCGTAATTTTGAAATTTAAACAATTGAATTGAATTGAATTGAAAAAATAAATTGTGTACATAAAGTGGAAGCAAATAAAACGGTTCACAATTAATTTTGAAATTTTTATAAAATAAATAAATAAAATTTTGAATTTATGTTTTTATGTATACGATATTTAAATAAATTATTATTTTACTATTCTCAATATATATATATATATATATATAGTATATAGTGATTTATAATTGCTTAAGGTTAAGGTTTAATCATGCTTGGGGATTCTATTTTACTATTTAGAATAAACAATTCTAGTATTAGAAAATACAATATTTTATTGATATACCGCAACAGGTGTACATTATGTAATTCAATGTCTGGCAGGGTATTTGTTCAGGAAGTAGTTGTTTTAATGTGCATTTGTTTAAGTTACTTACGTAACGTAAGTCAAAAGTCACAGAGCTAAATATGGAAATAATTTATTAATCATTTTCAAATCATTTTTATTTGATTCTAGTATTAGGTTTGCGAGTATGATTAAACATTTGCCGGAGAAGTAGTTGTTACAATGGATGTTTGTACTTATGTTATGTAAGTTATTTCGTGTAAATTATGAATATTTCTAGTATATTTTACAATTTTTCCATCTATTTAATTTTATTGCAATTTGTCATTAAATAAATTTCCATTCAATTCATTCGTTACAAAACATTCTACCAGGAGAAAAAACAAACCCTGAAACATTATTTCTGGCATTCGGCGGAATTTAATTTAATTCACGAGAGCGAATTATCTGCAGGGCCGCATCTCTTTGCGTGGGGGTGAAATCCGAACCCTCCTAAAACGTCGTGTGGGTTTTGCAGGGAGACACGTTAATGGGATTGGTTTGCACATACAAAAAAAAGTCACATTTAATAACAAAAACAAGTTCGTATGGAAATTCCCGATTTAATAAATGCGAAATTGTTCGTTTAATTCAAGATAATATTTAATTTTTGTATGGCTGGCGTGGGATTATTAAAATTATATGATTTTTTTGCACTGAATATAAACTTTCTCATAAAGGAATTTTCAATGAATGTAGACTTTCTTGTAAATCGAGATTGATTTAAATCAATGGTTCTTCTTATTTCAAAATTTTCAGAAAACTATCATAAGCTAAAAACTTCTACGTAAATAATAAGTAGAAACTAGTGAAAATAGCCTGTATCGAAGGAGCAGAATCGATTTCCCGGTTGGTTATCAGAGATGGCGGATTTCCTGAGCAGTAGAAATTTATGAGACTAGCTCTGATTGAGAAGCCGATGAAGCCAAATAGCACAAAGGGCCTGAAGCCACTATGTATGGTCAACACCATCGGTAAGATTTTTGAACACATACTAAATGCCAAAATCAAGAAGATAGGAGTTCTATCCATAAGGCAGTATGGTTTCAGTAAGGGCCACTATACGGTTGATGCCATCCAAATAGTCATAGAAGTGGCCAAGCACGCATCCAGCAAACTTTTTGCCATTTTAGCCATTCTCCAAAATTGATCCAACTCTGACCCCTGGGATTTCATCGTCCAGGCAAGGGTTTCTCTATATACCTCATCAGAATGGGTAGGCGTATCTGAAGAACAGAGTTATTATGGTAGGCAAGGCTGGAAAAATGAATATGACTTGCTTAGTACCTCAGGGTTCCACATTAGGGCTCACCAAGTGGAATATATTTTACTGGAACTCACCCTATCGCAAAGCACTGTACCCCTAGCCTTTGCTGAAGATATTGGCAAAATAGTCACGGGAAGCAATAGAGAGGCCAAAAGATCCCTGGGACCCGTATCCAGGTGGATAAGAAGAAATAGACTGAGACTAGCGAAGAAAAAAACAGAAATAGTAATACTCCAAGGCTGGAACTAGAGAGGTACATTTAGATATAGAGGGAGAGATTATCCAGTTAATGCCGTTAAACACCTCGCCGTGTGGCTAGGAAGGAACTTAAGCATGAGAGAGCATGTCGTGGAGACAGCAGCCCAGGCAGGCAGGACTATTAACGCACTGAGTAGGATAATGCCTAGCATTGGTGGCCCTAGGACAGCGATCTACTCCACGTCGCAATCGATCCTGTTAAGTACAGACAAGTAGCAGAAAAGAGCAGCCCTCAGAATTGCAAGAGCTTACAAGATTGTCTCAAGTAAGGACATGCATACCACAAGCGTAGACCTGCTAGCCGAGCAACGAACATATGCGAAAGAACAGAACACCGCGCTTTTTAGGATGGAGCATTGACTAAGGAAGTGAAGAACTGTGTCTTCTTTCTCCTCGACTTTGCAGCCCCTGCAGATTCAATGGACAGAATTCCTTCATAAAGAATATTCAATAGATGGAAACTTCCTTGTAACGAATTTTCAATGGATAGAAATCCCTTTGTAAAGAATCATTGTGAAATGGAAACTTCCTTATACAGAATATTCAATAGATAGAAACTTCCTTGTAACGAATTTTCAATGGATAGAAATCCCTTTGTAAAGAATCATTGTGAAATGGAAACTATCTTATACAGAATATTCAATGGATAGAATTCCTTCATAATGAATATTCAATAGATATAAACTTCCTTGTAACGAATTTTCAATGGATAGAAATCTCTTTGTAAAGAATCATTGTGAGATGGAAACTTCCTTATACAGAATATTCAATAGATAGAATTCCTTTATAATGAATATTCAATAGATAGAAACTTCCTTGTAACGTATTTTCAATGGATAGAAATCTCTTTGTAAAGAATCGTTGTGAGATGGAAACTTCATTGCAGAAAATTATTGATATTAATAAATAGAAAAATTATAGAACAATATAATCATCGATTGTGAGGACCAACTACTCCATCGCCTTTTATTCACGGGTAATTTCTCCTTCCATTTCAAGTTCAAAAGTCTTTGTAAGAAAGTTAAGTACATAGAAACAAATCTTCTTTCCTGAGGTTTATCAATAGACAGAATCTTACGTGTAGGAAGAAAGAAACTTTTTTTAAAAAAAAAGATTCAATAAATAGAAATTTCTTTGCAAAGAATTATAACTATTTATTTATAATCTTTGTAAGAAATTTTCTGCTGTGGTGATAAAAATTAATTCGAGATTAAAAGAAAACTCCCATGCAAAAACAAACAACAAATATCAATTTCCTATGAAATCCACCAATTCTGTCAATCCCAATCAATTATTTCGATTTAAATGAATCGCGGTGGAAATGTAACACGCGAACTCACTCGATAAAGTTTTCGGCAGTTCCATTCACCAAAGAGCGGACAAAAGCCGCCTCGATAATCCCACGGGAACTCTATCCATCACGGAAACGTCATTCGCCGGCGCGAATATAATAACCCGAAACGGCCGTCCCTTTATCACCGATAAATATAATTAATGGCGACGCCGGCTCCTGTTTGCGTTATTATTGTTACTTTTTTTTGTTTCGTTCTCTCGGCGAAAACAACGCACAATTAAACCCCCGCTGGTTCGAAATAATAATAACAGATGCGGGATGGAAATATTATTGAGGTATAAATCATTAATTATTTACGGGGGATATAAATGTCTATATGTCTTTTTTATAATATATATACGTAATACAACACCTACATATAACATAAAATATTACAATACATGCTGTAAGAGTTTGCCAATTGGCTATCGCCTTTTTTTTAATATTATCTCAAGTATTAAGTTGGCAACTAAGAATTTTCGGTCGTGTAGTATAAAATAAAACACTTTTTTTTAACAAAGAATAGTTTTTAATCAATTATATATTTTCCATTTTGGTCAATGACGTCTTTCAGCTGCATGATTCCGCGCTCATAAAATTTCTGCTCCTTATCAGCAAAAAACTGAACCAGGTTCGAGTGAAGGTCATCGTCATTTGTGAAAGTTTTACCATTCAAAGAATTCTGCAAACTTCGAAATAATTGGTAATCAGATGGTGCCAGATCGGCGCTGTATGAGGGATGTGGCATCACTTCCCAGTCAAGCTCCTATAGTTTCCCACGAGTTGCCAAAGATGTGTTCATGGTGGAACAGTACACCTTTCCGATTTCACAATTCCGGCCGTTTTTCTTTGATTGCATCATCCAGTTTCATTAATTGTTAACAGTAAACATCGGAATTGATCGTTTGGTTCCTTGGAAGCAGCTCAAAAAACGCAACACCGTTGTAATCCCACCAAACTGACAGCATGATCTTTTTTTGATGCAAAGCTTTCGATGTGGTTTGTGCTGGTTCATCGTGCTTGCTCCATGATCGTACTATGTTACTGTACAGGAGACCCATTTTTCATCACCAGTGATGATTATTTTTAAGAAAGGGTCGGCTCTCGATTTTAATAGCGAACTAATTGAGAAATATGTAGAACACTGTAGGTTGGTTTTCTTATTTGATTTATATATGTGTATGTATGTGTATTCGATAACCGACGCTGACGCGTTCTTTTTTTTATTGAAATTAATGAATATACTGTTTGTTATTTTTTAGTGTATAATGAGATAGTGCATAAATATATTTTATGAATTTTGTCGTATCATCGAAAGAATTACTCAATGGATGTTATGTTTTTATTCTCATTTTTAGAGGTAAATTTTGAAATCACAGAATTAATGCAAAGCACACAGTGGCATATGTGCATAGATTATTACATGTGGACGGTTCATTAAATTTGTATGCCCTTTAAACTTACTCGAACTTTGACTGTATATGTAATGGAGCTTAATTTTTCAAACTAAAATATTTTCATTCTTACATTTATTCTGATTTTACCTAAAGTTGTTATTAACTTCCTAATTTTAAATTTTTATTTCTAGGGTGAGTACGGGTAGTAAGAGCTACTTTCTAAAATTATTTTCATATTATACAGGAAATAAAATTATTTGAAACATTACATTTTTTTATAAATCTAAAAAAAAAACATAATAATACATTTTCACTGAGTAAACCTTTGCAAAAAGATTTCATTCATATTTATATACTGCTTACTGAACACTATTTAAAGTGTTTATTATTTTAAAATGGTATGCAGATCGTGTGTGTTGTAGAATCGCGACACGCAGAGATAACTGGATGTTTCTGTCTTTCTCATATTCATTGAATGTGTAACAACGCTAAGCTGTTCTACACACACAAATTCGGACACATATACACATACATACACAAACATTATCAAGAATATGGGAGAAATATCTATTGAGTATATCTTGAAAATTAATTAAAAAACTTTGTTTATATTTTTCCACAGTATTAATTATTTAAATGATACTCATAACGTTAATTTTATAAATAGTTTAAAGGTGATAAACGCAAATAACATTTATTAAAATATAGTACACTATTTCCCGCTATCTATATGAGACTTAATGAACCAATATTTGTCTAGTCAAATGCAGAAAACTATATGTAACTTGCCGGTTTTATTCAATATGACCGAATTTCACGGGAAGTGATGATATTTTTGGAACGACCTTCCTAAGTAAACACAATTATGTTCTGACGAAAAAATGTATTGAACCATTACTACATTCAATGTAGATTATTACGACATATTTCATTTTCTTTCAATAATTATATTAATAAGTAAAAATATAGCACATTCTTTGCATAAAATGTGCTAACTTTAGACGTAATTTTCTTCTAAACTATTAATCCGATTAATTTTTAAATAACTCGTTCGAAATCTGTGGAGTTTTAGGATTATTTTGATATATAATATGATGAAATTCATTATTCAGGGTTTGTTTGTTGTAGGAATTCAATTGGTACAAAATCGCTTCATTTTACATACGATAAACGCCAGCCTTAACTAGCCCAAGACATTTTAAATGTTTTTCAATTGTTATGTGCGATACATACAGCATCTTCGTAATAAACAGTTGAAAATAATAAATAAATTTGTTTTTAATAAAAATTAACTGTAGATTTACAAAAATTAAGTGCCTCAATAATCAACGAAGTAAAATAAATTATTGTATATTTTCTTTTTCTTTATATATATATTACCCTGTAATTGGATAAATGTATCTGTTGGGTAATAAAGTATTATTATTATTATTATATTAAAATACGTCATCAAAAATGCATACAGAAATACGAAATATATATCTGACTGATATTATATTAATTTAAAATAATGTAAATATGTATTAATGTAAATATTAATTTAAAATAATAACGTCTAGACCAAAATCGTTGACGATGCCACTTGAAAATAGGCGAAAGGTGGCGCTTGCGTCGTATTTAATTTATTATAATAACCAATAATTCCATCAATTATCGTTTATTTCCATTGTTTCTTTCGCATCGCGAAAACAATGGAAACCTAATGGAATTAAAAGCATTTGCGAAAGTAAAACGTAAGGCCGGATTAAGCATAATTAAGCCCAGTCATCCATCGTCCTCCGTTGTCCATTAGGTTCTCGCCCTTGGACTCTACCCAAACACGCTGTTTGTCTACACGTGAGAGTCTCCCTCTTTCACCCTCTGCATTAGTGTGTGTGTGTGTGTAATGAACGTCCGCATGATTGAATCGGCGAATACAATTTTTAATAAAGACGATATCTGTTCAGGGGCGGAAAATTATCATGCTCTTAGCTTAATTACAAAAAATGAAACCAGAAAAAAATGTGGAAGCGTCAACAAATCGCACCTTATTTTTTTTTTCACATTTGCTGTGTCGTCATTACATGCATTGCAGACTAATAGTAGGAAATGCATTATGGTTATTTTATAATCTTCAGTTGGTTAAGAAGACTTTTAATTACAAATAAAAAAACTATTATTCTTTGTTATTGATAATGAGCACATTGTGTCTGGAAATGTACATCTAACATAAAAATAAATTGTGAAGTAAGGAATAGCAGTTTATTTGTGATTAAACACTTCTCGTAACCTGAAAAACTATATAGTTAAGACTTTTAATTACTTAAATAAAAATTACATGTTATATATTTCGGAAACTATAATTAACAACGAGTAGAAGAAAGGAAAATATTTTTTATTTAAATAATGGTTGTTACTTCAAGTTTAATTTAAATAAAGTTTCATTTAATAATAATAATGTCTTGGCAGAAAGAACTCTGGTCGAACGCATTAATATATATATATATATAACCAGGACAAGAAGTAACGGTCGTACTACGTTAAGCACAGAGACGTTCGGAATTGGATCCTAACAGGGCATTCGAACAGTAAGGAGGCAGAAATTGTTATTGTTATCTACTTTATTGTTTTATCAACCTTTCGAGGCTAAATTTGTCCCTTCTTCAGGGTTACACTCCAAAAAAACAATGAGAAAATTACGTTTTACTACATGACCTGAATTTACGTTTTTAAATTTAATGCTTACATGTGAGAAAAAGTGAACAAAACTGGTGCCATTGTACCGACGATATTTAAAAAATACATTTTAGTAATACCCCTTTTAGCGGTTATGCCGCTCCTGCTGGAGCTTTCTACATTATTTACGGGGCTGATCATTCCCCTTTTTGTTTAAACTTTTTTGCTGATCTCTCTCCATTTCTTCCTGTCCTTTGTTTTGTCCTACCACTTTCTAACGCCAATATTCTTCAGATCTGCTATTACTTCTTGTATCCATTTCGTTCTTGGTCTGTCTCTTCTGTTTCTGCCTCCTGGGTTCCATTGAAGTATTGAAAATGTTATAAACGTTCGTCCTGCCCTTCATATGTGCCCAAGCCACTTTGCTATTTTATTTTACTTATGATGCCTCTTTCCAGTTCCTGTTTTAGTTCATTGTATAATATATAAAATGAGTGGTTGGGCATTTTCAACACACGGCAACAATAGCCAATTCTGTGTATTGTACATTCCGATTGTACAATCCATTTAAATGAAAAACCGAACTATTAGTTAATGGGGTGGAAGCGAGAAGACGAGTGGATAATGTATGTATCTGAAGGGAGGGGGAGGAAAAGGTGCGGCCACCGAGATTGAATAAATGCGTGCCGTGTGAGCCCGAACACAATTCGCATTAAATTACAACCCTTTATTTTCCCTATTTTTTTTTGTGTTCATTTTCATTTTCGTTCGCATTCTCATGCTCATTCCCGCTTCGGCTCCCCACCCACCCCAAGCGCGGCTAATTCCCACACACCGGGGGGAATCCACCCTCATTCTTTCCACGATCCGCGGTCGCGTCGGTTTTCTAAATAAACAAAAACTTGCGTAAATAATTAATTTTATAATTTCTGTTTACGCGAAAGTTTTATTGAATGGAATTAATAGGTAATTAATTGGATTTTATTAATGAAAAATAAAAATTATAAAATAAATTACTTAGTGTGTAGTTTATGAAAGACTTAAGTAAGTTAAGTGTTTAATTACAATTTTGTTTATAAAAAGAATGTATTATGAATTATCACTGAGTAATTGATTGATTAACGTTTTATTTATAAATGATTTTTGAAGTTTTTTTTGAAATTCAAGTACGCTTTCTTATCCTTTGTATAAGAGGAATATAAAACAATCTCTCTTATTAAAAAAAGTTATTACTGTAAAAGGCTTCAATATTTAAATATTTGTAAAAATATCACTGGTTTGGTTTGTGTTGCGTGAAATTGTTGTAATCAGTGAAAAGTCCAAGTAATTCAAATTAAATAGTGCTATTTATAACAGTCTAATGTTTAAGGCTGTTAGAAAAATTCCATAATAAATTATTTTTAACAAAAATAATGTATATTTAAGGCTGTGGCTGTTTAAAAATTTAAATATTTAAAGCTGAGGCTGATACTGATACTGAATCAAATCCATAATAAGTTATTTTTAATTAACAAAAATATAAATATTTAAGGCTGAGGCTGATACACAATTAATATTTTAATAAAATATATATATATTTAAGCCTGAGGCTGTTACTCAATGCAATCCATAATAAGTTTTTTTAATAAAAAATATAAATGTTTGAGGTTGTTACTTAAGGAATTTCCATAAATATATTTTGTTGTTGTTTTATGAAGTAAGAAAATAATAAAGTATTGTGTTATTTAATTTATAAATATATTTATTTATTTATTATTAACAGTCATAACTTTTGAATGTATAAGCCATAATATTTCAATTAAATACATATTTTCTAATAATTCCATAATTTCCGTATTTTTTTTTTATTTGTTCCCATTTTCTGTTTGAAACAAACTGTAAGTGTTGTTTTAACGTTTCATTGTGATTTTCACTGTTAGCACGAACCGGCGAGCCCTCAACCCTCGGTGGACCGGCTCTCTGTTACCTTCGCGGAGGACTCCCAGAGGAGCGATCGGACTGAATCATCCCCGAAGACGATGGATAAAGTTCATTTCCCTATAGGGAATACGGGTTTGTTACAATTTCTTAAATATTTCCTTAATTATTGTTTTTTCTTTCTTTCTATTATTTCATTCCCGATAAAATTTTTTGAACAATAATTTTACTTATTACTTTGTAAAACAAATGATAAATTAAAACACTTGATTAAATAAAAATAATTTAAGTTTACAAGGATATAAGAAAAATGTATTAAGTATATCACATAAAAATTAATTAACTGTTAAATAGCTACGACGATGAGATTTGGAATTCCCCAACCTTTTACACATAAGCTAGTCGGTTTATACTTTTGAAAGTCGACCATAAGCCTTTTTTACAACCTGGTTTATTTCACTTTTTTTATTTACATAAGCAGTTTTGCTTTTTTACTACATTACATCAAAATGGATTCTAGAAGAAACTGACTGGTTTATGTATTGTCTCCTTATTGTCGTTGACGAGGAATTTAAAAGGTCTAAAAAATATAACAGTCAAAATATGCAGAAAAATATTTTGGCCGTAGCAATTTTTAGACCTTCTCTCTCTGATTAAAATTTTATATTTTATTTTGGTTAGTCTGAATTCGATTCTAATCACACGCGAATCTTTTCATTTTGTTGATTTCGTTATACAAATTTTATAGATGAAGAAAATTCCGACGATGAGGATTACTCGGCGAGCGTCACCGCGATCATGCAGAGGAGAGCCTCGACGAGGAGATCGAAGAGGAGAAGCGGAAGAAGGGGCAGTTCGCCCTTCAGCCCCGACATTTTGCCGGATAACGACAGCGGAAGGAGGAGATCGTCGGTTTTCACCACGAGCAGCGGAGAGTGAGTAAAAGAAGAGAAAAACAGTTTAAATTCAAAATATCAATACACATGATTGGCGAATGAATAAACTTGAAGATTAATTGAACTACCGCATGGTAAAAAATGAAACCATCGTAATGTTGAAGCTTGAGGTTAAGCGTTGATTATAAACTTATTCTTATCAAAATGCTTTTAATTACATCACCGTCTAGGTGATGTAATTAAATTGTTTTTTTTTATTTTTTTAATAAACTGAAATGCTTGTTTTTTTTTTTTTTCATAAAATTAGAAAAAAACTGTGGATGGGGTATTTTTTGCTTTTTACATATTCTGAAAGGGGGATATTTATATAATATCCCCACAAAGTTTTATGAAGCTACCCAGCAAAATAAATAAATTACGAATTTTTGTATTTCCAACAAACCGAAAATTTGAGAGAAATTCGTGTTTTCTCGCATAAAATTGGAAATAACTCCAAAACTGTGGACGGGTTTTTTTTGTTTTTTACATATTCTAAAAGGGGGATGTTTAGATAATATCCCCAAAAAGTTTCATGAAGCTACCCCGCAAAATAAATAAATTACGATTTTTTGTATTTCCAACAAACCGAAAATTTGACAGGAATTCGTGTTTTCTGGCATAAAATTGGAAATAACTCAAAAACTGTCGATGGGGTATTTTTTGTTTTTTACGTATTCTAAAAGGGGATTGTTTAAATAATATCCCCACAAAATTTCATGAAGCTACCCCGCACAAAAAAAGAAATTACGAATTTTTGTATTTCTAACAAACCGAAAATTTGAGAGAAATTCGTGTTTTCTCGAAAAAAATTGGAAATAACTCAAAAACTGTGGATGGGGTATTTTTTGTTTTTTACGTATTCTAAAAGGGGATTGTTTAAATAATATCCCCACAAAATTTCATGAAGCTACCTCACACAAAAAAGAAATTACGAATTTTTGTATTTCTAACAAACCGAAAATTTGAGAGGAATTCGTGTTTTCTGGCATAAAATTGGAAATAACTCAAAAACTGTCGATGGGGTATTTTTTGTTTTTTACGTATTCTAAAAGGGGATTGTTTAAATAATATCCCCACAAAATTTCATGAAGCTACCCCGCACAAAAAAGAAATTACAAATTTTTGTATTTCTAACAAACCGAATATTTGAGAGAAATTCGTGTTTTCTCGAATAAAATTGGAAATAACTCAAAAACTGTGGATGAGGTATTTTTTGTTTTTTGCATATTCTAAAAGGGGAATGTTTAAATAATATCCCAATAAAGTTTCACGAAGCGATCCCACAAAAGAATTAAATTAGGAATTTTTGTATTTCCAACAAACCGAAACTTTGAGAGAAATTCGTGTTTTTTTCGCATAAAATTGGAAATAACTCAAAAACTGTGGATGGGGTATTTTTTGTTTTTTACATATTCTGAAAGGGGAAGGTTTAAATAATATCCCGACAAAGTTTCATGAAGCTACCCCGTAGAAGAAATAAATTACGAATTTTTGTATTTCCAACAAACCGAAAATTTGAGAGAAATTCGTGTTTTCTCGCATAAAATTGGAAATAACTCAAAAACTATGGATAGGGTATTTTTTGTTTTTTACATATTCTAAAAGGGGGATGTTTAAATAATATCCCAATAAAGTTTGACGAAGCTACCCCGCACAAGAAATAAATTACGAATTTTTGTATTTTCAACCAATCGAAAATTTTAGAGAAATTCGTGTTTCCTCGCATAAAATTGGAAATAACTCAAAAACTGTGGATGGGGCAATTTTTGTTTTTTACATATTCTAAAAGAGGGATGTTTAAATAATATCCCCACAAAATTTCATGAAGCCACCCCGCACAAAAAAGAAATTACGAATTTTTGTATTTCTAACAAACCGAATATTTTAGAGAAATTCGTGTTTTCTCGAATAAAATTGGAAATAACTAAAAAACTGTGAATGGGGTATTTTTTGCTTTTTACAAATTCTGAAAGGGGGATATTTAAATAATATCCCCACAACGTTTCATGAAGCTACCCCGCAAAAGAAATTAATTACAAATTTTTGTATTTACAACAAACCGAATATTTGAGAGAAATTCGTGTTTTCTCGAAAAAAAATGGAAATAACTCAAAAACTGTGGATGGGGTATTTTTTGTTTTTTACATATTCTGAAAGAGGGATGTTTAAATAATATCCCCACAAAAGAATTAAATTAGGAATTTTTGTATTTCCAACAAACCGAAACTTTGAGAGAAATTCGTGTTTTCTCGCATAAAACAATAATATTTTTTGTACATCCAACATATCGAAAATGAAATCCATTTATTTTAGTTAATATATTTTTTTCTGAAATTGTAATTAATCGCACAGCGAGTGTCAACGAAGAGGTCATTAGAGGGGTGGAGAGAAAGTCTAGGCTCGTTACGAAGCGATGATAATTAACGTCGGTTATTGCTGTTGGCGCATTAATGTCTCGGCGTTATCGTAAAATTTCATTCGGCCCGGGGTGCGAGGAAGTTGGTCGAGGCCGAGGGAGGAAAAGGGCGGAAAAGCGAGCTACGTCAGAAAAATTTACATGTTACGGCTATTCCGCTTTTAAGCGTGCTCTCGCGCAAAAAAAGGAACTTAATTCCGTTTTCAAAATAATGTCAATTATGAAAAAAGAAAATTAAAAATATAAACGATAAATTTGATGGAATATTTTATTTTAAAATGAATACTAAATTAAAGCTAAAAATTAATATTCGTTTAGAAATGAAATATTCATTTAAATTTATCGTTTATATTTTTTTATTTGTTTTTTCAATTTCTATAATTGACATTATTTTGAAAACTGTTAAAATAAAATATGAATTCTTAGATCTTGGAGGCATTCGTGGTACATTTTCAATTTTGATACAAATATTATCAAACTAACTTAGTTTAGTTAATGATTAGCGTATAATTGAAACTTGTTACTAAAGTAAAATAAAAGTGGTATGTAATAAAATACACGAGTAACGTAAGAAAACTGAGTACATTAAATTTACGTGCTGCAAATTGTCAACCCGAACTGGAACATTTAAGAAAGCCAACTGTTAGAATGCCTGATGTCGCGTAATTGAACGTCGGTGCAATAATTACCGCAGCGAATCCGCTTTGGAAATGGAAATTACAAGACGACACACGTAGAATTAACAGAAACACCACGCGAGCTCACGACAATAATCCACCCCCGCACTTTACCCTCGCCGCTTGCAGTTGGCTGGCGAACATTTCACCCCGGAGTTAATTATTTCCCGCGATTCCCGAGCCTTAATCCACTTCGATCCGCGACGCGCTAATGCGTTATAATTACCACCGTCTGCGAAATTATCACGGATACAGAAGGTGTAATTTTATTTCATCAGCGAAACGCGGGGGAAGTCATTCGGCTGAATGTGTGCGGAGGATTCTGAAAATTGGAATTCAGACTGAATTTAGTTTGGAAACTCGATTATTTGCGAAATGCTTTAATACGAGCTAGAAAGTAAATTTTATCATTTTCTTTAATTTAATTCTCAACTGGTTAATTATTTAAATCATTCATAAAAAAAAACTGTAATTATTTATTTCCTACATAAGATAATTAGATCGAAATTCCTGCTTTTTCACATAAAATCGAAAATGAGCGTAATTAATTTATCACTTAACTCGTGGTGAAACATTTTTGATTTAGATCAATTTAAAAATCCTGTATTAGTACAGTTTTAGTTTCTAAACTATATTCAGTCTAAATTTCAACTTTCAGAAATAAAAAAACCTGTATTAGTACAGAATTTTTAAATTATTATTAAATATTCTGTATTAAAATCGAAAATATCTAAAAAAAACTATGCGTGTGGAGTTTTTTTTTTAAATTTTCGCCTATTCTGAAAGGGAGAGGTTTCAATATTATCCCCATAAAGTTTTATAAAACTACGCTGCAACATTTTTAAATTATAACTAACTAACCATCTTTATTCAAATGTGTATATGTATGTACAATAATATACAAAAATTAGAATCCGAATATCGACCGGATTTCTTTCGGCCTTTAAATTATATTTTTTTGTATTTCCAACATACAGAAAATTGGACTAAGATTCATGTTTACTGCATAATATTGAAAATATTTAAAAATATGTGGATGTGATTTTTTTTCATAATCTGAAAGGAAGGGTTACAATAATATTCTTGCAAAGTTTCAACCCCGCAAAAATAATTAATTATGATTTTTTTTGTATTTCCTAAATACAGAAAATTAAATTAAAATTCGTGTTTTCAGCATATAAATAAAAAAATATATAAAAATCTGTCGATGCGTTACTTTTTCTTATTTGTATATTTTAAAAGATAAAGAATTGAGTAATATCCTTACAAAGTTTCACGAAGCTATGCGGCAAAAATAATAATTTATAAATGTTTTTTTTCTGTTTCCTACATTCCGAAAATTAAATTAAAATTTGTAATAAATTAAAGACGATGCAAGCGCCACCTTTTGCCCAATTTCAAGTGGCATCATCTACGATTTGGGTCTACAAAGTAGACGACCGACAATCATTGTTTCGTCCACTAAACTAAGGCGAACTTGTCCTGTTTATAAAAACAATTCAATAAATGTGAATTAAAATGTGTATTTTTCTTTGCGTATAAAATCTCAAAAACTGTGAATGGGGTATTTTTTGATGTTTGCATATTCTGAAAGGTGGAAGTTTGAATAATATTCTCACAAAGTTTCATGAAGTTACCTCGCTCAAGAAATAAATTACGATTTTTTTTATTTTAAACAAATTGAAATTTCGACAGAAATTCGTGTCTTCTCGCATAAAATTTGAAATATCTCAAAAACTGCAGATGGGGTATTTTCTGTTTTTTACATATTCTGAAAGAGGGATGTTTAAATAATATTCCCACAAAGTATCATTAGGCTACCCCACATAAGAAATAAATTACGATTTTTTGTATCTCCAACCAACCGAATATTTGAGAGAAATTCGTGTTTTCTCACATAAAATTGGAAATAACTCAAAAACTATGGATGCGGTATTTTTTTCTTTTTACATATTCTGAAAGGGGATGTTTAAATAATATCCTCACAAAATTTCATAAAGCTACCCCGCACAAGAAATAAATTACGAATTTTTGCATTTCCAACAAACCGAAAATTTGAGAGAAATTCGTGTTTTCTCGCATAAAATTGGAAATAACTCAAAAACTGGGGATGGGGTATTTTTTTCTTTTTACATATTCTGAAAGGGGATGTTCAAATAATATCTCCACAAAGTTTGACGAAGCTACCCCACAAAATAAATAAATTATGAATTATTGTATTTCCTACATTGCCGAAAATTAGATTTAAGGTTATGTTTTTTTTTTTCGCATTGTTCGGGTTTGGCATGTAATTTTACAAAAATTACTGCCTACGTGCCGATTCCTCGTTTGGGGAAATTTAAACGGTTGGTTCGCAGCCCATCGGAACGATCTTCATGGAAATGCGGCCGGACAACGAGACCGAGGATGCTTGCGCCCTCTAACACGTTTTGCATGTTGGGTTGCCTACGTTTGTATTTTCCACGTGGTTTATCATAACCTTAAAATTATGATGACTTGTACAGCCATGGAAAAATAAAGAAGCTCTAACCAAAAAACTGTCCATCTTGTTATTTTCCAAAGTCGTAACAACTAAGTGCTCTTACAAAGCACAACAAGTTAAAAACAAATATATTTAAGCATAAAATTAGAAATATCTTAAAAAAAACTGTGGATGGGGTATTTTCTGTTTTTTGTGTATTTTTAAAGGAGGAGGTTTTAATAAAATCGCCACAAAGTTTCACAAAGCTACCCTGTAAAAATAATAAAATATGATTTTTTTATTTCCTCTATACAGAAAATGGATACTGTGTATGGGGTGAAACAATTTTTGAGATATTTCCATTTTTTTCTGTTTCTTTCACACACAAACATTCATAAAGCTGGCTCATAATTTCGTTTGTATTTTTTTATATATTTCCAACTTACAAAATAAAATCAACTGATTTTTTTTAATATTGCACAATAATCTTCAAAATAAATGTATTTTTAAATATTACAATGTTCTTATAACAGTTTGGAAAATGATCCATATATTTTCAGTACGGCTATAACAATGGAGGACAGTTTCACGCCGTCGGTGACCCAAGACCAGATTTTCGAAAACATCAAGCTGCACAAGGAAGTCCTGGGCAGCGTCAAGATGCAGCCGTGGAACATGAGGAAGAAACTGAGGCTGGTCATGCAGGCGAAGGAGTACATTAAGAAGCACGAGGGGGCGCTGCAAGAGAGACTCGCCCAGAGCCATTCCACTAAGGACATGCTGGCGCGATGTAATATTTTTTTCATTAAAGTAAGCACGTTTTAAATCACTCAAAACATATAGAGCTATGTAAAGGTTATAACAAAAAAACGAGACACTCTAAACCAACTCTGCCTGAAACGAAAACTGAATATTCCTCCAAAATTTCGTTATCATAAATCCATTATTCATACATTCAACGTATCTTTCATTGAGGACTAAACTAACACATAAGATAGGGATTTTTGGCTGAAAGATCAATGATCGATTTAGAAGTTAGAGCTGTATTGACGAGGAATAGATCCCGAAACACGTGTCTGCAGATGGTCTTATATTAAATAACGTTATTTTCTGTTTTTTTTTTGCATGATGCAATATTTTATTAATATGCAACAGCAGCATTTTAAAAGAATTTTTCATTATGATCTCTCAGCAAACAACCAAACCATTATAAATGAAGTGTTATAACTGGGTAAGTTAGACCTAGCTTTGAGGGAAAGAACCCTCGCTGATTAATCAGAGTAGTGTAATTCTACATCACGATAACGCATGGCTGCAAACTTCGGAAAAACTACGCCATTTGGGATGGGAATTTCCCCCTTAACCCGCATATTCTCCAGATATTGCCCCAACTGATCGTAACAGATAATTGCAATTTTGTTTCTTTGGTGTTTAGAATAGTATTAATTAAATAATTAAATAATATTTCATTTCTTTTCAAATTTTATATGTTTAATTAGTTCATATTTGCACTACATGTTATTAAACAATTATTTACTCTTCCTTTTATTTTATAAGTTACGTTTAACAGATTTTTTTTTTTTCTAATTAGTTTACTTTTGTCAAAGTTATATACTTTAATAATTAATTTCTTTACTTTTTGTATTTATACCGACCATTGTAATTTGTCCTGTTTTGGTTTTTCCGTTGGACAATAAAGAATTATTATTATTATCTGATTACCACTTGTTTCGTTAATTGCAATATTATCTTCTTGGAAAATATTTCAATAATTAAAGGTGCCTTAAAAACGCCTTGACCGATTTTTTTTTAAATCAAAATCATAAGAATTTTATACTAGAGGGATTAGGATGCTACCTGGGTACAAGTAGTCGAAAACAACTGCGATTAAATTGTTTTGTTTTGTTTAAATAAATTAGTTTTTAAAATGTAGTGGAAAAGGATATTAATTATTACAAGACGTGATACATCTAATGCTCAAATAATCTCTGTTTCTTGCTAATCATGTATATGTTTATGATATTTTATATGTATTTTTATATCCAGTAGGTTTACTGGATATAATACAATTTTCAAAATATTAATCACTTAGCAAAAATAAGCGTTAGTGGCTGAATGCCGATAAACAAGCAACATGATAAAACATTTTTAACAAAAATAAAAATTTATTTATGAATAAATGCCTAAACTTGTCGAATAAACCAATTTTCTTTCATTAAAAATCATAATTTGAGAATGTATTAAAATTATTACCATTTTTTGTCCATTTAGAAATGGCAGCATTTTCGAAGAGAAGCCGCCAACTTGTCCAACTGGCTGATCCCATGGGAAAAGCGCATCAAAGAAATCGAATCGCATTTCGGTTCGGTCGTCGCTTCTTACTTTATTTTCCTCAGATGGCTCTTCTGGGTCAACATGGTCATCTCGATTGTCCTCATCGCTTTGGTCGCCGTTCCTGAAGTGAGTAGTTATTATTAATCTATATAAATAATAATAAGTAAAAACTTACCTGAAAAACAATAAAAAAAATCGCCAATTTTTAATATTTTTGATAATGAAAACAACATGGATTTCACTAAACCGACTTTACATTAATTACTTCTTGAGTTCAATATATCTTACAATTTTTTTGTCTAATAAGAACCAGTGATTTAATGTAATACGAAATAATCAGCCAATTTTTTTTTTAATTCAGACTGAAGTGTGAAGAACGGATACAACTGTGTTAATTTATTGATGATTTTTTCTTCTTGTCGGATAAATTCATATTATTAAATCCTCCTTTTATCAACGATTTTTTTACTTTACTCTGGCCAAATAGAGTGCGAAAACCGTCGTTGGAAGAATGAGTGCATTCATTGCACTTTTTAGTTATTGCGTCATTCTGTCAGAATTTATCATGCGAAAACCGTCGTTGAAAGAGTTAATGTTTTGATTCATTTTAAGGGCATGAAAGATATTTACATTTTTAAATATCTATTAATGAAGAAATGCGTGAAAATTAATAACGAAGCGCTAAAGGGCTATTATTCTATTATATCTGATAAGATCTTCATATAACTTTTTGTTTCTTAAACAAAAGAATAATAATTACAAAAATCTGTTCGAAATTTCGGCAATCTCGCGAAGGAATTGTCGAACTTTTAATACCTGTATCAAATAAGAACGGTCACCGGGTATATCTCAGGAACTATGAGTCCTAGAAATTTGAAATAAAAAAAAAACTCTTCATGAGAAAATGCTTTAAATAATGTTAAAGTTCGTAACTTTTCCCGTAGGGGGCGTAAAAACAGTCGAAAATATAAAACTGAGATTATCTAAAAAAAAATGTTTTAATAAAGGCTTCAATTTTTTGAAATCTCAATGAGTTTATGAAACAAAAGTGTTATAGACCTTTTTGTCTTACTCTTCAAATAAAAGGTGGGGGAAGGTCCGAAGTTTTAACCGTCTTATTTGGACATCCGGTACATTTTCTTGGCGTGACTAATAAACAATAATTAAAAATAAACAATGACGTTAAAATTGTTGATATTAACAAAGCTTTTTAGTGTATAATTATTACAAAATATTCATATAATATTTGCAAAATATTCACTTTTGCTTTAATATTAAACAAACTTTTAATCAAAACACAACACCTAAATTTAAATACCCCGAACTTAATGTAAACTATACTGAACCCCGACCGAGCCGGTTCGCTTTTATCTCGGCGCACAATTAATCGTTGATTAATTCGAGTCCTCGGGGCGAGAAATGGAGGAGGCAGAGGGTCGATTAGGAAGCGTTTACTTCCTAATAAATTTGTGTTTGGTGTAAACAAAGGGCGGATCGTCGGTCGTCTCCAGGAAGTAGATGCCGGAGGGTATCGTCGGGTTAGCCGCAATGCCCATGGGGTAGTGCATTAGTTCGCGCGACCTCCCTCGCAGATAATCACCCCACAGGTCGTAGTTGTACGCCTTGAACACCAGCGCCCGTCTCACAGAGGCCGACCAGTACTCGCACGCCCTTACGTGACTGCAAATCGCTAAAAATTTAAAGCGAAATAAAAAAATAAATAGAAAAGAGTATTCATTCACTTGATCACAGTTCTTTAAATATATTATATAAAAATTATTTGAAAATAATTAATAAATTATTTCCACATTTAGCTCTGTGCATTTGTTTAACGTACTTACGTAACGTAAGTCAAAAGTCACAGAACTAAATGTGGAAATAATTTATTAATTATTTTCAAATCATTTTTATTTAATAGAAATTGTTGTTATCATAAAAAAAATATTTTTTTAACATTCGTTATATATATATAGAAAATCTTTATTTCTGAGAAATACGTTAAATACATTACAATATTTACATTACAATCATAAACCTCTAGTTAAGCCTCAGAAAATGGCTATCGACCATCGGTCTTTCTGCCTCATTCGTTATATTATACAGAAACAAAATAAAATTCTTTACTTCACTTATTATTATTATTATTATTATCTCTTGTTATCTCGGTGATTAATTAGCTGGCATCTTCTTTAAATATAATTGCAAATAATTTTATATTATGCGTCTTCGGAAGTCAAGCAAGTTTTATTAATAACTTTATGCAGAATTTCTAACAACAAGAGAGATATCGAAGACGGGCACTTCGGTGACTCTGTATATATATATATTTGTAAGTGTACCAGTTTAAATGTTATACCTGAAGCACATCCTGGCTGATTCCTTCCCCCGTTCGGATAAAAATCGACCTCCCCTAGAGCCCGCATCGTTCCGAATCCGTCCCCGTTCGTATGGACGACATCCACGAACCTCGCGTCTTTCTTCCCCAAACCAATTTCCTCATTATTGTAGTCAGCGAACCCGTTCCTGTTGAAAACCCTCCGCGGACTTATCGTGGGATCCAGGGCGGTGATCCTCGCGATCGATTTCCCGGCCCGTCTGCGGATCTCGCGTCCCGCCCGGCCCGCGGCCAGAGCGCCCAAGCCGTGCCCGATGAAGTGCAGCCCTCTGAAGCCCGCCCGTCGGGATTCCAGCAGGAACAACGTGAAATTGGCCAGTTTGTCGCCGACGAGGCGCGTGTGCTCGTGGGCGTCCTCGAAGACGGCGTGCGACAACGGCGCCCAGTCCACCGCGATCACGTTCCACCGACCTGTTGATGCCATCACTTAAAAAAAGGGAGGGTTTATTAAATCTTCCAATGATTTGTTTAGAATTGTAAACAATCTTAGATTCAATAAATTAAATGCAATTTTAAAACAACACACAAATCATCAAAACGAAAGTTGTGCACGAAATATAAATCCCTTGTGTTTCACAGCTAACATAATACTTCGGTAGAGAGTGATGCTAGTGAACGATAATTTATATAGATAGATATATCAGAAGCAGTAAACAAATCAACAAACCCGAAAGTTATGCACAAATTATAAATCCCTTGTGATTTATAGCAATCATAATCTTTTGTTAAAGAGTGATTCAATACCATCGCTCTATAGCAATGCATTATGTTTGCTATAAATCACAAGGTATTTATAATTTGTGCACATCTTCCAGTTTGTTAATTTATATATATAGATCAGAAGCAGTAAACAAATTAACAAACCGAAAGTTGTGCACGAATTATAAATCCCTTGTGATTTATAGCAATTATAATATTTTGTCAGAGAGTGATTCACAAGCAACGCTCTCTGGAAAAGCATTATGATTGCTATAAATCACAATGGATTTATAATTCGTGCACAACTTCCGGTTTGTTAATTTATATAAATAGATCAGAAGCAGTAAACAAATCAACAAACCAGAAGTTGTGCACGGATTATAAATCCCTTGTGATTTATAGCAATCATAATATTTTGTCAGAGAGTGATTCACAAGCATCACTCTCTGGTAAAGCATTATGATTACTATAAATCACAAGGGATTTATAATTCGTGCACAACTTCCCGTTTTTTTATTTTAATTTATATAGATAGAACATACGCAGTAAACAAATCATAAAACCGGAAGTTGTGCACTAATTATAAATCCCTCGTGATTTATAGTTACCACAATGCTGCGCCAGAGAGTGATGCTTGTGAATGTTAATTTATATAGATAGATATATCAGAAGCAGTAAACAAATCAACAATCCAGAAGTTGTGCACGAATTATAAATCCCTTGTGATTTATAACTGCTACAATGTTTCGGCCAGCGAAAGCTAATTTATGTAGATAGACCGAACTTAATGAACAAATCAACAAAACCGAGGTTGTGCACGAATTATAAGTCCCTTATGATTTATAGCTACCATAGTGCCTTGCCAAAGGGTGAAAGCTAGATAGAACGGAAGTAGTAAACAAATGAACAAACCCGAAGTGATGCACGAATTATAAATCCCTTCTGATTTATAACTATATATAATGCTATAATGCTTCAATAGAAAGTGATGCTAGTGCAAGATAATTTGTATAGATAAACCGGAAGTAGTAACTAAATCAACTAACCCTAAGTAGTGCACGAAGCATAAATCCCTTAAGATTTAAAACTACCATAATGCTTCCGTAAAAAGTGATTCTAGCGAAAGCAATTTTTTTATAGATAGACCTAAGTTAGTGAAAAATCAACAATCCTGAATTATAAAACCCTTGTGATTTATAGCTACCGTAATGATTCGGCAAGTGAAAGCTAATTTATGTAGACAGACCGAAGGTAATGAACAAATCAACGAAACAGGGGTTGTGCACGAATTATAAGTCCCTTATGATTTATAGCTACCATAATGCCTCGCCAAAGGGCGAAAGCTAGATAGAACGGAAGTAGTAAACAAATGAACAAACTCAAAGTGATGCACGAATTATAAATCCCTTGTGATTTATAACTACCATAATGCTACGATAGAAAGTGATGCTAGTGCAAGATAATTTGTATAGATAAACCGGAAGTAGTAACTAAATTAACGAACCCTAAGTAGTGCACGAAGTATAAATCCCTTAAGATTTAAAACTACCATAATGCTTCCGTAGAAAGTGATTCTTGCGAAAGCTATTTTTTATAGATAGACATAAGTTAGTGAAAAATCAACAATCCCGAATTATAAAACCCTTGTGATTTATAGCTACCGTAATGATTCGGCAAGTGAAAGCTAATTTATGTAGATAGACCGAAGGTAGTAAACAAAATAACAAATCAGAGGTTGTGCACGAATTCTAAATCCCTAATAATTTATAGCTATTATAATATTTCGACAAAGGGTGATGATTGTGAAAGCTACTTTATATAGTTGGAACGGAAGTAGTAAACAAATGAACAAACCCGAAGTTGTACACGAATTATAAATCCCTTGAGATTAATAACTACCATAATGCTTCGGTAGAAAGTAATACTAGTGCAAACTATTTTATATAGATAGATCAGAAGCAGTAAACCTGGCTGGTTTACACACCCAAAGTTGTGCACGAATTATAAATCCCTTGTGATTTATAGCTACCATAATGCTGCACCAGAGAGTGATGCTTGCGAGTGCTAATTTATATAAGTAGACCTAAGGCAATGAACAAATCAACGCACCCGAATTATAAAACCCTTGTGATTAATAGCTACTGTAATGTTACTGCACAGAGTGATGATTGTGAAAGTTAGTTTATATAGACAGAATGGAAGTAGTAAACAAATGAACAAACCCAAAGTTGTACACGAATTATAAATCCCTTGTGATTTATAACTATCATAATGCTTCAGTAGAAAGTGATGATGATGCAAACTAATTTTTACAGATAAAACGGAAGTAATAAACACGAAGTTGCGTACGAATTATAAATCCCTTGTGATTTATAACTACCATAATACTTCAGTAGAAAGTGATGATGATGCAAACTAATTTGTACAGATAAAACGGGAGTAACAAATACGAAGTTGCGTACGAATTATAAATCCCTTGAGATTTATAGCTACTATAATGCTTTGGTAAAAAGTGATGATTATAAAAGCTAGATATAACTGAAGTAATAAGCCGGAAGTTATGCACGAATTATAAATCCCTTGTGATTTACGGCTACCGTAATGTTTCGACAGAGAGTGGTTTCATTTCATAACATGGGATTTATAGTTTGTGGTAAATTGTATAGATATACCGGAAGTAGTAATTGAATAAACTAACCGTAAGTAGTGCAGGAATTATCAATCCCTTATGATTTATAGATCCAGTGGAGGTTGCGTGAAGCACGTTTTCAAGATGCAAATTTTCGTGAAAATCGGGTAAGACCACCTTAGATTTCGAGCCATCTGACGCAATCGAAAATATCAAGGCGAAAGTCCACGGTAAAGAGGGCATCCCCTCAGATCAGTAGCGTCTGATCTTCGCTGGAAGACGGACGCACCTTGTCCGATTACAAGATCCAGAAGGACCTGGTGCTCCGTTTGCGCGGTGGTATCATCGAGCCGTCTTTTCGTATCCTTGCCCAAAAGTACAACTGCGACAAGTTGATCATCATGCCGTAAGTGCTATACCAAAAAAACATCTCCGCACCAAAAAGAAGTTGAAGTAGATTGTAAAGAGGAGACGATGGTGAGGGGTTTTGATGAGGAATAATAATATCACGATTATTTTCCAAACGGAAAATCCCAATACGGGACAAAATTAAAGAATAATACATAATAATAATAACTAAAACTAATTAAAAAAATAGATGTGTATATACAGAATGTAATACAAAGAACGTTAATTATTTAAATATTCTTTAAATTAAATTGTTCGGGTTTAGACGCGGAATTTATTCAACACAATAAATTCCTGTCCGTTTTCAGAAATAGAGAAATTGTTTGATTCGGCTCAAATCATAATTTATGCGATGGCACGTACTGCGTTTACCAGCAGCAACTCGCCACCGAACATCTTGGTTCCAGATGTGGCATTCTGGATATTCAGGAGTACCTGCTTGGCCCTTTTTCTTAAGAAATCCGCCCCCAAAAGAGGCCTCGGACTCCATCAACCCCCACTTTCTCCCCCTCCGAAGCGTTTTCTTTGTATATATTTTCGTATTATTTTATCATTAAGATTTTAGACTTGTACAGGTAAGGTTGTTTTTAAATACATATCGTTAAAACTTTAAAACATTTTTATATTTTCATACCGTGAACAAAATCATACAAGCCGTTACAAAGCGTCGTCTTACAAACGACAAAGTGAAATTAAAACACAAAACTTTACATAAATTAACATGTATAAAGGAGTAGAAGCTTCAACCATTAAGTATTAATTATTTGCAACATATGTCTCCCATTCGACTATTTAAAAAAAAATGCGATTGGGTGAATAAAATCTTTTCAAATATTATCAATAAAGTGATTATAATGGGGTTTCGTGATTCGGATGCCTCACCCTCGCGCATTTCCTTTATCCAGGCCACGTCCTTGTCGTCGGTCCACGAGTGGATTATGAACTTAGTCGGTTTCCGTAATGTCATCCCGGACGACGCCAGGGAGGAAAGGTCGTTTATGTGCAGCTCATGATCCTTTTTCAGGTTATCCCTATAAATTACAAAAAAAATGAAACGCACATTACTTTCACGAATTTTCTTTAAATTAATGAAAATACATAAATTTGTATATATAGTTAAATTATTATAAATTGAAGAGAGTATTCATTCTCTTAGCCACAGTTATTTAAATAAATTAAATAAAAATGATTTGAAAATAATTAAAATAATTAATAAATTATTTCCACATTTAGCTCCTTGACTTTTAACTTACGTTACGTAAGTAAGTTAAACAAATGCACATTAAAACAACTACTTCCTGGGCAAATACCCACGCCGGACATTGAATTACATAATGTACACCTGTTGTTGCATTTGCATTTAATGTGCATTTGTTTAACGTACTTACGTAACGTAAGTCAAAAGTCACAGAGCTAAATGTGGAAATAATTTATTAATTATTTTCAAATCATTTTTATTTATAATAAATTAAAGACGACGCAAGCGCCACCTTTTGCCTAATTTCAAGTGGCATCGTCAACTATTTGGGTCTACGAGGTAGACGTCCGAGAATCATTATTTCGTCCACTAAAGGAAGGCGAACTTGTCCTGTTTATAATAACAAGGAAAATGAAATTCACATTTAATGTTGAATGGTGGCTGAACATTTCATTAAATGTGAATTTCATTTTTATTTAATTTAGTTAAATTAATATATTAATTAAACCAATTAAACTGAAAATATGTTTTCTATATATAAAATTTGTTTTATGAGAAAACTTATACTATTTCCCGCTTATACAGAATCGGGGCGCACCATGGCGCACTGAATGAAAGCAAGTGACATATTGCACTGCACCCTTTTTCGAATATTGTCTGTAATTCAACACTGGTAGCGAGAAGCAAAATGCACGAAACATTTCGCCAAGTGTTAGATGAGTCAAAACATTTATTTATTTACAAAATGGCTATCGACCTGTGGACATTCTTTCTTTTTTTAGTTCGTATGACATTTATGTGTGATGATATGAATTAATGAATGGTGAATTGAGGTTGTTTCAATTTTGGAGGTATATTGGAATTTCTTGTAATGCACAAAAGGTTTAAAAAATATAGGCTGAAGGGTTTTGTAGCATTTTTTTAGGATAGTTAAACAATTCGTGTTATCCTCGTTTTTTGCAATCAGCATTCCGTTTTTTTTTTTGTAAATTTACGTTGAACGCTTATGATTTTTTTTGTAATTTTTTTTATTGGATGGGTGGTATAAGGGTTTGTTTGAATGTGTGATTTTTGTGAAGATTCTTCAAGCTGAAATAATATTATTAATTCAGGATAATTTAAAACACTTGATTTGTTTCACTTATTTATATTTTCTCCAACTAGTTTCGTCCATTGGTCATCTTCAGGGAGGAATGTAATTAAACATATAATATTATTAATTCGCAAGTACTAGCTCAGGTAAATTTTTCCTTTTTTTTTTAATTGTAATTTATAATTTATAAAACTATTTTTTATTAAATATAACTCACTTATTGTACAAATGAAACGTAATTTTATCCTCGAAACGGTGGGAGCGTATTCCGATTTTGCGTCCGGCGCGGTCATCCGAGGACCTTGGGGTCAGACCACTCAGCAGGTACAAAAGCGACAGAAGCAAGAAACCCATCTTGCGTAAAATAATATGCCACTCGAGCTGATTGCTGACACAATTAGACCGACTGGGCGACGCGACGTTTGTTTATGACTCGACCAACACAAGCGATTGTATTACAATTAAAATAATAATAATAATTGTAGCGGGAATAATAACAAAATCCACCGTCTTACAATTTATTGCCTAATGTTTAATTTAACTAAGTAAACATCTTTATTCATGTGAATAAAGAGTTCTAAACAGTGCCGGGAAGCACGCAATTAAAATACGTCCTGGTGTCACAACAGAAATGTAGATTGGTCTTCGCCCGGAAGTCTTTCAGCTTTAATTTTGAAAAAAAGTGAATAAAATATTACTACATTATATCAAGAAACTTCACGTACTCACCAACAAATATCTTACAAATATCTTTAATTTTGAATATATCGATTATGAAATAAATTCACTTAAAATGGATTATAATAATAAGGCATTGCACTTGCGACACACTGGTCTAATGATGTTAGAAAATATAAGTAAACCGTACAGCAATTGTTAGAATTAATTGTTATTGATAATGAGCACTTGAAATAAGTGCGCATAAAATGTAAATGACAATATTTTTTGTTGGATCATCATATTCTGAAAATCGCTCATATTTAGTTTCAAACTGAAATATTGAAAATACGAGCTGAATCAATTAATATACACTGTATATTAATTAATTAACAGGGTATATTAATAATTAAGGTGAACAAACAACGAAATAAAAGAACTTTACAAAGCAACAAATATAACAGGAGTAATAAAAGTGGTTAAGATATGTGCAGATAATGGAGGGGGCCAGACTACCAAAAATTATACTCACCAGCACAATAGGAGGAAGAAGAAAAAAAGGAAGACCAAGAACACGATGGAAAGGAAAGGTAGAAAAGGACATGGAGAAATTAGGAATTACATGATGGAAACAAAATAATAACGAAAACTACTCAAAAAATATGGAATATAATAAAATTAAAATAAAATCAAAATTTATATTGCGATAGGACGATTAATAGACATTTTTTATTAGGACTTTTTATTATTTCTATCCTTTTGTTAATTAAGCAAAAGTTGGAAATTAAAAGAAATAAGAAAGTGATCCTAGTGAATGCATATAAATTAGCATTCACTAGGATCACTTTCTTATTTCTTTTAATTTCCAACTTTTGCTTAATTAACAAAACCTAAGGCAGTGAACAAATCAACAAATCCCAATTATAAATCCCTTGTGATTTATAACTACGATAATGCTTCGACAAAGAGTGATGATTGTGAAAACTACACAATAAAAAAAGTATAATTAGTACTCACCAGCACAATAGCAGAAAGAAGGAAAACCAAGAACACGATGGAAAGGAGAGGTAGAAAAAGCCATGGAGAAAATTATCAATCAAATCATGGGCCAGCTAGGCTCGTAGTGCTAGTATATATAATAATAATAATATAATAATAAATGTCTTTATTTCATCAAAAATTGTACAATAGAAACATAAATAATTAAGAGTAGGCGAAGTTCAGGCAGGCTAACGCCCGTCGCTGCTCTTCCACTTAACCTACACACACACACACACATATACATATATATATATATATATACCCTGTATATTTTTGTATATTTTTTTGGCCTAATTCTAAAAATTATTCAAGTGTAAACTGTCTTTATTTTAGCAGATATAACAAAAATGTATTAGAAAAAGTAGTCATGGAGGATTTTCAATTTTTATACAAATCAGCCTACTTTAATATTTTCATCAGAATTCAATTCTTTTGAACTCATATTTGCAACAAAAATCAAAGCAGGCTGATTTGTATGAAAATTGAAAGTCTACTATATCTATCAAGTCGATATGTCTTAGACGTGATTTTTATTTTACACGATTTACTGATAATTAAAACGTTAACAAGAGAACAAAAATTAGACGTGATTCTTATTTTACACGATTTATTAATAATTAAAATATTAACCAGAGAACAAAAACTTCTGCCATCAGCATTGCATTTTTTTTGTAAATTTACGATGAACGCCTATGATTAAATTTATTTGATTTTTACGTATGAGGATACCAAAATATTCCATTTTTTTTTCTCTCATCTTCTTTTTTTGTATGTTTAGATGTTGATGGCGGATTTCAAGAAAGACCCCGAAAGGAAGACGATTCTACCGGAGGACCGGTACAACTCGACCAACTTCCTCACGCTTTGGGACTTCGAGGGGGTTTTCAAATACTCGCCCATGTTTTACGGATGGTACACCAATCTGGACCTCGTGGACAAAGCCTACAGGCTTCCGTTGGCTTACTTCTTTACCGGATTAGCCGTTTACGTTTACAGTTTCGTCGCGACTTTACGCAAGTACGAAAACAATAAAAATAAATATTTAACGTTCGTAACAAAAAGGCAAAAAAACAGTGCCTACTAAATATACAGGCCGGAAAGTCGGAGCGGGTAGGACTCCGAGATGCATACGCATACCTGACATTGAAGCGCTATAATGCAAGCAGGTTAATTATAAAATTAAAGACTTACAAACTAGTTAATTATTAAATTAAAAAGTATAATTTATAATCAGAAGTCTTGGAGTGAAAATGGTTCCTTCTTAAATAAATAATTTAATAAGTCTGTTTTGAGTTCTTTTAAATTCTTAATTAAATATGAGTTTCGTGAAGATTTGAAAGATATATGAAAACATTTTGTGCACTTTTCTTCACTTATTTATTTATTAACAGATGTACATTTCGATCACCATCAATCGTTATCAATGTTTTACAAACAATAATTGATAATCGAAATGTACATCTGTTAATAAATAAATAAATGAAGAAAAGTGTACAAAGTGTTTTCGTATATTCTTTTAAATTAGTTTTTTTTAAGTTTTTATAAGATCCGGAAGAACATTAAAAAGCTTAATTGCCTAATAACATACTCCATCTTATTTCTTTATCGCTTCTATGGCATGGGCAAATGTTGTTATTAATTCTGGTTCTGTGTATAATTTGTTATCCCCTTCCTTTACGCGTTTACAATAAAATATTATGGTGTCCATAATGCACATTCCATAGAAAGTGAGAATATTATTTGATCTAAAAATCCCGTGGCATGATTCTCGATTTTTCAAACCATATATGATGCGAAGAGCTGAAATACCTCGATAGCCGATTCATTTACAGAATATAATTCTAATTTTTTATATTATTGTAAATACATTTATACATTTGAATTAAGATGTTTAGTAAGTTATGATGCGAAGCCCTTTTTTCTGTAGTGTAAAAATTGCCTAAACATAAGACTTTTCCCCAAAGAAATTATGCCATATCTCATGATACTTTCAAAGTTGGCATTGCACGCTGTTTTTGCCACCGATTTGCTTAAATATTCTGAAAGCTCTCTAAGAGTATACAGAATAGATGACAGCCCACTCTGATTTTTTTTTTAAATTGTAACAATTATTTTTGCTTGTAGTTATAATGATAAATTTTTAAATTTTCTATTACTCTGACTTATGATCATTAATTAAAATTATTTCATTTAGATGAAAATAAAATTTCGAATTATGTAAAGAAATGATTATGAACGAGAGACGTTTCCATAATGATGCTTCGTAGGCAATTGACGTGGACTTCGAGATTTCGATTTCCCCACTTCGATATTCCGGTATATTTAGTAGGCACTGCGTAAACGTATTTTTTACTTAACCTAAAATAATTTTGGCTTGAACGTCCATCACGAGACATAATAATATATATTTGAAAACACAAGTTTAAATAAAAATTCTGTTTGCACTATTTATATAATAAATGGAAACATTAGGGATTGTAAGTAAGTAAGTTTCACTTGGTTTGTGAAACTTACTTAACAATCCCTAATATTACTAAAATGTTTTACCAAGTGATTAATCAGACTCAAATTGAAAATATATAGATGGAAACGATAAATTTCTTGGAGTTGTTGTAGTTTTCCATACATTCAATTTAAATATTTCCATATTGTATAACGTATGGAAGTGGTTAAGACGTACAAACGATGACGTGGCATACGATATTTTTTTATTTCTATATTGGAACACAGAATTGGCAATCGAGCACTTAACCCCCCTCTTAATATAAATTATCCCATTTTATTCATATAATTGTCTCTTTCTTTTTTTCATGTGTAAAGAATGGCGAAGAATTCGAGAATGTCGAAACTGTCAGAAAAGGAAGACGAGTGTATCTTCTCGTGGAAACTCTTCACCGGCTGGGACTACATGATAGGCAATGCCGAAACGGCCCACAACAGGGTAGCATCGATCGTCATGAGTTTCAAGGAAGCGCTTCTGGAAGAGGCAGAAAAGAAACGGGAATCTAAGAGGTAATTGAAAATACTTCCGATTTTTTATTGAAGATACATCATAAGCGATACTCCTGGTGGCAAAATTCGGAACACTCTTCGCAAATTCAAATTAAATTCAGTCTATACACATCTTGTTATTTATCGTATTGAATTATTATTAGAAAGAGAATGAACACTGTTCAGTACAGTTTAATATTTTAGTAATAAAATAATGATAATGCTTGTTCGCGAAAATCTACTTACGGCTAGTTTTGCAACATCATTCTCGTGATTAATAGCCATCATTATATGCTCGTTGAACAATATACCATTTATTTACTGACCATTTACACATAATTAAAAGTTAATAAACATCGTTCGAGTTAGACAAGGATTTTTTTTTATTCTTCAAAAATTCCCGTCCTTGAGCCGAAAATAGAAATACGAAAAGGCAGCGTGTTTAATTTATGCGTGAACACGACATTGGCCAGCGAGGATTGATCAGATGGGGTGAAGTTCACGGAATTAGCCAACGCCAGGTCAGGTACCCGGTCCCTTAATCCATCCCCAAGGAAGAGGAGAGCATCTTCCCACACTTTATTGTATATATTTTTTCTTGTAAGTATGTTGTAATTTTCTGTTGTCATTAAGCTCACAACTGTGTAAGAGTGAAGTCAACAATAAAACGCAAAGTGTTAAAAATTTGTATATCTTCGAACAACCCAGTCCGAAAGTCGTTACAACGCGACGCCTTACAAACGACATCGTCTTTCAAGATAAGTCAACAAAAACATTAAAAACTTTCATTAATCCACTTGGTTTGTTTCACTGACACACAAAGCGTATTAATAAAAGCTTTCCTCTACATTGCTCAGGCGAATGCCTTTTTTGGCTGAAACTCAAAATATGCCTTTCCTATTGAACTCATGTCGAGGAACTAATCCAATAAAGGTTTAAACATTATTAAATGCTTGGACAGTATGAACTAGGAAGCCCAAAGAGAAGTACTGTTGCGGCTATATAATAACCTGGTTTCATCCAGGGGTAATTATGGCTGCGCAGTCTACTCTTCGGCGAGAAAGTCCTGGTGAACTTTTTTTTCTTGAGGGGAATCCGGGTGCACTGCAGCCTAGGTGGCTTATTGACTTGTTGAAGCCCCTAAATGCAGACATTAAGACCTTTTATGACGAGTCCCACAACGAGTCTCTGTTGCTTATAAGGAGGAGAAAGGACAACATTTTTTTTAATAATTAAAGTCTCCACAATAAACATAATCTTTTTTCTTTTGCTTTCAATAATATTTTTTTAAATTTTATTTCTAGTTGGAAATTAATCGGAAGCAGGATTTTGGTGAACACCGCCGTCTTAGGCCTGCTCTTCCTCTCCGCCTTCGCCGTAATCACCGTGGTGGCCCGGTCGAACGAGAAGGAAGCCAACAGCACGACTTGGAGGCGGAACGAGATCACCGTCGTCATGTCCCTGATCTCGCTATTCTTCCCGATTTTGTTCGAACTGCTCGGCTATTTCGAGCACTATCACCCGCGGAAACAATTACGGCTGCAACTTGCGAGGATTATGGTGCTGAATCTGCTCAATCTGTACTCGCTTATATTCGCGCTGTTCGGGAAAATCAGCAACATGGTGAGCTACTTAAGAGTCCTTTTATATTTCAAGAAATTTATGAGAAATGTAACATTAATCTGATTAAACACGATTTCGTAATAGTATTCATGAGCGGAAGAAGAAGAGAAAATCATTAGGAGCCAAAAATAATTTTTGGATAACCTCATAGAAAAAAATCGGGAGCCGTTGAAACGAGCAAACGCGTTTGCCAGTTACAATCAGAAAAATGCGATATTATTCGATCACCAAAAATTTCGCGATTCTAATTGGAATATTAGTAAATTCGCCATTAGTGAATTGCCGATTAAATTAGCCGGGGAAAACTCATATTTTATTTAATATTATTTCTTCTTCTCTATTTATTATTCTTTACAATAAAATTTTCCTTGTTTAATTTCATTGTAATTTAAATAATTGCAAATGAGCAAATCATCTTTGTTTCATTTTATTTAATTTTATTTATTATTCAACAGTCATCCGTTCACTTCCACTGAATATCCCTTTTCCGGATCATTTTTATCAATATCCCTTGCCATCCTTCATCATCGACTAAATCACTTTCTTACTTCTTCCCGTCTATTCCATTCACACTTATTCACACTCCTCCGCTAGATATTTCCCCTTTCCGCACAGCATACACCTTCTATACCACTCACCAATCCATATTTAAAAGAAGAAAAAAAGGTGTGGATCTGGGGAGAGGCGGAGGTCTCCCCAGATCCACACCTATCTCTTGCCAAAATAATTTCCTCCTGCTCTGTTTAAATATCTTAGAGTCATCCCACTTCCCATACATAGGATTATATTCACTTTTTTCTATACATTCTTGCCTCTCCTGCATCTCCACATCACTCAACTTCATCCAGGTTGCTGCATTAATCACATCAAATCCTCTCTAGTGGGAAAGTCCTCTATTTAAGCCAAAACTTTTTCCTACATCCAATAGTTAGTATCTATTGGCTCAATACTCATAGGCTTATTTTCAGCCCATCTCAGCAGCTCTTTCTCTGTTTTGTTGTTTATTTACCCTTTTCTTACAATACTCCACATTTCTTTTACTTTCTCGAATTTCTTGAGCCAATTTCTCCAATGCTTGTTTCTTTTTTCTTCTCACATAACTTAGTATACATAAACTTTGCAGCCACTATTTCATTCTTGTCTTTATCTCCCAACTTTCAAAGTTTTATAAAACTAAAAATCTTGTGACTGTCCTTAACAGGTACGAAAAGCTTGGAAGCTGCGGGGACTACCGTGCTCTAGAGCATGGATGTCTGATTCCCAAGTCGGAATTGCAAGCTTTCTCGTGACATTCCCTTGTCCCTATCTAGGATAGTGCTAACTTCATGCGGCGGGGTCGACTTAGCCCTCGTACTTGTCACGACTAAATGAGGAGGCAGGGGTGGGCCGTTAAAAGACCGAGGGTGTCCCGGTCCACACGGGTTGGCCTTTGACAGGCAGCAGCTTCGAGGATATATAATATCGATGCTGCACTTGTGCGGTGCTCCACATGGTCGACACCGAAAGGTATATGACCTAGTAATAGGTCAAGTCCGCGCGCGTTTACGTGTCCTTAACAGGTCCACAGTGAAAGCCCTGGGGTACCCCAGATAATGCATTAATTTCATTAGACCTATGTTTTTTGTTTTCGGAGTTTTTGGCAATTCCGCAAACTTGTGGCAGTCCTTACTAGGTCCACAGTGAGAGCCTTGAGGTACCTAGGATAAAGCATGTATTTTATTGGACCTATATTTTTCTTTTCCTTCAAAGTTTTTGGCAATTCTGCGAACTACATATTGTAAAGAAACGAATAAATTGGCAAACCTTGGGGCAATCCTTAGTAGATCCACGGTAAGAGCCTTGAGGTACCCCGGATAAAGCATGTATTTTATTAGACCTATGCTTTTTTTTGTTTCAAGGTTTCTGACTATTCTGCACCGAGTATATTCTAAAGAATCGGGAAAATTTGCAGATTTTGTGGCGGTCCTTAGACCGCCTAAAGTACCCCATATAATACATGTATTTTAAAAGACCTGTTTTTTTTTAAATTCTGACTATTCCGCAACGTAGATAATCTAAAAAAAACGGAAAAAATGGTAAACCTTGTGGCTGTCTTTAGCATTTTAGCATATCCACAGTGGGAGCCTTGAGGTACCTCGAATATAGCATTAATTTTATTAAACCTATTTTTTAAGTTTATAGCAATTCCGCAACGTAGATATTCTAAAAAAAACGGGGAAAGTGGCAAATCTTGTAGCTCGCATTAGCAGATTCACAGTGAGAGCCCTGAGGTACCTAGGATAAAGCATGTATTTTATTGAACCTATATTTTTCTTTTCCTTCAAAGTTTTTGGCAATTCTACAAAGTAGATATTGTAGAGAAATGGAGAAATAGGCAAACCTTGAGGCAATCCTTAGTAGATCCACAGTAAGAGCCTTGAGGTACCCCGGATAAAGCATGTATTTTATTAGACCTCTATTTCTTTTGTTTCAAAGTTTTTGACTATTCCGCAAAGTGTATATTCTAAAAATAAAACGGGGAAATTGGTAAACCTTGCGGCAGTCTTTGACAGTTTAATAGTAAACGAGAAGTAAAAACATTTATTTAATTTTTTATTTTTCAAATGAATGATTAATGATTGAAAATGCGATCTTTGAACAAAATTGAATCATTTTGGTTTTTATCGTGATTAATCAGAATATATCTAAATTATTTTTCAAATGGTGGAAAAAATTGCATTGCAAATGAAATCTCTTAATATTTTTTTTTTTAATTTTAAGACAAACGATCTTCAAGCGTTGAAACCACCTAACATCACTTCATCCCCACAAAATTCAACAACGAAATTCCCGCTGGTTTCCCCTACCGAAATCGCCTCTTACAACAATTGCTACACAATCTGCGAGCAGAACGGACTTGAAATCGCGAATCTAATAAGCGCGACGCTGAACGGCCTAAAAGCCGCACCTACTGTCGAAACCATGCAAAATACTCTGAACAACTTCAGCTCCATTGCTCCGACCCCCGTGGACCTCTCGAACGTTTTCAAAATAGACTTGAGCGGGCTCAAGAACAAGCTGCAGGATTTCCTGGACGAAATCACCGACGAGGGCAAATGGGATTACGTGGAAGCGACCACGCAGAGCGCAATCGCGACGACCGTACAAGACTTCTCGAGTAAAATCGAAAACAAATGCCGGCAACACTGCGAGAATTTAAACGAGACTTTACTAAAGCCCGTTCTTTCCGGTTACCAGAAACGCTCGAAACTGCGCAGCCTGTGCTGGGAAACAATGTTCGGGCAAGAATTAGTGAAACTAACCGTGATGGATTTAGTCATGACCGTGTTATCCTCCTTAGCAATCGACTTCCTGCGGGGTTTATTCGTGCGTTACATGAACAACTTCTGGTGCTGGGATTTGGAAAAAACCTTCCCGCAATACGGGGATTTTAAAGTAGCCGAGAACATCCTGCACCTCGTGAACAATCAAGGGATGGTTTGGATGGGGATGTTCTTCAGTCCTGGTTTAGTCGTCCTTAACGTAATCAAGCTGTATGTGATGATGTACTTACGCTCGTGGGCGGTTTTGGCGTGCAACGTGCCTCACGAAATCATCTTCAGAGCGTCGAGATCGAATAATTTCTACTTCGCGCTTTTGCTGATGATGCTTTTCCTGTGCGTGCTTCCTGTTGGGTACACGATTGTTTGGTTGGAACCGTCTTGGCATTGCGGCCCGTTTTCGAAATACCACAGGATCTTCCATATATTCACGAAAACCATACGGAAAGCACTCCCGGAGCCGTTTCACAAAATCTTGGATTACACCGCCTCGCCGGGAATTGTGATTCCCCTTCTAATGCTGCTGGTCCTCATAATTTACTACCTAATTTCACTTACTAATGCTTTAAGGGAAGCGAATAATGATCTAAAGGTAAGTTGATTATCTGTAATTTAATGACTCGAAGTGCATTTGCCCGAGAAGTAGTTGTTTCAATAGAATTTTGTTTTTTTAAGCCACTTACAATATTTAAATTGTACTTCTGTTATACCAGTCCATGCACATTTTTATAAATTTGTTAAATTTCGATATATATTCAATTCGTTCATCCAATTTTTATTTGCACAAGTTGATCCTTCGAAAATTTAAAGTAGTATTCATTATTAACAATCATGGTAATAAATGTGTAAGAGCGGCTGAACAAAAAAAAAGAAAAAAACAACGAAAGAACCACTAGTTTTGCCCAAGAACTTTCCTTCTACTAAGTTCTCATTAATCACATTTTCATCAAGTGACAAATTGAAACATAATGGAAGAAGAACATGATTAAATTAGTCATGTGTGGCCACAGATTTTGGTGACCGGCGCGTCCACCATAAACGTGCTGTAGATTTTTCAAACTTGAATTTAGCATGATTTATGCCTCCGAATTTAAATTTAATTGATATTCAAAATAGACATATATTTATGTTTCAAATTCTGCAAAAAAAAAATAGTAACTCAAAAAGACTATAAAGCCAATTTATGCTGAATTTCACTATATAAGAAGATACTTTTTTTTCAGAAATTGACTTGAACATAAATGTATATGTATAGTGTAGTGTAACTTTCAAGTCATAATTAAGCATAATAAATATTGACGTGCAATGACTGTAAGGCCAATTTCAGAAAATCGCTCTAAATTCAATCCATTATAAAAAAAAGTGGCGTAAAGTGACTTTACAGCCATAATAAAGCAATAATAGTGACGTTCGATCACTGTAAAATTAATCGGAAGAAAATAGTGTCTCTAAAGTCAATTTATAATAAAAAAAAGTAGCGTAAAGCGACTTTATAGTCACAATTAAATAATAAAAGTAACGTAAAATGAATATCTAGTCATAGTTGACCAATAATAATGACGTACAATGATTATTAAGTCATAATTAAGCAATAATAGTGGCGTAGAGTTACTTTACAGTCGCAATAAAGCAATAATAGTGACGTTTAATGACTGTAAAGTCAATTTCTGGCAAAATTAATTATACCCCCCCAATAACTCTCAAGCCAATTTATAGTAAAAAGTAGAGTAAAGTGACTCTAAACTCATAATTAAGTAAAAACAGTGACTTTTAATCTCTATAAAGTCATAATTACGCAATAATATTGACGTACAATGACTGTCAAGTCATAATTAAGCAATACTGGTGACGTACGAAAACTCTAAAGTCAATTTATGGAGAAATTAATCACTCTAAATTCAATTTACATTAAAAAAATACTGACGTAAAGTGACTATACAGTCATAATAAAACAATAATAGTGAAGAATAATGACTGAAAGTCATTTTATGGCAAAATTAATTATACGCAATGACTCTCAAGTAAAAATAGTAGCGTAAAGTGACTTTAAAGTCATAATTACTTAATAATAGTAACTTACAATGACTATAAAGTTATAATTAAGTAATAGTAGTGAAGTCTAATGACTCAAATGTTATAATCAAGAAATAATAGTCATTTACAATGTTTGTATAATTAATTTAAGTGGAAATTAATTACAATAAAGTCAATTTATAATAAAAATTAGTGGAGTAAAGTGACTTTAAAGTCATTAATAAGTAACAATAGTGATATACAATGACTTTCAAGTCACAACTAAGCAATAATTATAACATACAATTAATTTATGGAGACATTAATCATTATAAAATCAATTTATAGTAAAATGAGTTGGCTTAAAATGACTTTAAAGTCATAATTAAGTAATAATATTGACGTACAATGACTGTAAAATAAATTTCGAGAGAAACTAATGATTATAAAGTCAATTATTTGTGACAATAGAGGCGCAAAATGACTTTAAAGTCATAATTAGACAATTATAGTAACCTACAATAAATGTAAAGTCAAGTTATAGTAAAAATAGTGATCTGCAGCGACTTTGAAGTCATAATGGTGACGTAGAATTACTGAAAATTCAATTTATGGACAAATTAATGACTGTAAAATCAATTTGCGTTAAACATCAAGTGAATTTAAAGTCATAATTGAATAGTACAATAAATGCAAAGACAGTTTCTGACAAAATTAGTCACACAATATGAGTCTAAGGTCAATTTATAGTAAAAATAGTGATGGTAAAGTAATAATTAGGCAATAATAGTGATATAAAATGAGTGTAAAGTCAATTTCTGGTGAAATTAGTGACATATAATGAACATAACGTCAATGTATAATTAACAATAGTTACGTAAAGTGATTTTAAAGTCATAATTTGAGAGTATTACAGACTTCATTAACCATAAAGTCAATGTCTTGCAAAATTAGTCACGTTAAGTGACTTTAAAATCATAATTTGAAAATAATAGTAACCTAAAATAAATGTAAAGTCAATTTATAGTAAAAAATAGTAACGTAAAGTGACTTTAAATTCATGATTAAGCAATAATAATAAGGTACAATGACTATAAAGTCAGCTTTTAATTAAAATAGTGATGTAAAGTATATTTCAAGTCATAATTAGGAAATAATAGTAAAGTACTGAAAATATAAAGTCAGTTTCTGACGAAATTATTCACACACAATGAGTATAACGTCAATTTATAGTAAAAATAGTGATATTTGAGTAATAATTAGACAATAATAGTGACGCAAAATGACTGTAAAGTCAATTTCTGATAAAATTAATGACTTAGAATGAGTATAACGCAAGTAATTATGCCTGAAATTGACTTTACATTTATTAAAGTCACTATTATAAACAAATTATCACTTTAATGATTTTAAAGTGATTTAAGTACATATATAATAAAAAATAGTGTGTAAAGTCAAAAATAGCCATAAATGGCAACATACAATGACTTTAAAGAGTGCTTATAGTAAAATTATTGACGTATAGTCACAATTAAGGAATAATAGTGACGTATAATGACTATAAAGTCATAATTAAATAATAATAGTGACATACACTGACTGTAAAGTCAATTTCTGGAAAATTTAATTACACTAAACTCAATTTGTAACAAAAAATAGTGACGTAAAGTGATTTTAAAGTCATTATTAGGCTATAATAGTAAGCTACAATAAATGTAAAGTTAATTTATAGTAAAAATAGTGGTATAAAGTGACTTTAAAATCATAATAGTGACGTTGAATAAGTGTAAAGTCAATTTCGCGAAAAAAAAAATTATCCTAAAATCAATTTTTAATAAAAAAAAATAGTTACATAAAGTGCATCTAAAGCCATAATTGAACCTTAATATTAAAGTCAATTTCTGAGGAAATTAGTGACACACATAAAGTCTAAAATCAATTTACTGTAAAAATAATGAGGTTGAAATCATAACTATGAAATAACAGCAACGTAAAATGACTGTAAAATCAATTTTTGGCGAAATTAGTGACAAACAATGAGTCTAAAGTCAACTAATTGTCACAAATTTTGTCAAAAATGACACTACGACCGTTTTTCGTTTCTTTTTTTGTATAATTATGAAATCAACGTTATTATTTTTACTATAAATTGACTTTAGACTCATTGTGCGTCACTAATTTCCTCAGAAATTGACTTTAGTATTATAATACCTTATTTTTATTATTTTCTAATTATGACTTTAAATTGACTTTACATCACTATAGCGCGTAAAGTCGATTATTGGTAAAAATACCGGCGTGAAGTGACTTTAAAGTCATAATTAAACAATAATAGTGACTTGCAATGAGTGTAAAGTTAATTTCTGCCAAATATAGTTATACAAAATGACTATAAAGTTAATTTATATTAAAAATGGTGGTATAAAGTAACTTTAATGTCATATTTATGTAATAATAGTGACGTACAATGACTGTAAAATCAATTTCGAGAGAAACTAATGACTATAAAGTCAAATATTTGTGACAATAGAAACGTAAAGTAACTTTAAAGTCTTAATTAAACAATAATAATGACTTAAAATGACTGTGAAGTTAATTTCTGCAGGATTAAATGAGTCGAAAGTCAATTTGTTGAAAATAATTTTAAAGTTTCCAGCTTTGACATGTTTACAGTTTCTGTAAGTTCTTTGCGCCGTACACTTAGTGCTAAATAGTTCGTTTTTAAAAATGTGTTTTTTTGTTAATAATAAAATAATATATTATTGTAACTATTCATTGTATCATGTATGTATGTTACTGTATTTAACGGCCTCCGTTAATTAAATAAATAAATAAATAAATTTGCGAATAATAGTGACTTTAATAAATTTAAAGTCATTTTTTGGATAAAAATAGTTGCTTAATGTGACTTTAAAGTCATAATTAGACAATTATAGTAACCTACAATAAATATTAAGTCAAGCTATAGTAAACATAATAATTTAAAGCGACTCTAAAGTCATAATAATCATAATAACATGGATACAATGGATTTAAAGGGTATTTATGGTAAAAATATTGAGGTAAAGTTATAATGACCAATGGTGGTAATGACTGTAAAGTCAATTTCGATAGAAATTAATTAAAAATAATGATTATCTTGTTTTGGAATTAGCTATTCCCCAGAGGTCTTGCCGAATAATTATTTTTATTTAATTTTTTTTATCTTTTCTTTATCTCTATTTAAGGTATTATCGTTTTTTTTAGGTGCAATTAAGACGTGAGCGAACTGAAGAACGCCGAAAAATGTTCCAAATCGCCGACAAGCGCCGACGCTCTGGTTCCGGCGGATCCGGCGAACTGAACCAATTCGGCAAATGGAAGAAACTTCTCCAAGGGATGCCGGGCAATAAAAGCAGCTTCGACGAGACCCCTAAAGAAATTTCGGAAATCGAAGAGCAGCAACAGCAGGCCGCCGCGAAGAAAGTCCTGAGCCGGTTCATCTTCCGCTCCATCAAAAACAAAAAACGTCAATCGGAGGAGAACCAAGACGACGGCACCGACACGGAACAGCACGAGTCTTTACCGGACGACGCCAGTTTCAGATTGAAGATGACGAAACCGGACAGCTTGGATGGACACAACCGGAAATTAGAGAGTGGGGAGTATCCCGGGAAGCGGTTTAAACCAATCAAGCTTGATAGTTTGGAAATTGGGGGGAAACCGTTCAGGAGATTGGATAGTGTGGATTCTGACAATAATAAAGATTACCAGACTGTGGGGAGGAAACACAACGACAGTTGTGAATCCGATGGGAAGAAATTGAGTGGAATTAAGAAAAATGTTGCAGATTCCTTGGAAAACGAAGCGAAAAAGGGTGATTCTGAAATGAATGCGAATACACAAAACAGGGTGGTGAATAAAATAAAAGACAGTCGGGATTCTGAAATAAATGTGAATTTTGGAAATAGGCTTAGCAACAGAACAAAAGACAGTCGTGATTCTGAAATAAGTGTGAGTAACCAAAATAAACTTAGCAACAAAATAAAAGACAGTCCTGATTTTGAATTAAGTTTGAACAACGGAAATAGACTTGGTAATAAAACGAACGACGGTCGGGATTCTGAAATAAATATGAACAAAGAGGATAGGTTAAGCAGTAAAGTGAAGGATTCCGAAATGAATAAATCAAACGATAAAAATAATGCACCCCCGCGTGATTCTGAAGGGAGTAGAACCGGCGATAAAAATAACGAAGGCAATAAAAACAATTTTGATTCTGAAGGGAGTAAACATCGTAAAAACAAGGAAAATTTCGGGCGAGGAAAGAGCGTCGATTTAGATGAGAGCAGAAGTAAATTCCCATTGAAAAAAACTGATGCTGAGCAGCAAGGAAATTTCGATGAAAAGCGGAGTAAATTCCAGCTGAAGAAAATGGACAGCCTGGAGCCGGTGCTTCCGAACCAGAAGCGCAAACACAAGCACAAAAAACGGCACGATTCGTTCGAGCGCGAGCTGAAGAGGATGGCGAGCGTCGAATCGCGGAAAAAGGAGAGTTTCCTGCGCTCGAGCACGGAATCCGGCGATAGAAAAGCCTCAAAGAAGAAGAAAAACAAGGATAACATCAACAGGGTCGATTCGATCACTTCGAATTGGTCGGATAACATTCCCGTGATTACGATCAGCAAAACGGAGAGCTCGGAGAGCATTTTGGAGGCGGTGGATGTCGAGGTGCAGGAAGCGCCGGCGGGTAATTCCGGCTCTAGGGCGATGAAATTGCTGCGGGGAAAATTTGGGAGTGATTTGAGGAAATCCGGGGAGAATTCCGGGTCGTTCTTCAAGTCTATGATCCGCGATAAGGATGATTTGAAAGTGAACGATTCCGGGGATTTCGAAAAAAAATATGATCGTAAAGTGGAAGAGGAAGAAAAGAAGAAGCGTCTTGCTCGCAAAGGGAAACACGTTTTGGTGAAGCAGGCTTCGCAATTTCAGGAAAAGGACTCAGTTTTTTTAGAAGGTGCTGAAGAACAAGGAAAAGGTGGTGTTTCGGGAAAAGATTCGACGACTGGCGAATCGAGCGGTTCCGGAAGAACAGGTCGATTTTTGATGAATTTCTTCAAAAGCAGCTCTTCTGATAAAAGCAAATCCCAGAAAAATCAAGATGAAAGGGATTCTAAACCCGCAATGAATTTAGAAAAAACAGGAAGTGAATTGAAAGCATCACAAGAAGAAAGATTAGTAATAATAGGTTCTGAAAAAATTAAATATGAAGGAAATTCTAAACCTGCAACGGATTTAGGGAAAATAGGAAGTGATTTGAAAACATCAAAGGAAGAAAGATTAGAAAAAATTGATTGTGATAAAAATAATTTAAAACAAAATGAAAACGAGGGGAATTCAAAATCCGCAACAAATTTAGAAAAAGGAGGACGTGAATTGAAAGCATCAAAAGAAAAAATGGGTTCAGATAAAAATAAATTACAGCAAAATGAAGACGAGGGGAATTCTAGTTCTGATAAAAATAAATCACATCGAAATGAAAATAAGGGCGATTCTAAACCGAAAACGAGTTTAGGAGAAAAAAGAAAATCGAAAGGAAATGAGCAAAAAATTGGTATAAGGAATTTTTTCGGCAAAACTAAATCCCGCAGAAATGAAGAAAGGGGAAATTCTAACAAAACGACGAATTTAGAGGAAACGGAAAGTAAAATTAAATCATCAATAGAAAATGAGGGAAATACTAAACCAACAATGAGTTTAGAAGAAAAACGAACACACATAAAAAAATCGATTGATCAAAAATTAGATATTCCGAATTCTTCTGATATCAAAAAGAAAAATGAAATTGAGGGAACTTTTAAACAAAAAGAAAAAATAACAGAAACATCAAATGATCAGAAATTAGATATACCAAGTTCTTCTGGTAATAAGAAATCGCAGGAAAACGAAAATGAGGGAAATTCCAAACAAAAAGCGAGTTTAGAAGAAAGGGAGCCCAAAATGAAAACATCGAAGGAAAAATCAGGATTAGCGAGATTTTTTAATTATAAAAATAAGTCAGCTAAGCGTGAAGATGAAGGGAATTCTAAACCAACAACAACTTTAAAAGAAACAGGAAGTGAAATAAAATCACCGAACGATAATGAGGGAAGTTCTAAACCGAAAATAAATTTAGAAGAAACAGGATTTGAAATAAAAAGAACAAATGATAACAAGGGAAATTCTAAACCAACGACGCGTTTAGAAGATAAGGGAACAAAATTGAAGACGCCAGAAGGAAATGAAGAACAATTAGAAATAAGATTTTGTTTCGATAAAATCGCAAGAAATGAAAATCAGACGAATTTTGAAGAAAAAGGAAGCAAAATCGAAACATCAACAGAATTTTTTTTCGATAAAAATAATTCACCTGAAATTCAGGAGATTTCTAAACCTACAACGAATTTTGAAGGAAGGGGAAGCAAAATCGAAACATCACCTGGATATGTGGGAAATTCTAAACCAAGTGTTGAAGAAAGAGAAACAATATTGAAAGCATCGAAAGATAACGAAGAAAAGTTAGAGCTAACGAAAAGAGAAGGGTTACCTTTCGTTTTCCAATTGGAAACCACAAACGATTTGCGAAAACCTGTGGAAGGAATAAATGAATCCAAAGAAAAATATGATGTACTGGGAAATGAAGATAATTTAGAAATTAATGGTAAATTGGATGCAACAAAACACCAAGAAGGAGAACAACGAAGAAACGATTTGTATTCAACGAAAGATCAAGAATTAGAAAAGAGGAAAGGAGGAGACAATTTTGACTCGACAAAAAAACAAGGAGATTATTTGGAAGTGACAGAAAAGAAGAATAAAGAATGCGAAGAAGCGAAAGGAAAAAGAGACAACAATATGGATAAGAAGAAAGGAAATAACGGTGAATTAGAAACAGGAAATAAATTGAACTCAACATTGAAAACAGTGGAAGAAAAAGGAAATAAGTTTGATCCAATGAAAGATAAAAAAGAATTTTTGAAAGTAAAAGAAGAAAGGAAAGATAAATGTGAAGAAACGGATGGAAAAAAATCTTACAATTTGGACGAGCCAAAAGAAAATAAAGATGGATTAAAACTGGTGAAACAAAAATTTGATTCAATAAAATCCAAAGAAGATATTTCGCAAGCGACAAGGCATGATAGATTAGAAGAAACGAAAGAGGGGGAGGGTAATTTGAAAAGAACAACAGAAAACAATGATGAATTAAAAGTCGCAACAGAAAATAAATTTAAAGTCACAAGAGATAATAAAGATAAATTTAATCCATCAAAAGGAAAAGAAGAAGAAATTAAGCTAACGGAAACAAGCGAGAATAAATTTAGAGAAGCAATGAAAGAAAAAGAAAATGAATTAGAAAAGGCGAAAGGAAACCAAGATAAATTTGAAACAAGAAAAGACGATAAAGAAAGGGAAAAACAAATGGGAAACAAAAAGTGGGGTTCAACAAAAGATCTTAAAGAAAATTTGCAAGTGTTTGAAGAAGAGCAAAGAGGATTTAAAAAGACGAAGGCAACAAAAGACGATAAAGAAAGTGAAAAACAAATGAGAATCAAAGAGTGGGGTGCAACTGTAGATCTTGAAGATAATTTGCAAGTGAGTGAAGAAGAACCAAAAGGATTTGAGAAAACAAATAAAACAATAAAAGACAATAAAGAAAGAGAAAAACAAATGAGAAGCAAAAAGTGGGGTACAACTGTAGATCTTGAAAAAGAAGAAAAATTAAAAACTGCGAAAGGAAAAGAAAATAAATTAGAAGATTCCGAAGAAAAAAGAAATAAATTAAAAAATATGAAAGGAAAAGAAGAAGAAAAAGAAAATACGGGAAAAGAAGAAGGGATTTTAGAATATTTGGAGGAGAAAGAAGATAAATTGGAAAATATGAAAGGAAAAGAAGAACAAATAGAAAATATGAAAGAAGAGGAAAGGAAATTAGAAGATACTGAAGAAAAAGAAGGCAAAGTAGAAACTACGAAAGGACAGGAAGATAAATTGGAAGATTCGGGGGGGAAAGGAGATATATTAAAAACTATGAAAGGAAAAGAAGAAATTACAGAAAATACGAAAAAAGAAAAAATAACATATTTGAAAGAGAAAGAAGAAAAGTTGGAAGATATGAAAGTAGAAGAAAAAATAGAAAATACGAAAGAAAAAGAAGAAAAATTAGAAACTATGAAAGGAAAGGCAGATAAATTAGAAGATTCGGAGGGAAAAGGAGATACATTAAAAAATATGAAAGGAAAAGAAGAAAATACAGAAAATACGAAAGAAGATAAAATAACATATTTGAAAGAGAAAGAAGAAAACTTGGAAAATACGAAAGGAGGAGAAAAAATAGAAAATACGAAAAATGAAGATGCGAAAGAAAATGAAGAACAATTAGAAATTACGAAAGGAAAGGAAGATCATTTAGAGGTTTCGGAAGGAAAAAGAGATACATTAAAATATATGAAAGGAATAGAAGAAAAAACAGAAAATACAAAAGAAAAAGAAGAAAAATTAGGATATTTGAAAAAGAGAGCAGATAAATTAGAAAACATGAAAGGAAAAGAAGAACAAATGGAAAATACGAAAAAAGGAGAAGATATTTTAGAAGATTCGGAAGGAAATGGGGATAAATTAAAATATATGAAAAGAAACGAAGAAAGAAAAGAAAATACAAAAGAAAAAGAAGATAAATTAGAAAATACGAAAGTAAAAGAAGATAAATTTGAAATAATAAAAGCTGAAGATGATAAATTTGAAAAACCAACAGGAAAGGGAGAAAAATATGAAAACTCAAATTTAAAAGAAGATACGTTTGAAACAATAAAAGAAACACACGATGAATTTGAAAAAATGAAAGAACAAGCAGAAAAATTACGATTGCTGAAAGAAAAAAGAAACGAAGAGAAATTGAATGCTTCAAAATCAGAAAAAGATAAAAGGGAAACGCCGATGAAACAAAATGAAGAAATAAGTTTTGACAACAATCTAAATAAAAAGGAAGAGATTTGTATAAAGCCAAAAATGGAAATCGATTTTGGCGAAACGGCTTTCAAAATTGATGAATTTCAATCGGAAAATGATAAGAATGGAAAATTTGAAGAAATTTCGAATCTAATTGTGAATGAAGAAAGTGCAACAAGTGGAAATGAAGAACAAAAAGGGAAAGAAGATTTTTGTGAATCGACTTTCAAAACAAATCCAGGAAAGTCTGGTGGATTACATGCGGAGACTAATAAGGTGGGCGAAAAAGAAAAGTATGAGGAAATTCCGAAGCGAATCGAGAATGAAGAACGGAAAACAAGTGGAAATTACGATCAAAAAAACAAAAGCGGTTTTAGTGAAAATCCTTTCAAAACAAATCCGGGAAATTTTTATCAATCGGGAATTGAAGTGGGTAAAAATGAAGAAATTGCAAATAAAGAAAGTCGAATAATTGAAGAAGAAGATGAAAACAACAAAAGCGTAAATCAAGAAGAAGTAAAAAGTGGACCAAGACATGATTGCTTAGAATTGGATAAATCTTTACGCGGCAAAAATCCGAGTGAATTATTTTCGGAGAGTTCTGGAGAAGACGCGAGACTTTCACCGGAATTTTCCGAAATGAAGAAGGACGATTCGGAAAAGTCGTGTTCCTCGGACGAAAGCGGGAAATTCGACACTGTTAAAAGGAGGAAGCTGTTGCGGGATTTAAATCGGCCGGAAAACAACGAAACGGAATCGAGCACTGAATATAAAGACGACACTATTTCGAATTAATACAAATAATAATTTATTAGTCAATCCTATAAAATGTATAGGTAAAGATGTTCAGGGACTGAATCCTCTACACTAATCACGAGATAAAACACAACACACCGGGCATTGTATATTACTGAAAGGTAAAGGAACATTTACCGTCAAAACATAACAAGTAAACATACGGGAAAAAAATCTTACTTGTAAGCGAAGACAGCAACCTGATGGCTAACTGAAGGTCTAGAAGCACTGCAAATCGAAAATTTTATACAAATATGCTGCATAATGCAAAAATAATACTAGCCTCTGGCAATATAGTCCGCAAAGTCTTTAACATACAAAAATAAAACAATAAATAACACCTGCGGGAAACTGTCTATCGCGATTGAAAGATGCCGACGCAACAAGCGAGTAACGAAAAAAAAAAACATGTAAATAATAAGGGTATTAATAATAATCATAGTGTTTGTTACACCCACTCAAGTTTCGAAAATTCAACGAATGCAAATAATATTTTGTGTAAAAACAAACAAAAAAAAAAACAGTAATTTAATAAAAAAAAAGTTTGTATCCTTGTATGATAAAGGAACAATTTCGTATTGCTTTAGTGGACGAAATATCGTTTGTTTGGTTATCTACTTTGTAGAATTCATATTACATTCGTTCCCGATGCCACTTAGAAATCAGATATTATATGGCGCTTTGCACTATTGTTATAATTACTAACTTAAAACAATAGTACAAAACGCATAATTTCTGTGTGGCTTGTACTCATTAATCATTTATTAAAACATCATTAAAAATAAGGTGCAGTAAAGATAAATCCATTATTTTTGCATGCAATTGAAGGCTTTGATTACCATAGTGTTGCAAACATTGGTGAAAAGCCTTATGTTTGCTAGAAGATTGCAGACAGTCCTTCAAACAGCAGAGCCACCTGTCGGATCACGAGAAAACTTAAAGCGACGAAAGCCGTGGGAATGCCTACGTGACGGTGGCGAGAAAGAGATGCGGGGATTCGAGAGTGAGTGGCGTAAGAGAGCAGACGCGTATTTCCTGTAAATAAATAAATAAATTGTATTTAATTTTAATTCGAAGAATCATAACAATAGTTATAATGATCCGATTTATTCGTGCCATTTTTAAGATTATTTCATTATGCCTCTCTCATAGTAGCTCTCGTCCATATTGGCAAAACATTGGAACGATTTTCACAAGCCTCTCTTGAAGATTTTTTTTCACAAGCAAAATCATTCGTCATGGACGGTAACTTATACTAATCACTTGGTGTCATATGCGGACTATAAGGTGGATGCATAAGAATCTCCTAACTTACATCCCGGAGCTTTTGGCGAGTCACTATCTATCCTAATGGAACACAATTTGGAAAATCAGAAAATCACGGATTAACTTAAAATTACAACCAAAATATTTGCAATGAACGGGAGCATCAATTGTGAAATTTTAATAATTTTGGACGAATATTTTTTGCACAGCTGGGGTGTAAAGTTGGCTTTCAAGAAACGAGCTAAAAAATCGTCAAATTTTTCGATTTTTTTCTAGACAAGCGCGAAAAGCTTATTTTAATAATTTGTAATGTAGGGAAATCCTTCCTTAATATCATGCTTTAACTTCCATTGTTCTACCTTATCAATGATTCAAGTTATCTCAGTTTAAGCAACGACGTGTCTAAAACCGTTCAACGGCACAGTTCGTTTCAACCGTTGTCAAAGACCCCGTGTAAATCAGACCTGTCATTTAAAATGTGCCTAAAAAACAGAAACGATTTTTTTTTTTTTCAGAGAAAAATAACTATCCCATGTTTTTTCTAATATATACAAGATTATTTCAGATCTTTTTCAGATTTTTCGAAATTTCGATTTTTTTCTAGGAAAAAAGTGGATTTTTGTGGAAAATCCTAAAATCATGGTAAACTTAAAATTACAATCAAAATGTTTGCAATTAATGGGAGCATCAATTGTATAAATTTAAATAATTTTGAGAGAATAGTTTTTGTACAGCAGTGGTGTAAAGTTGGCTTTCAAAAAACTAGCAAAAAAATCGTCTGATTTTTCGTTTTTTTTTTTAGACAAGCGTGAAAAGTGCTTTTTAATGATTCTTAGCGTGAAATGTGGGTAAATCCTTCCTGAATATCACGCTTTAAGTTCCATTGTTCTGTCTTAAGAATGACCAAAGTTATCTTAGTTTAAGCAATGATGCATCTAAAACCCTTGAACGGCACGGTTCGTTTCAACCGTTTTCATAAGACCCAGTGTCAATCTTGGATTGACCACCTTCTCTGTCGGCACACAGTAATTCGTCCACGACCGTTTTCACTTGATGTTGTCGTAAATGATCCATTTTTCATAAAACTGATTCAAAAATTGGCAGAGGCCGATGGAAATGTCCCGGTCTCCCAGCTAGTTTATCCTATGGGTCGACTTTTTGTTAGGATGACACTATACATATAATATATTCCGGACCATGCTGAAAACGTTTCAGCAGAAATTCGCAGTTGGAAATTCGGTTCATGAGGTTCTATTGCGTTAACCTTTCTGGCATCCATACAACGATCTTCTTTTTGTATCCAGCCTTATTCAAATGGTTCCAAACAGTTCCTTGTGTAACCTTAAGCTTTTGGGCAATCGAAACAGTGCTTAAATTACGATCGGACTCGACTATTACTTAAATGTTATCGATTTTTGCGATAATTGCTGCATCTTTCACATAAAAATTACCGGAATGAAATTAACAAAACCAAAATTGCGCCTGGTTGGTTGTTACAGTATCAAGACCATAAACGCTATTTATATTTATATTTTCAGCAACCTGGCTTGCGTTTCCGACCCTATCGAAAAAAAAAAAAAACAACAACTGTGAAATATAGCGTATTTTCTCTTTGCCAGTATCCCTCTTTGACGTGCGCTCAAACAAAACTGAGTCAACTAATCACAAACCGCACTACACGTATATACATTTTAATTTGTGTACTGTGACAAAACTGCCAAAATTTTTTTAGTACGAAATCTCATCTTTCTAACACCATCTTTTCATTAATTATAATTTTTGTAATCAAATTCTGCCGTTAGGCTATGTTTGATTATCTTGGAGCGGATTTGGTGTTAAATGGTAACACCGCATTATTATAGAACCCCATCGGACTTGGATATGACGCGAGATCTAATAAAATCGTTGACGATGTCATATGAATTAGGCAAAAGATAGCGCTTGCATTATCTTCCATTTATTATAAAGCCATCTATTGAAAAAATATGGATTTCTTTTTACTACACCTAATATAATTCGATATTTATTGTTTTATTAATTTTAGTAGAAGTAGAAACGATATTTATTTACAGAACATACAATTTTTCATATTTACATAAGAAAATTTATTAAATAAATTGCAATTTTGAAAATTGGCTATCAAAGACCATCCACTTATTGATTTTATTTATTTAGATTGTCACATCAATTATTATTTGTGCAAAAATTGACGCTGAAGAAAGTCTTGTAGGAAACGTAGACAGCTTTAATTAATATTGTGATACGGAATTAAATAGAGTGCGAATGATTCAGATTGTTGAATATTGTTAATTTATTGAGATGTTTATTGGGTGCTCAATGTTTGTTGGTTTATTCATATTTTTTGTTGTATGTTTGTGGGAATAGTTTATTGGCAGATTTATTTAAATAAATAATTAACACACAATGTTTGTTTCGTTTTACTCTAAACATAAATTTACCCACTCATTTTTTAATGTTTGGTTAGTTTTGTATATACACACATATTCATTGAGACAAAAGTTTTTAAGTTTAGTTGTATCAGTTCATTTTTAAATTTTTAATGCGCTGAATTACAGCTAATTAGTTAATTTACTTTGATTTGCTTTATGTTTTTTTTTTTTATAATGGGTGATTTTATTATTTACAGGCTTTGCTCAACCTATTTAATTAAATGGGAAAATGTTGTTTTTAATAAAGCAAGTCTGAAAGTCGCTGAATTTATTTATTTATTCCCAACATATAAAAATATTCAGTTATAGGTAAATTTTCATTATTATAAGCGAGGAACTTCGTTGATTAATACATGACTACATAAAATATAACATAAATATTTACAATACAGTTGGGTTGTTTGGCTATCGACCAGAGCTCTTTCTACTTTGATTGGTTTTTATTTCCTAGTTTAATTTAATAAAATAATTATTTAAAACAAAAAACAACACACAAATATCTAAGTGACTATCAGAATATTTAATAGAAAATTTACACAGGTGGTAGAGGAGTGTATTGTAAGGGTTGTGAAAGTCTTGAATATAATAGGGTTCTAGAACCCTATTATATTCAATATCTTCCTTACAATACACTCCTCTACCACCTGTGTAAATTTTCTAATAGGAGCTATGTGAGGATAGGTGGCGAATTTTAAGGAAAACATTTCAAGTATGTGTTAAATAGTGGGAATTTTGCGCAAAGTAAGTATTGGACGGATTGTGGATAGGATTATTAGGGTGTCTAATTTTTATAAGCACTCGAAGGACTTAGAGTTCACCGATTCTGAATCTTCTTTGTACTCCTACTAATTCCAATATACAAAGCAAATATAAATTTCCAACCACCACGATAATGGAATTCATAATATTACATCAGAAATGTCCTTATGATGTAATGTGGTGAATTCTATGATCGTGCTGGTGGGAAATTTATATTTACGGTGTATATTGGGAAGGACGTTAGTGATCATAATGAGAAATACGAGGAGTAACAAAAACAGGCAGAAATACCTTTGGTCGGCAGCCAATTACTAAACATAAATATATTATATATCTGAAAATATAGGTGTATTTATTGTTAAATAAATGTTGTAAATATGTTTAGTAATAAATATGTTTATATAGGGCGGAAAGACCGTAGGTCGATGGCCCAGACAGACTAACACTAAATATTAATAATTACTTGTAAATATATATATATATATATATATATATATATATATATATATATCTTTATGAATTTTGTACAATGAGGTGTGTGTTTACATTTTAATATATGTTATAATACTGTCTGTTACAATAAAGCAAAATTCACAAACTGGCTATCGACCAGAGGCCTTTCAGCCTACTTGTAAATATTTTAAAGAAAATTATATCAAAAATTATCTCAATAAAGATTTTATAATAGTATGTTTATATATACAGAGAGCTTTTTTTATCAGTATACATTTCCCCTATGTATACCTGCAAAATACGCGAGTCAAATGCATTAGTGTATGTGTGTTTAGTTGCCTATAACACGCAACTGAACACACATATGCCAAATAGGCAACTAAACATACACACATTAATCGGTTCAATGCGTTTGACTCGCGTTTTTTGCAGGTATACACTTCTAATGTATACTGATAAAAAACCTCTGTGTATATATATATATATATATATATATATATATATATATTTATTCTCAATGAATGAGAGATTCAATAACAGTAAATATCACGGTGACTTTAAAAATATATCACATATAGTTCAATTGAGGTTAATTATTAAAATAATTTTTCGTTTTAAACATTACTGAAAATATAATTAGGTTAAATCAACAAATTTTAATAATTAACGCCATTTCACTTTGTCGAATCGCACGACTGTTTGGTTTCCGGTATTGCGACAAAGTAATTTTAAACAGTGCATGTAATGTAAAGAGAGATACGGAGAGGAGACGAAATGTATTATCAAACATTTGTGCGCGATAATAAACTCGGTGACCTTTATAACATATTCCTGACCTTTTTCTCTCTCTATCGAAAAAATAAAATGGAATTAATGAAAATGTCGTTGAACTTCCACAGAAATATCATCAAAAGAGAAATCATTTTAAAACGTAAAAAAAATATTTTGATTAAATTAAATTAAATTTAATGTATATCTAGTTAAGCCTCAGAAAATGGCTTTCGACCATCGGATTATTTTTCTGCTTGTCTTTGTACAGTTCTAGTCTTTTTATTCAATCATGATTGCTAACTTCACTGTCTAAGTTCTCTAAATTAATTGAAATGAATTGTTAGTGAAGGATATGCATATTTAAAATCGATGTTAGGATTACGAGTTATACATAGGTGTTTTATAATAGGAGCTATGCGAGGATAGGTGGCGATTTTAAGGAATAAATTTCAAGTCTGTGTTTAATTTAATAAAAAATGGCTGAATTAAATGTGAATTTTGTTTTCTGTTTGCATAAACAGGACAAGTTCGCCTTCCTTTAGTGGACGAAACAACCATTCTCCTTCGTCTACCTCGTAGACCCAAATCGATGACGATATGCCACTTGAAATTAAGCAAAAGATGGCGCTTGCGTCGTTTTCCATTTATTATGATAAATTGAAGAGTTGGGCTTGAAACACAATAAAAATGACAGCCAAAAGAAAAGTAAAACGAATACTTAAAAACATATTTGCATTATTGCATGATAGGAGAAAAAAATATTGATAATGAATTTAAGTGGAATTACCACTTATCCCTTGCGAAAATTCTTGTCGTTTCATCCGAGTGATGAATTGCGGCCCGCTTTAAAAAGAATAAGAGACAAAAAAAAAACAACGAAAAACAAGAATTTCGTCGCGGATAATTTGTTGGACTGGTTCTCCTCGTCTACCTGAGAGACGAATTTGTTGCACACTTATTAGTGACTTCGCGCATTTTTCTTTTATTGGTTCCAGGAGAATTCATTTCGAAGAATCCGAAAAAAGCAAGAATTACAATTCTCTCGTTCCAAACGTAAATTCCCCAGGCTAACACTTTATGAATTTATCACTTCATTTCACAAAATTTATTAATGCGACTGTACATTACTAAATTTTGTGAAATGACAACCCAAATGTGAACGACAAAATTTAATGGTGTAATTGCGCATTTATTTTAGGTAAGACCTATTCGACGAAACGGAAATGATAAAAGTAATATATTTTGGCTCTCAATATTCTCCTTTCTCTTTGTAATACCACCAAAAGCCAAGTTTCAGGAAAGCATTTCAGTAACAAATACCAACCCAAATGTAAACGCTATTTGGTTGTTTAAATAGCGTTCACATTTGGATTGCATCGACTGTACATATCTAATAGGGACTTTTGATATAAACTGTTATCGATCATCACATTTTAACCATACATTTTGACGAAAAGGATGAAAATACAGAATCAAGGCGGAAAGACCGCGGCAGACAGGCGGCAGCCAATTGGCAGGCTTTTATAATATACATTGTAATAATATTATTTTGGCTCTCAATATTCTCTGAGAAATGTTATTGTTAATGTTAATGTTGTTTAATTAATAACATACTTGTTAAAGTATGTTATTAATTAAATTCACATTCTACGAATAAATATCTATTATGAAAGTTTGTTAGACCGCAATGATAAAAATAAAGTACACGTTAAACTAAACATTTCCCTTACAGAATAGCCCTGATTATATTACGTTTGTCAATAAAGATATAAACATCCAAAAGGGTGGTTCTGCCACCCAGCCTGCATAAATAATCACCCATGCAACTTAGATATGATCCAAAAATCAGTTGAAATATTAACAACTAAGTGTGACAAATTGTTTGCGGAAAACACTGAAATAAAAGCACTTATTGATAAACTAACTCACATTAAAGCGGATAATGCGAGACTAAGTAACGAAGTCAAACAATTAACAAATAAACTAAACAATATTGAAAATAAACCGATAACCATTCCGCCCGACCTTTCTGATTGTTCTCAAAATAACCTTGGTCAAATTGATTTACACAAAATTGTTGAAGAAATTGAGGACCGTAAAAAGAGGGGAAACAATGTTATTGTTTATAATCTCGCCGAATCGAATGCTGCCAATACTCAAGACAAACAGGCCAATGACCTTGAACGTGTGTTGAAAAAGTTAAAATACTTTAATGGTATTCCAAAAATCACGTTTTCTCTGTAAAACTAGACCAACTAAATACTTCTAAATCAAAAATTAACTCACTAGATATTTATTATCAGAATACGCGTGGTTTAAATTCAAAATGTTATTATTTTTATACTTTTATAGTAGGAAGCAGCTTTTATATCGTAGCAATTACTGAGACTTGGCTCAAAGATTATTTTTTCAATAGCGAATTGTTACCAGATGATTATAGTGTCATTCGCCGCGACAGATCTAGTAAAAAAGAGGGTGGTGTTTTACTTGCATTTAATAGTGAGATTAAATTCAATGAAATTGTACTAGACTTACCAACCAATAAGATAGATTCAGTAGCAGCTAGATTGTCATTTGAGGGAAGGCATTTAGATGTATTATGTACATATTTACCTCCTTCTACAAGCATAGATGAATACACCGCGTTCATTGAATATATTGAAACGAAACTTGATATTGAACAGTCTTTGATCGTTGGCGATCAATCAAGTGAGATGACATATGATAAGAGACTTTATCTGACACGAATGCTATTGTCTCATTGTTTGCAAATCACTTTGCCAAGAGCTATGGGCCATTAATAGACACCGACGCAATATTCAGCAGATTTTCTCATATGGGAAATTATTACATCTCAGAAGATATTGTACTACAAGCTATGCAGAAAGTTAAACCAAATTTAACATGGGGATGGACCAAATACCGGCCTTCTTAATTAAGGACTGCGCGAGAATACTATGTGAACCGATTCAGCGAATTTTTAATTTAATTCTTAAGCAAGGTGTATTTCCGAACTGTTGGAAAACCGTGCGCGTTGTTACTATATATAAATCGGGAGGTAGGCATAATGTGGCTAACTACAGTCCGATTTCACTCCTCAGTAACATTTCAAAGGTCTTCGAATGTATTCTGTCTGATGAAATCCATAGTCGTGTTCAGCATAATATATCAACTAGTCAACATGGATTTGTTAAAAAAAAACGGAGTTACAATGACGAACTTGCTTAATATGACTCATCATAAAATATCATCTGAACTAGATCAATAAAATCAGGTTGACGTCATCTACACAGACATTTCGAAGGCCTTTGATTGTATGCCCCACCATATTATAGTGGAATTTTTGAATATGTACAATGTCAATGATAATACTACTACTATAATATCTTTATTGAAAAAGAAATACAATAAATAAACTTGATACATTCTTTAACAAAACCAATAAAAATGTTTCCTTTTCACAAGGGCTATCGACCATAAGTCTTTCTGCCCGGGGTTAGATGTGGATCTGCGTTTGTTTCGATATCAAGGTGGGAAAGTAGGGTAAAAGGAGGATATGTATTCGAAAAGGGTTATTGGTGGGTTTTTGTATTTAGGGATTATGTTGGGGTTTCTAGGGATGCACATTTTTTTAAGATGTTCGTAATTCGACTCGTTACATGCAAATCGTTCTGCGAGAAATCGAAGTCTATCTTTAATAGGGGTAATTTGGGTTATTTGGTAGAGGAGTACATTTGAGGGATTATGAAGAGGATTTTGGGGGTGTCGAAGTTTAGTGAGGGCTCGGAGAGAGGATCTTTCAGCTACTTCGAGGTTATTAATGGTGGCGGTACATGGGTTGATAAAAAGGATGGAACTGTAGTCTAGGATGGGACGGCAAATCATTTTGTAAATTTGTGTACAGGTGTTAGTACTTATTCCTTGATTTTTGTACGTCAGGCAACGGAAGTGTTTTGCACGCTTCACGATGTTTGCTTTTACTTCGGAAGTATGATTTTTGAAGGATAGTTTTGGGTCTAAAAGGATTCCTAGGTATTTGCAAAATGGAGAAGAGAGTATAGTGGACCCATTATCAATGATAATATTATTTCTGTAATAAGTTCTTATTTATGTAATAGACAGCAAATTGTTGAAGTCGATGGTTATAAATCACTACAATATGTTGTGACTAGTGGTGTTCCACAGGGCTCCAATCTCGGGCGCAATTCATTCACGTTTTATTGCAAAAACCTAATACGTTACACTTTTCTCAGTCACCAATGCATAATATGTTAAATTGTTATCACAGTGTCCAAGATAATGTTGATGTATTTATACCTAGTCTTTCCGCTTTTACACGTGATAGTAAACTTGCGATTGCCGTTCTTAGTTTATTTTTAGAATAATTTTTATGTATATTTTTTGTTCTCGTATGTAATATTAGTTACTTTTAAGATTTCCCTGTAATTGGAATGTTTCTGTTGGGAATGAATAAATAAATAAATAAATAGAAATGTTGATTATATATATTTATATTATATATCAACTGAAATAATATACACTCAGAAAACATTTTTTTTTTTTTTCAATAAACTCAGAAAAGTTAAAATTGCACCTGACGAATTCGTGGATTCTTTGGACGTAGAATCCTTATTCCCCAACGTACCTATAGATGACACCACTTACTAAAACAATTACTAATTCAAAACTCAATTCTTTTAGAAAAAGTTAACCACTTTATTAATCTCGCTAAACTCATTGTGGAATATAACGCATTTCAATTCGATGGCAATCGGACCTATAATTTTAGCAAACATTTTCCGAGGATCTGGTTGCGATATGTCAACGATGCTAATACAAACTGATACAAAAATTAATGACTTAATCACCCATCTAAATTCGTTATATCCCAGTATAAATTTTACCTTTGAGAAAAAAAAACAGCCACCTTTGTTTGATATAATTACAATATAAGAGCACAATTGCTGCGGTGTCCGGATCATCCCCTCGGACCTTGAAAATCCAGGAGAGGGCCACGTCGAGTGTCCTGCCGGATCGTACCCATATCCGCAGCAGGTCTCCAAGGTGAAAAACAAAAGAAAAAAATAAATAAACAATTCAATTTTAAAATTTATAGAAAACCGACTAATACGTTTAATTATAATCATCTTCGAACTATTTGAAATATTAAAAGTAGAAATCTTTGACGCATATCAGTTTTGACGTCTCGGTTACAATTTTTAGTATTGACACTAATACTGAGAACCCCGACTCACAAAGGTACGTAGTAGCAAACGGAAATAATACGGATATAGCTCATTTAACAAGGGGAAGGTAAGCCTGTCCTATACTGCACCAACAATCGCATACACCCGATTGCCGTTTTTTTTGTGTGGGAAATAATTGTATACGATGTATTTGGAAAATAATGTTGAACGTATGACTTTTAAAACCGGTGTAATTTCATAATTAAATTAATTCAATTGTTCTATACACTTTTTTTTTAATTTGTCATAAAAAGAGAAACAATTTTTATGTAATTCAGGAAGATTTAATTGAAATTAAAACTTATAAAATAAATGAAACAAACCAAGTATTTTAATTTCAATTAAATCTTCCTGGATTAATTCAAAAATGTTTCACGTCGGGTTAAGTAAGAAATTAATTAAACAAATTTTTATGTAGTATTGAATAGTTTTTTATATGAATATTTTCTTAAATTATTCTATAATTGAGCTTTTTGTTTACTGGACAATAACTCTTATTTAATACACGTAGATTTGTGGAATTAGCAAATACTCCACACCAAGAGTATGCCGAGTACATGACGAAGAATCATAGACCCATCACTGGGCAAGGCCCACGCAACAACCAAAGCATAAAAATAAATAGAAAAGAGTATTATTCATTCACTTGGTCACAATTATTTAAATATATTAAATAAAAATGATTTGAAAATAATTAATAAATTATTTCCACATTTAGCTCTGTGACTATTGACTTACGTTACGTAAGTACTTTAAACAAATGCACATTAAAACAACTACTTCCCGGGCAAATACCCACGCCGGACATTGAATTACAGCAGGTGTACATTATGCAATTCAATGTACAGCGTGGGTACTTGCCTGGGAAGTAGTTGTTTTAATGTGCATTTGTTTAAAGTACTTACGTAACGTAAGTCAATATTCACAGAGCTAAATGTGGAAATGATTTATTAATTATTTTCAAATCATTTTTATTTAATATGCACAAAAATAATTCCAACTTAAAAGAAAAATATACATCATATAACACTCTCTTTTGTAGTTTCCGAACTGTGTTTGAAAATAAATTAGAGAAAGCTAAATTAAGTGAACAAAAATAAAATAAAATAAATAAATGAGCGCGCGCGGTTTGTAGCTGGATATTTATTGCGCTTTTATCAGCGTCCTCCGCGAAAAAGGAAGCATTCGAAAGGAAGTGAGATAGTCATTTATCTCTCGGCGCACGCCCACGCCCTTTACGCTATTTATTCTCCCCGCGAAAATAACAAAAAAGAGAGAATCGAGCCGAAGACGAACTGGAGAAGGAAAAAAAAAACAATAACGGGGCCAGAAAACGGCAATTATATCGCGCCCCGAGCAGATTTTCTGGAAAATGCATCCGCCGCAAATCACTTCCGGTCATTGCTTTCCGGCCGTTTTTCTTCTTACTGCATATGACGGCTTCGAGAAAAGTTTTTATTGTTTTTTTGAGAGGGGCGATAGGAGGGGGGGATATTATTATTTACAGGCTTTACTCAACCTAATTAAATTAATGACCAGACAGATAAACGAATGTTTTATTGAATAACTGCGGCTACTTTATTTTTGTTTGTGTTATTATTATGTTTATCTAATATATATCAATGTTGTGTTATTGTTAAACTGATGTTACCCTTTTATTGGATGTACTGTATCTGTTGGGTAATAAATAAATAAATAAATGAAAAAAAAGTTGATTTTAATGAAAAATCAATCGGAAAGTCGCGGAATTACTTCAAAGCATACCAAAATATTCTCAACGACAACTGTATAATATTTATAAATAAAAAAAAACGGTTTTGTAACTTATGAATAAATTAAGACTGTTGCATCCTTTCTTCATACTTTATTTTCTAATATACCCTAGTAGAAATTATATCTTTTAGCAATGTTGACACATTATTGAAGTTCAATTCTACAATCTTGTTGCAATATTGGGATGTGAACACGACACTAGGTTGACACAATATTTAAATACAACTTGAAAATAAATGAATGCCTTAAATCTGTGTACATTACAGAAACGGAGAGTAATAAACGATCTTTTTTTTTTTACATAAATTAATTAATAACTCTATTGATTTTATTGAACTTTTGAAAAATATTGCTTTTTATGTACCTTCCACTACACGACTCACACGTCATAGACCGCTATTCAAATTCAATACTTATTCCTCAAATATTGCCATGAATAATGTAATTAATTGATTAATGCGCACAGCTAACTTATTCTGTCATTGCCATTAGTTTGAATTATTCAATTCTAAACACATCTTCAAAAGAAATCTACATTTTTTTTAAACATAAATGTTCTTTAACTAAGTATTAACAGCAATGGTAACGCTGTTTTTGTTTTATTAAATTAATACTTATTTTTTTATTATTATTTTTAATCTTATATAGGCTAGCAGTATGTATATTTATTTAACTTATGTATGCATCTAATATTCTTGTAATGTATAAATTATAAAATGGAGTATTCCATGAATAAAGAATTATTATTAATATTTATACAAGATTTACACATTATTGTGTTAAGTTGATACAATATTGTGTCAAGTTGATACAATATTGTGTCAAGTTGATACAATATTGTTGACACAATCTTGACTCAATGATGAATTTCTAGATTGTGTCAAGTTGATACAATATTTGTGTCATGTTGATACAATCTTGACTCGATAATGAATTTCTAGATTGGCACAATCTTTTATTTCAGGCTTGATTCAAGTTGGTACAAAAATGTTTCAATATTGATCTACAAGTTGTAATTCAAACAATATTCAATTTCTACTAGGGATTTTTATGGAAGTAATGTTAATTACATATACACGTTGCCTGCATTGGTAAACTGTATAAGAAAAACTGGACTGTGTACTACATTACCCACATTCTAGTTTACCAGTGCACTTCATTCAGACCAACCTGATAAATATAATGTAACATTATTTCTATTTAAAGTAACTACCTAATAATTTATAATAAAACTAAAACAACATTTATATAATAAATATTTTATTATATTAAATTAAGCAATTATTTGTAGCCGTCTTCACGAATTTGTTCTCGCAGATTTGGGTCTGCATTAACTGATCAGTCTTCGATCACCATCAATCAGTTTTTTTTTATTCACTCATTTAAACAAAACTGCACGTAACCACAAAATAACAAACGTAAGAAAAGTAAATCAATCTAAACTGGAAAAGTATTTCCCAGCTGTGGATTATAATTAATTTGAAATCAGGGTTCTACAAACCATGAATTTTTACACGAGTAAGTCGAAAAATGTAATGACACAAAACTAAAACACAACATTAAAACAAACACTAGACGCGCACAAATTATTACATATTAATCTTGAAAAATTTAACCGTATCCCACAAATTCCTCCACTTAGAAGACAGAATGGAATTTCCGTGTGTGTTCCGTCCAGCTATTTCCTTTGCTGCGTTTGGTTAAACTCGGCTATGGGGGCTGATTTTCCCCGGAGACAGGGAGTCTGTTTAAAGTGTCAGGCTGATAATGAAAGGCATTCATTAGCACACATTCATTATAGCTGATTTTCAATTGCAGCAGAGAAAAATGTTTGAATTTTGAGGTTACGGTAGACCTTCATCGCAATTTTACACGATTATCTTATTATTCTAATTAATAAAACTAATTACATACAAGCACACAATTATATTTATATTTTATAAGTACTCACCTCAGAAATAAGCAAACTATCCAATTGATCACACATAACCACGCTTGTGAACGAAAATCGGGCGTTCGGTCTGTCATTAATTCCACCACAAATGCACAAACTATTGTTATTCAGGGCATAAACATTATTGTGTCTATAATTATTATAAATAATGTGTCAATATTTACAATATATATTGTGTCTATATTGTACACAGTTTGATTATTCATTAATTTTATTCTGGATTTCGACATTATTGTGTCTAGATTAAATTTTATTATTGTATCATTCTTCGCATTCAATATTGTGTCTATATTGTATGCACTTTGAATAACAGTTTCAATGTATATACAAGATATAAATATTGACACAATATTGCTACAAGATTCATTTCCACTAGGGTATATATATCAAATGCTAAGCACGATTAACTGATGAGGCTGAACATTTTATTAAACAATTAACTTACTTGATAAAACTCCATAAGATGGTACACTTTTTGTAAATAAAACAACAGTTTTTTTAAGATTTACAGTTTTAGTTTTAGTGTTTTATTTACAAATAGTGTATTATGGAGTTTCATCAAGTAAAAGCCTCAACTCTTGATTACAACTATATAAATTCAAATATCATGGAATAATAAGTTTTCGTATACAAGGTGTGTAAACTAGTGGTCTGAAAAAAGACTATAAAAATCTTCCAACTTTCAGCATTTTTGTAAATAAACACAAAACCCTCATATCAATGATTTTTAGGGTGGATAAAAACTTTGTGAATCACATGCTTTAAGTCCAAATTTCTATCTTATCTTTGAATAAAGTTATCTTAGTTTAATCGACGCCGTCTCTTAAAGAGCCTTTCATTAGACCCACTTCTCTGGAATATTGCCTATAATAATAATAATAATAATAAATACTAAACACCACGACAATAGTTCGTTCCCACCTCAATCTCCCTCCATAATGATGATGGGCACTTGTTTTATTAACCGTGACCATTTACTTACCGTCAGTCGAAGACGTGCTAAACTTAATAATAATAATAATAATAATAATAATAATAATAATAATAATAATAATATTTATTGCCCAACAGGAAACAAAGACTTCCCAATTACAAGACAATATACAAGATAACAACAATATAGCGTATTTTAACATTATAAAGAGAATAATAAAAAACCTAATTATTTGATTGACATAAAGCAACTATGGATTTTAGTGATTCAAAAAAGATATCAAAAGTTGGAGATAGTTGATTAAAGTTATTACAAATTATGCTGATGGGTGATTTATCGCCAAAATTTAATCTATTATGATTGATATTAAATGTAGTCTTATATCTACTGTTTTTTCAACAGTATGAATAAACCAATTAGTTGTAAAATATCGAGGCTGTCGATATGATTATTGAACTGTTTCTCCATTGAGAATGAACAAATCGTGTTCGAAATGTCATCTGGACTAAAATAAATTTAGTGAAGAAAAGTTTACAGTGTTCTTATTATATTGAATAGTTTATGTATAAATGAAATACTAGACTTTCAACATTAAATTTGTCAAGCAAGCGAGAATGATCATATCCTCTCTCAGGATAATGCCCCTCAGTCTTTAGGTATAGACATTTAAGAAATCTTCGTTGAACACTTTCCACAAGATTAATCTGAAGTTAAGATTGTGCATACCAAATTAATGAACCATATTCCAACTTTGAGCGTACATAAACATTGAATAGAGATTTCAAAGCATTCGGATTCCGCAAGTTCGCAGAATTACGATGGATAAATCGATAATGCTAATAAAGGAACTCTTAACAAGAGATTGAACGTGAGGATTAAATGTAAATTTATCATCAAACCAAACACCAATATCTTTGAAGGCATTGACTTGCTCAATAGAATTGTTACTCACTACATAGTTAAATGTAATTGGCTTGGATTTTTTTGGTAAAGGAGATAAATTTACACTTATTGCTGTTCAGATTAAGTTTATTTGTAATGCACCAATTCGAAATAACATTAAGTTGTTTTTGTAAAGCTATGCAATCATCTGTATTCGTAATTGTTGAAAAAATCTTTAGATCATCAGCATATAAAAGGTGTTTGCATTCTAGTAGATTGGAAAGATCGTTAATGAAAAGATTGAATAATAATGGGCCCAGTATGGAGCCTTGGGGGGCCCCCGAACTTGGAAAATAAGAATTAGACTTAAAATTATTAATCAGTATATAGATTCACGAAATGAAAGATAAGATGATATGAGTGAAGTGGAATGATCACAAAAACCAAAGTAATTAAGCTTTTCAAGTAACAATGTATGATCAAACGCTTTTGACATGTCAGTATATATTACATCAACCTGCCCGGATGAATCTAATGATCCAGCAATATCATGTGTAATAATGGTCAAGTTAGTTACCGTAGAACGTCTCGGAATGAAACCGTGTTGATAATGGGATAAAAATGGAGAAGTATGAAAATAAATTTGATCATACAATGTTTTCTCAAATATTTTAGCAATATGAGAAAGTATTGCTATTGGTCGATAGTTGCAATATTTGCATGATGATTAGTCGAGGTCTTCGGTATAGGGCAAATTGGGGTCCTCCGTCTAGAATTACCGGTGGGAGTACATATCGTAGGATTCACAGATGATGATATTATAGTAGTCTACAACAGGAACTTTGAACAGCAGCGTGGCCGACAATAAGACGGGGGCAACATGGCTATCGTCTAAGACTAGGATAACTAACATAGACCTATTCCCAAGCAGTTCCACTTTATGAATCTGGTGACGATGTTGCTCATCTCTTCCCGAATATCAATTAGTACCTCCATGAAATACATGGAGGTGGAACAGGTACAATAGCAGACAGGTTCTCAAGGCAAAGTAGGGAGCAGCACTTGTAGGCATGGCCTAACCGGACCATTGTTTACAACTACAACCTAACCTAAGGTAAAATGATAAGAAATATGATCACACATTCACATCATTCAGACATTAAAAATTAATTTAATTAAATAAAAGATTTTGAAAATAATTAATTAATAAATCATTTTCTCTTTTGCTACTGTGACATTATGTAACATCTAATGATCCAGCAATATCATGTGTAATAATGGTCAAGTTAGTTACCGTAGAACGTCTCGGAATGAAACCGTGTTGATAATGGGATAAATATGGAGAAGTATGAAAATAAATTTAATCATACAATGTTTTCTCAAATATTTTAGCAATATGAGAAAGTATTGCTATTGGTCGATAGTTGCAATATTTGCATGATGTCATAAGTCATAATGTCACAGTAGCAAAAGAGAAAATAATTAATTAATTAATTAATTTAAAATTCTTTTATTTAATTTATTTAAATAACTGTGACCAAGTGAATAAATCCTTTTCCTATTATTAAATCAAAAATAAAAATTGCTTATAAGTCCTATATAAATACCACCGAAAATCAACTTTCTGCTAATCCAAAGCAATTTTGGACCTATATTAACACAAAAAAGTCAAATTTTTCATTTATACCTGCCCGAATGACTTGTGATGGTGAAACCTATGAAACGCCTGATAATATCTCAAATGGTTTTCGTAAGCACTTTGAATCTGTTTTTATCCCTTCATCGGACAATACCGGTCTTGAAATATTCTCTAATTTACCTTCTTTTTCTTTTTCAAATATATCCTCTGAAACTATCTTCAAACTTTTAAAGAATCTGCCTAATAAGTTATCCGCAGGTGATGACAACTTACCAGCTTTTTTTTCTTAAGGATTGTGCTCGTATTTTTTGCTACCCACTTTCAATTATTTTTAATTTATCAATTCAAACTTCTTCTTTCCCTAATAAACTGAAGATTGCTTCAATTTGCCTTATACCTAAGACCTCGGTAAATACCCGTAATATCACCAACTACCGTCCGGTAGCTATCCTATCACATCTAGCAAAAGTTTTTGAAAAGGCTATCTACGATCAAATGTATGTACACGTGGCTCCATATCTATCTTTGCAGCAACATGGATTCATTCCTGTTACGAATTTAACAATTATTGCACATGACATTTCTAGAGTTTTGGATGCTTCCGGTCAGATGGATGTCATATATACTGATATGTCTAGGGCGTTTGATAGAGTCGATCACACTTTACTATTAGCAAAATTGGAATACTTTGGATTTAACGCTGGTCCTTTATTGCTTTTGCAATCTTATCTTTATAATCGCGAAACTTATGTCTCCGTTAACAATTTTAAATCAAAATCCTATTTACCAACCTCCGGGGTTCCACAAGGATCCATTTTGGGCCCTTTGCTCTTCAATCTGTTTATTAATGATGTTTCAACTGCACTTAATTGTAAACACCTTTTATATGCTGATGATTTGAAATTATATTCATCTGTTTCATCACTTGAGGACTGTCAGCAGTTGTAAGATCAGCTTGGTATAGTATCTAATTGGTGTTCTTTAAATAACTTAACTCTAAATAGCAACAAGTGCAAGTCATTCACTAGAAAGTTTAATACTATTAAGTTTGATTACACTGTTTGTAATAATCCCTTAGAACAAGTTAGTGTATTTAAAGACTTGGGCGTATGGTTTGATACCTTTACATTTAGTATGCATATTCATGAAACGGTCAGCGGTTCCTTTAATGCATTAGGTTTTATACTACGAAAGTCTTTGGATCTTCAAAATATCACAGCGTTGAAATCTCTCTTTAATGCCTTTGTTAGGTCAAAGCTGGAATACGCTGCTTTGGTTTGGCATCCTCTAACTCAACAACAAATTAGTCTTATATAAAGTGTCCAGCGAAAGTTCCTCAAATATTTACATTTGAAAGTTTATGGAACTTATCCAGTTAGAGGTTATAGCCAAGAGTTGTTACTGGAAAAATTCAATGTTGACTCGCTTGAACGACGGAGAAAGACATCTGGAATTACGTTTTTGTATAAAGTACTTCATAACGGAATTGATTGTCCGGATATTTTAAAATTGATTACATTACGGATTCCAACTTTTAACAGTAGAAACAGAAGCTCATTTTATATTGCTTCTAATAGTACATTGTATGGCTCCAAGTCACCTATTAGCATAGTCTGTGATCTTTTTAATCAACTATCGTTAATGTGTGATATTTTTGCAGATCCTTTATCATCTTTAATAATGCATTGTTAACTTTTTTTTTAATTATGGCTGAATTAAATCTGTACTTTCTTTGGGTAAAATCGCATAATATTGTTATTGTTTAAATGAAATTGTAATTAATTTATATATGATTTATATAATTGTCTTGTAATTGGGAATGTTCTCCTGTTGGACAATAAACGTTATTATTATTATTATTATTATTATTATTATTATTATTATTATTATTATTAAAAATTAACTTTATAATTTTTAACAAAATTATTTATTTCGAAATACCGTTTTCTCTCTCTCTCGGATCTTTCCTCTCCATCTTTTCTTGCATTCATCCTCCTGAAAATTATTTATTTTAAAATGCTGCATTCGTTTTTTCTTTTCCCTAATCTTTTCGGGTATTTCATGGGCCCGAGGGTCGAAAAGTAGGTAGTCGGGTGATTATTCATCTGGGCCCTTAAATACCTCCACCGAAAAAGAAAAAAAAAAAATCCTCGACGTTCACGTCTCCGTCTGCCGGCCATCTGGATACCAGAACAAAACACGGAACAGCAGCAGCCGGGCAAACAGAAAACAGCATCCAGACAAGGCGTCCGTCCGGATTTCGATTCTGTTCTGTACCCGAAGCAGTCGAGCTGCGGTAATGCGCGCGTCCACATCGCTCAGTCGGTACACTCAACGCGAAGAAGATGGATTGTTGAATGGTGCTGCTGCTGATAAGGGTTACAAAGTTCTTTAGTTGATAACGCGTCGGTTTTCGGCGTCGCGATAAGCGCGCTCAATAATCCGGGTTTACACGGAAATTAATTTTAGGAAAAAATAATGGTGTTGCTTTTGTGCGTCGCGTCGCTTCTTTCGGCGCTTTTATTTAAAAGCTCCAGTGCTCAGTTGGATTACACCCCTATTATTGGACAGAACGGGACCAAATGTTACGATGATTTCAACAGACCACAGGTAAACAGAAAATATCTTCTCATTTATTATCAATTCAAATCTTAATTGTCTCTTGAAGGTTTAAAATAAATTACACTTCGTTTGTTTCACTTTTTTTCTATTCACTCGACCAGTTTCGCTTTTTAAGGCATTATCAAGAGTAAGTTACAAAATGATATTACTTCAATTTCTAATACGGTGTCTTTAACAGACAATGTTAATTACGAGGAAGATTTCTGGAAATGATCAACCGCAAAAATTACTTACACTGTAAGTTATAGACAAATATCTATTGAAACAACTATTCAATATAAATTTTATTTAACCCTACTATTTACACAAAAATATATACTTAAAACTGCGATCCCCGATACGTTTTCGTTTTATAGGATTAACAGTGTTATAGATTCATAAAAAATAACATAAAATAAAAGCAGATAGCTTGTTTACTGACGAATGACATCAGATAAATTTAATTTCTTTAAAAATAAAAACATATTTTTTTCAAAAATTAATTTAACTTACAAAAGTACATCTAATCTATATTAAACAAATCAGAACAATAGATCTTACAGGTCGCAGTTCACATGAAGCTAACTTACGTCTCCTATATTAAACAAATTCTACTACACGTGGAAAGTCATTTTCTTAAATATCCATATTAAATACATTCATAATATTTTATTCGTACACTCGTTAATCCTATTAAATAGTTAATGAGAATAAATTTAGTTCAACGCCATCATTTTTGTTTCGGAACAATACCTGGTAGTTCAGGTGTTTCCCAATAGGTTGAAATCAAAGTCGGAATAAAATGATGGCACACATTTTGTGAAACCACTCACATAGACTGCACGCTCTGGCGCTAATCGTACCATCTATTAGGCATACAATCGCAGCCTTAAGAACTAAATATATATGTTATATATATATACAATCATCTTTATTGTGGTATTTACATATACATATATTATAAAATACATTTAATATAAACTTATAATGGTTATCGACCTTAGGTTTTTCAGCCTATATATGTTATTAATGCTAATATTTACATTTGCCTTATTTGGCTTTCTAATTTTTTTATTATATACAATTGCCCGTTACTTTTTGGGCCTGTGTGCAGTTAAAATATACATAATCAGACTCTTGATGTGCATTACGGTTACGATATGAGGGGGATTTTATTGGATTTGGTCAAAGAAAAGACCTGAAACGGGTTACTCGGGAAAACTTTTGTCGTGTGCGGTGGGTGAAACAACTACTTCCCGAGTATACACCCCGCCGGACATTGGATTACACAATAGACATTTGTTTATTGTTTAGCAATACTACTGTGCATTGCAACGGTTTGAGTCGAAAATATTTAATGAAGGAAACGATCAATAATAACTACAAGGCTATCTGTAGACACGTGTTTCGGGATTCATACCTCACCGCTTTGTTATCGATGTTAAACTTTAATTTCTATCCTCATAACATTCCCATTCGTGGCGCATCTTTGTTTCGACCTAATTTTTATCATAATAATGATGGTTCCAATTCTTCCTTTGAAATAATTATTAGAAATATAATAAACTAAATTTATCTAGGGAGTTTGACTTATTTAATGTTTCTTTAACCTCATTAAAGACAGTCTTTACTTTGCAATACGTTTAATTATTTCATTCTGGATATAATTTGTTTGAACACTGATTTTTCCTGTCACTCAGCTAAATTTAAATTTAATTCTCATGAATCATTATTAATTTATTAATATGTATAAAGATATGACTCTGTACTTTTCTACTAAATAATTTACTTTTTTTTCTTATATACTTGTATCTTTAATTTGTAATACTGTTTGTAATATTTTTGTAAAAAAGGAGATTCCGTTAATAAATTAAATAAATAAATCAGTACAGCTCTGCCCCGAATATCCATATTTTTTTTTACTGTACTTATTGTTTTTAACTTTACAACAAAACGACGCACTGCAAAGCTGTAGATTTTCCGTACATACAGAGAATACGTACGCGTTAACCTTAATAATTAAATTCACATTTTACGTAATTTAAAAAAAATCAAAAATCCATTACAAAAGCTGTTTAGACTATCAAAATAATTAATAACATACACTATAATAAGTTTATCAAAATAATTAATAACATACACTATAATAATAAGTTTATAGTGTATGTTATTAATTATTTTGATGGTCTAAACAGCTTTTGTAATGGATTTTTGATTTTTTTAAATTACGTAAAATGTGAATTTAATTATTAAGGCGTTTATAATAAGTTTATAGTGTATGTTATTAATTATTTTGATAGTCTAAACAGCTTTATTTTCTATACGGAATAGTCCCTATTGAGCGAGAATACTAGAAAATCATAGATGTAAAAATTTTAAAAATAATTAATTATAAAGAAATTTGATTGGGGTTTATTATTTTGTCTGAATCGTAAAGAAGATGAGTGAGCGTGAGTCAAGCGCGAGGTTTCTATAAATAAGACCCCGGCGAGCGAGAGAGTTTATCTTTAGGAAAGGTTCATTCAAACCGTGACATATCTCTTGCACACGTGAAGAAATCACGGACGTAAATTAAATAAATTTCTTAATCGTTTCAATTATAAATACACAACGAATGATTTTGTTTCATCGTCCAGATTGATTAAACGAAATGAAAAGAATTTGAAAATAATTAATTGAATGATTAATTAATTATTTTACTTTAGCTACTGCGATTTTTTCTTTGGCTTATTTTAAAAAGAACAAATATCTATATAAACAACTACTAAAAATATACCCATTCCGCCAGATATTAAACTAGACAATGAATATTTGCTGTTGCATTGCAATAACATTTTGTATTTCAATTTCAATTTACTTTATTAACGGAATCTCCATTTCCAAATTACAATTATAATTACATATTAAAAATTTTATAAGAAAAGTGTGATGCTCTAAAAAGATTACAAAACATATGTATAAAAAAAGGCAAATTACCAATCACAAATTACGACAAAATATAAAATAAAATAATTAGCATCAAAATATTTATTTATTTATTTGCTTTATTCCTAAAATTAATTTGATTTTCGCGTAACTTAAAATTAAACAATTTCATTGTAATTGTATGAATAATCTATGTTTTATTTTAACCTATTGTATATTAAACTGATTGAGTTAGGTGAAGATAAAATTAATTTGACGAATAAAGCACTAATAATCTTTCTCCACATTTTTTTCAAGTGTGAAGAAAGGTTGTTATTGCTGTTTTCCTCATATATTTTATATTGATCGCGTTTAGGGAACTGTACCGCTTCAGCGCTTTACGAAAGCGGTGTCGCTATATGTGCTTTATCAAGCGGTAAAGCTTGATCGCTTTTCAAGCCGCGCAGCTGTAAACAAAACCGCCATATTTTCGTGAGCGTCCTCGAAAGCGTGACTTGACTTGAAAAGTGCTAAAATTGTCATAACGTTTTAACTCTTTTCAAGTCAAACAGTTGTTTTGTGGTTAAGTGGAATTTTACGGTTTAAAAATGTTATTGCAATACAATTGTTCTCTTGTAAAATTGAGTTTAAACCATCAAACAAGGAATTTTGTATGCATCACTCCTTCAGGTACCCATAGAATGTGTATGAAACGTGTTTAAAGTGAAGTATTTGACTTGAAAAGTGGTAAAACTGTCATAACGTTTTGCCACTTTTCATCTAAAACAGTTTTTTTTGTGCTAACGTGGACTTTTGTGGTTTAAAATTGTTGTTATTGTATTAAATAAAAATGATTTGAAAATAATTAATAAATTATTTCCACATTTCGATCTGTGACTTACGCTACGTAAGTACGTTAAACAAATGCAGATGGCCTTATATTAAGTAACGTTCCTTGTTGTTTTTACATTAAAAAATTTTCTCGGATCAAAATTAGTTGTTATTGTTTCGCAATTTTGGTGCCTGCTATATCCATCAATTTTAACGGCTGTCATGGCGCTGAACGTTAACTGAGATAACGGTTTAAAGTGATACGGAATACCAAATCGCCATATAATGCAAACTTGAAGAATAACATGCTGTCATTATTCTATTTGCGAATAGTGCCGATTTTTTTTCTATTTTGATTAAAACCATGCTTGTACAATTCGAAATTTTATTCACATGTTTTCTCTCCTATATTTTTATTCAAACCAAACTTCAACTAATCGATGGTTGAGGCGTTTACTTGATGAAACTCCACAACACACTATCTGTAAATATAACAACTTTTTTTTATTTAAGATTAACAAATTTATGAATTGTAGAAATTTCAATCTCAATTGAGGTATAATTTAAATTAATTAAATATAAAGTGGAAAAGAATCATCTGTGATTAAAAGTTTTTATATCGAAATTGGTGTATAACAAAGTAAAAGTTTCAACATTAATTCATCAATTAATTTAATTGATTATTCTGAAACCCGATTTCTAGCCGAGTGCTCTACCAACTACACCATAGAGACCTGTGATATCAAATCTACATACAGTGCTTCGATTATTTAATTTAATTCGCAAATTCTCTACATTTTTTACTGCAGGATGTCACTGTGTTGTCGAAACAATTATAGCAGTGTCTCTACAATAAAAGAAAACGTGAAACATAAAAAAAATGAAATAAATATGAATAAATTATTAAAAATCAACCAATAAAACACAGATTAGATTGAATAACTTTAAATTCTCGACTAGTTTCGGGTTATCAGCCCATTTTCAAACAACAATTTTAAATTCTCTTGAAAATGGGCTGATAACCCGAAACTAGTCGAGAATTTAAAGTTATTCAATCTAATCTGTGTTTTATTGGTTGATTTTTAATAATTTATTCATATTTATTTCATACAATATGAACTACCAATGTCTAAATATTAAAACCATTAATTATAAAAAAAATAATTATAGAAAATTAAAACACTTGTTTTTTTTTTATTTTTCACAAAAGATAAAAACACCAACTGTTTTAATTTTCTATCATTATTAATTAAAAATGTTTCACCACGGGTTGAATGAGGAATTTATTCAGAATATATAAAAAAATGGTGTACTATTTGCAAATAGTGTAAACTTCTACTATTTGTAAATAGTACACAATTTTTTTTTAAGTTTTATATTTTCTTATATTAAACTTTTATTAAATAGTGTAAACTTTTACTATTCCGAATTAAAATTCCATTTCCCTTTTAAAGAGCAGCTTACAAAAGTTACGACATTTTCGTTAAAACGTATTTCGATTACTGGAAGAATGGAGATGAGATGAAAATAAAAAAAAATATAACCGTGGATTAAATTAACATTTTTATGTCGCATTACCATAAGCAATCTGTAATAATTAGCCTTATCGCTCGGAATTAAACGTTGCCCAACTCTCCGATACATTTTACATATTTTTTGTTTCTTTTTTTTAAATCCACACACAGAAGTTGTTCCATTAAGAATAATTAATACAATTTTATAACTTTGTGTGGAATTGATAAATTTCTTATATCAAGAAAATTGCATACATGTCTAGAAACAGTCTGGGCTATTACGTACTGGATTTGTTAAGTTTAACATGTACCTTATTAATAAAATTCAATGTATATACCTTTGCGTTCACTTACATCGAGAATCTCAGAGGTGACAGTGTTTTTTTAAATTTTTAATTAATTTAATTAACAACTTTGCAATTATGTAAGGCTGACGAGGGATCAAATCCCGAAACACGTGCCTGCAGATTGCCTTATATTACGTGACTTTTATTTTTTGTTTTTTGCATTAAATATTTTCGATTCAAAAATTGTTGCATTATACAATTGTTATTGTTATGCAACAGCAAATGTCTATTATTGTACATTTGTTAAAGTACTTATGTAACATAAGTTATTATGTCACAGTAGCAAAAGAGAAAATAATTAATTAATTAATTAATTTCAAATTCTTTTTATTTAGTTTATTTAAATAGCTATGACCAAGTGAATAAATCCTCTTTATGTTATTAGTATATACATCTATTGCAAAAAATGCTTAGACTGTGATATTAAAAATCAAGTACACGTTAAGCCCCGATTATGTATATAGAATAAAAAAAATTATAAAGTTAAAGCCTTTGCTGTCCTGGGTTGTCGACCAGAATACAGTCTTTTTGTCCAATATTTCTTGTTTTTTTTTTTTAAATCGAGTTAGGTTTTTTCTGTTAATTTATTCATAACAATATTGAAAGTGGAATCTAACTTTGTATATTACAAGGTCATTATAAATAATGGACCCATTTTTTTTAAATTCGTATTTATAAAAATACAAATACACAGTTTTCTACGTGCTTGAGTTCGCAAATGGTAGTGCAGCGGTCATTTCGTAACAAATCAACTAGAAAATCCTTTAGCCGTTCGTTTAAACAATTGCAACAAAAATGAATGTGTATAAAAAAACACAGGCCGGCCGCGTGGGTCTGAGGATAATGTGAGATGTATGAAGAACATCGAAGATATTTGTTGGTGAGAACGTGAAGTTTCTTGATATAATGTAATAATATTTTATTCCTTTCTTCACATTTTTATCACTATATGTCAAGCACAACGTGCTCTTTATCAATAGTTTTATGTAAAATTGACAAATAAATAAATAAACATGTAAACAAAATTTAATATACAAATGTAATGTGTTATTAAAAAAATCAGATAAATGTAATTTATTGAATTAAATCAATTAATTTTAATAAATTGTTATTTAACGGAGTTAGGTCATAATTCAAAAGTTTACTAGAATTTTTATGTATCTCAATTGCTTCTAGCATATTCAGTTTTGGAGAAATTGACATTTTTAAATTTTTTAAATTGTTTAACGAAAATGTATGTCTAAATTTAAAAACATTCGGACATAAATTCATATATTAGTAAAATCTGTCTTCCATTTTTAGACCTTTTAATTATTAGAAACAATAAGAAATTAAATTTTAATATTTATAGAAAATCAACACACACCTTTAATTATATACATTCGAGCTCTTTCTGTAATATAAAACATAAATTTTCAATTTTTAACAGCATGAATTTTCGAATAATGAATTTACCAATTACAGATCAAAATAGAAATGAGGAATTTAAATTAATTCTAAATGTTGCAAATTTTCTAAATTATGATGTTTCAATAATTAAAAAAATTAATTAACAAACAAAAAAGGAAATATTTAATTAATTAGAAAAAATTAATGAAACAAATACAAATAAAAAATTCGTTAAAATTATTCATGAACCTAAATTAAATTATAGATTAATTGAATTATTCAAAAAATTTAACCTAACACCAGCATTTTATTCTAAAACTAAAACAAAATTTTTATTAGGAGATACATTTAACAAAATTAATGATTTAGAAAAAAGTGGCATTTATTCAGCACAGTGCTGTAACTGTGAAAAAATATATATTGGACAAACAAAAAAAAAACTTAAAAATAAGATACAAAGAACACATTTATTATTCAAAAATAAACAACAGAGAAAAATCCGCAATTGCTAACCACATAATAACATTTAGACATAAATTTTCGTTAAACAATTAAAAAAAAAATTAAAAATGCAAATTCTCCAAAACTAAATATGTTAGAAGCAGTTGAGATGTATAAAAATTCTAGTAAACTTTTGAATAATGACTTAACTCCGTTAAATAACAATTTATTAAAATTAATTGATTTAATTCAATTAATTACCTTTCTCTATTTTTTTAATAACATATCACATTTGTATATTAAATTTTGTTTATTTATTTATTTGTCAATTTTACATAAATCTATTGAAAAAGAGCACGTTGTGCTTGAAATGTACATATAGTGATAAAAATAAAAAAAGTGAAGAAAGGAATAAAATATTACTACATTATATGTATGAAGAATGTTTTGTTCGCAGTCCAAGTAAATCTACCAATAGAGCTAGTAGAGAACAACATAATTGAAAGATCGGAGACGACATTGGCTCTACTGATTACTTGTACAAGCCCTACTGATTACTTGTGCGGGCTCTCAACTCTAATAACAAGGAGAAGCATCTCGAGTTTTATGCTTATGTACTAGAAACGTTGAAGGATAACGCGTTTTTACAGAGTAAATATTTTAGCCACCTTAGTGGAAAAGTCAACAGATAAAATTTTTGCATATGGGGTTTGGAAAATCCACATTGCAACATAAAACAAACCGAAGATAAACGTGTTTTATTTGATGCCTTATCCCGTTCAAAAGTTTATGAATTTGCGGAAACAACTGATTACTGGAATAGCGTTCCTGGATATGTTGGAACAATGGCTGTTCCCATTCACAGGACTTCATTTGCCAACACAATGGAGCTCCGCCCTCATTGAGATCTCTCTGGACGAAGCTTTTTCAATGATTTATTTTTCCTCAGCCATAGAGAAAATGAATATTTGGCTCTACAATTCTGGTCACTGAGATCTCCTAACCTCATGTCACTATTTCTTATAGGGTTATGTTATGGAAGCCGTATCATTGCTGCAGTGCACTCAGTAACAGCAGATAGGCTTTCTCGTGTGTGGGACGAATTTATAATTGGTAACATAAAAACATCACTTTCAATCCCGATATGGAATAAATCAGTTTAGGCAATTCAAACTTATTTTTTTTTGTTGATTTAGGATAGTTCGCAATAAAATAATGGTGTGAACGGAGTGAGTACAGAACACAAAAACATAACCTTAATTTGACAGATTAAAACCTGGGGCCTTATTCCTGAAATCATTCCTATCTAAATGACAGATTTCATTCGACAGAAACGTTCGAACAATTTTAGAAATAACCGATGTGAAGTTATCCACGGTTTTCCAGCCACGGTTTTTCGGCCCGGCGCCTCCACCACGGCGGAAGCCATTTTTATTGTTTGATATGGTTCTTAAAGATATCTAGTAACAATCTAATACAAATAAATCAAAAATTGAAGGCACCAAAGTAGGTCGTTTTGAACTTTGAAATTTCACTTTCTCTTGAAAACTGTGGATAATAAAAAAAATAAAAAAATAGTTAAAATAAAAAAATAATTTTTTTTATTGTTTGATATGATTCTTAAGACATCTAGTAACAATCTAAGACAAAGAAATCAAAAATTAAAGGCGCCAAAGTCAGCTGTTTTGAGCTTTGAAATTTTACCGATTTTCTGTTGAAAACCGTGGATAATAAAGAAAATTAAAAAAAAATTGTTAAAATAAAAAAATAAACATTTTTTTTGTTTGAATTGGTTCTTAAGACATCTAGTAACAATCTAAGATAAAGAAATAAAAAATTAAAGGCACCAAAGTCGGTCATTTTGAACTTTGAAATTTCACTGATTTTCTCTTGAAAACTGTGGATAATAAAAATATATAAAAAAATAGTTAAAATAAAAAAAATAAACATTTTTATTGTTTGATATGGTTCTTAAGACATCTAGTAACAATCTAAGACAATGAAATCAAAAATGAAAGGCGCCAAAGTCAGCTGTTTTGAGCTTTGAAATTTTACCGATTTTCTGTTGAAAACCGTGGATAATAAAGAAAATTAAAATAAAATAGTTAAAATAAAAAAATAAACATTTTTATTGTTTGATATGGTTCTTAAGACATCTAGTAACAATCTAAGACAAAGAAATAAAAAATTAAAGGCACCAAAGTCGGTCATTTTGAACTTTGAAATTTCACTGATTTTCTCTTGAAAACTGTGGATAATAAAAAAATAAAAAAAATAGTTAAAATAAAAAAAATAAACATTTTTATTATTTGATATGGTTCTTAAGACATCTAGTAACAATCTAAGACAATGAAATCAAAAATGAAAGACGCCAAAGTCAGCTGTTTTGAACTTTGAAATTTTACTGATTTTCTGTTAAAAACCGTGGATAATAAAGAAAATTAAAAAAAAATAGTTAAAATAAAAAAATAAACATTTTTATTGTTTGAATTGGTTTTTAAGACATCTAGTAACAATCTAAGAGAAAGAAATAAAAAATTAAAGGCACCAAAGTCGGTCATTTTGAACTTTGAAATTTCACTGATTTTCTCTTGAAAACTGTGGATAATAAAAAAAATAAAAAAAATTGTTAAAATAAAAAAAATAAACATTTTTATTGTTTGATATGGTTCTTAAGACATCTAGTAACAATCTAAGACAATGAAATCAAAAATTAAAGGCGCCAAAGTCAGCTGTTTTGAACTTTGAAATTTTACCGATTTTATGTCGAAAACCGTGGATAATAAAGAAAATTAAAAACATAATTAAAATAAAAAAATAAACTTTTTTATAGTTTGATATAGTTCTTAAGACATCTAGTAACAATCTAAGACAAAGATATAAAAAATTAAAGGCTAAAAAGTCGGTCGTTTTGAACTTTGAAATTTGACCAATTTTCTCTTGAAAACCGTGTATAATAAAAAAAAAATAAAAAATAGTTAAAATAAAAAAATAAACTTTTTTATTATTTTATGTGGTTCTTAAGACCCGTAGGAATAATCTAAGACAAAGAAATCGAAAATTAAAGGCGCCAAAGTTGGTCGTTTTGAACTTTGAAATTTCACTGATTTTATGTTGGAAACCGTGGATGACTTACAAATTGTAGTAATTATATTGCTACAATTAAGCAATCTTTCAGGTTACTGTTTATATGCTAATGTATATAAATGGGAAATAAAATCCGTGGATGAACCACGAAAGTCCCAACGCAGTCGCCATGGTGAAGGCGCCGGGCCGAAAAACCGTGGCTGGAAATCCGTGGATAACTTCACATCGATTCAGAAATACGGGCCCTGGAATATAATTGATCAGGTTAAACAATTCCAACTTAAATCCATTATTGCCAACTTGGAATAATTAGCATTGGAATGATGGCGTGAATGGAGAGAGCGAACAGCATACAAAAAAAAAGTTTTTAAGGTTATATTTAAAAACTAATATGTATGTAGTCGGGGATAGCCACTTCGTGGGGTTGGAAATTAGACGGACTGCATTTGTTTAAAACTTTACTAATCGCTAACAACAATTTCATATAACGTAACGTAATCTTTAATCTCTATGATTTTTCAACCTGAACATAGCTCCCCTAAAATCTCATAAGTCTAGCCAACATAAAATACATTTTCTTTCCGCGGCGTTAGATGGCGCGCGCAGGCGGGTAATTCAAAAATTGCGTCCACATGTGATAAATTAATTGGATTAGACAATCCCAAATTAAATTCATTAATGCTAACTTAGAACAGTTGGCATTGAAATAGTGGTGATAATGGAGTGAGGAAACCCCAAAATGACACTCGATACCTGTTTCCCCTCCCCCTCCATTATCACCACTATTTCAATGCCCACTGTTTTCATTCTTAAAAAAAATATATATATCTGCCTGTATGTGTGTATAGAGGAGAAAACAATAAAAAGCTCGAATTAATGTAAATGGGCCCGTTTAAATAATTAGTCCTCCGGTGAGTGATTTCCCGTCAAAGTTGCCGTGAAAGCGTATTTATATATATGTGTGTGTATATAAAAACAGTTACCACCCGGAGCCGCTTTGTAATTGGCGTCATTTGTTGGTTGAATACTAAAAAGGCGCGTAAAGTTTCAAAGTGTCTTGTAATTAAGACGGCTCGCATTGGATAACGGTTAACGACGTCTTGTCTTCTCCCCGTCTTCAGACGTCTTAATTTCCGATTCCAGCAGGAGAATCAGAATTTACATAGTGTTTAATTACGCACTAGAAGATTGTACATTTATGAGAGTTTTTTTTAAATTTAAAACAGCATTTCTATGCTCTTTAAGTCTGATTTGAAAAGACCTATATATATTGCCGGGGTCTGTGATATGACAGTTTTGCAGCTAGTGCTTTCAAATGGAAAATTATAATAAATCATCACATTGCAGCTCATAAACTCCACTGTTTTTATTTTTTATTGTCTACAGTTATTAATTTATTGTTGACTAACAGTTTCCCTACATTAAGCGAGTTGGTCACAAATTATGTTAATGTTCTTTCTCTTAGCTGCTTTTTAATCTTATGTGATAGGTTATTCACGTAGTCTAGTCTACACCAATAAGTTTTTTTTTCTATTTTAGTCACTATAAAAATATTTCCACAATTGTTTGCGTTTTTTTTTTTCTTTTTTTTTTTTCTTCTTCTTTTTTGTTAGAATGTAATTATTTTCGATCATCATCGCGGTGATGTCAATGTCAATTTTTTGTTTATATATATACAGAGAGTTTTATGTAACACCGAACATACTAGAATGTACTCAATGTAAATTTTCCTATGTTCGATTTGTCCAGGAACGCATCAAAGCATTGAGTGCGATGTGATTGGCTACTATTTCTAAAAAATTATATAGTCAACCCAACTACACACTTTTCCGTCAAAAATGACTTACACTTGTCAGTTCGCAAGCAAGTGATATTTACTGTTCTGCTCTTAAAGCAGAAGTAGACGAAGAGTTGGACATCTTTACGTATCAATAATGTATACAAAGGAGGAACAGATTTTTATGGTATGCATTGCGGTAAAGTATAATATTCATAATTATACATGTTGCACTTGACATAATAGTTGAAATTAGAAATCGTAGCCAATCACATCGCACCCAATGCTTTGATGCGTTCCTGAACAAATCGAACATAGGAAAATTTACATTGAGTACATTCTAGTATGTTCGGTGTTACATAAAACTCTCTGTATATATATATATATATATATATATATATCTGTCAGAACAGTCTACCGCGCGATGAGCCATTCCATTCACTTTATATTTTTGTGTTCTACCCTGAACAAAGTTTTCTCAAAACAGACTGTCTGACTTATTCGTCCACCTGCATCACGTGAATCTCAACATTTTTGATCATATGGTCTTTTAAATAAGGGCTATATCCGTTATTATTGGCTATTGCTTGAATTGTGTTGAATTCTATTTCATAATTAGTGTCACTAAAAATAAGTGGGATATTAATTAATCTGTGTAAATATGAATGAAATGTAATGTATTTAAGTTGGTTGTATGTAAATTAAATGAAAATTATTTGAAAATAATAAAGAAATTATTTCCACATTTAGCTCTGTGACTTTTGACTTACGTTACGTACGTACGTTAAACAAATGCACGTTAAAACAACTACTTCCGGGGCAAATAATAAAATGGTTGTATGAGTCCACAGGTATAATTGTGTCAGTACATTTTCTTTTCTAAATACTTTGTAAATTAACGTATTGTTGGTTGATTTCGTGATTGCTATATCTAAAAAGTTAAGATTATTATTACGTATATGTGTTTTTTTTTTTTTTGCACGATTACAATACTTTCCACAAATACTTAATATGGAGAAATAAATAAAAGAATAACAGAAGGTGCGATTTTATCTTTTTAGCCATTACAATTACATTACTTTCCCCAAATATTTAATATGGGGAAAGAAATAAAAGAAAAATATTTCGATTAGATTTTTTTTCAGGATTACAATACTTTCCCTAAATATTTAATATGACAAAAGTAATAAAAGAATAATAGAAGCTTGATGAAAAGAAGGATTTGCATCGAATACAATAATTCACCACGGTACAAATACCAAACACAACTCAGGTACACATACTACACCCTCTTTTAAAGCCCACACAAATACACCCTCGTATCCCGCTGCGTTCATCCTCGAAACCCTCACGCGCACCCCATCGTTTAAATAAAATAAACGCGACGAGGTGATTCGACCTAAACACCCCGCTGTTTGTCCGAAAATCGCTTTTATGACTGTGGGGACCGAGAGGCGGGGTGTCGGAGAAGAATGCAAAGTGCAAGTGCGAGTAATTGAGCAATAACTCAGGTAGATGCACGTGCAGCGATTCCCGAGGGGTTGACGACCGCGAGACCGCTCTTTCTCTCGAGAGAAAGAGTCTCTTCCTTTGATGCAGGAGAGATTAAATCGCGGCGCAATTAGCTTTTGATAATAAAGCACGCACCGAAATTACTGCTCAAAAACAAAAATTACGTATTACTTTAATTCATACTATTATTTAATATTTATTAAATTTATACACACTTACTATATTTTTTTTAATACGATCAAATTTAAAGTGTTTTCGGTTCGAATAGGGCTTAAAATACGCCCCCTTTCTTACTTACCTTAACACTAATTACCTCTCGTATTACCAGCCTGTAATACCTGCCGCATTATTTTTTGTAATACTTTTGATAATTAATTGATGTTACTTGAAATGTAATATATAGCTAATATAAAAAAAGGTGAAGCCATTTTCATTTTATCAAACACACTTCACATAACTCATAAAGTAAACTTGACATAGTTGTAGGCTTGTTTAAAATTTTTATCATCATCAGAATGTTTGTGAACTTGGTAATCGATTGTCAACGTGATGTAGAAATCGCAACTTGTCAAATAATTTTAGAATTACGGAGAAATTTAATTTATTGTTAAATAAAGTATGCTAAATAAACAAATCCGTAAATACACGAATCAACCTTTATGAAGTTATTCGTCGACAAATATGAAGTCATGCACGAATTACGTATTGATAGCCATAAAACACTAGCGATTTGTAGCTCTAGTGATTTAAATTAGTAAATTACTGGGGATTTATAACTGTAGTAATTTAAATTAGTAAATCACTAGGGATTTATAACTGTAGTAATTTAAATTAGTAAATCACTAGGGATTTATAACTGTAGTAATTTAAATTAGTAAATCACTAGCGATTTATAACTGTAGTAATTTAAATTAGTAAATCACTAGGGATTTATAACTCTAGTAATTTAAATTAGTAAATCACTAGTGATTTATAACTTTAGTAATTTAAATTAGTGAATCACTTGGGATTTATAACTTTAGTAATTTAAATTAGTGAATCACTTGGGATTTATAACTGCAGTAATTTAAATTAGTAAATCACTAGTGATTTATGGCTATTATAATTATAATTTGTACATGACTTCAAGTTTTTTGACGAATAACTTCTTATAGGTTGATTCATTGTGTCACCAGTGATTTTAATCACTGTTTTTTTAACCCTAGTTTAAAACACTAGATATTTAAAATCCTGATGATTTATATTTTGGACGGTTCTTAGGGTTGCGTTTTAAAAGTAGGTGATTTAAACTTTCAGTATTTTTTTTGGAAACTATAATTGTTTCGTTTGTTTTTGCTGCAATGGTTGTTCCAGATCAAGTGCAACAAAATCATTTACACTATTATCAAAAATTAACAATTTTCGCAAACAATCTCATTTTCGAATACCCACCCGTGAATAATTACAGCAACTAATTGAATTACACATAACACCCTCTGGCTGGCGTTTCGGTTAAGCGGGCGCCGCTTTAATTGATTAGCTCGGATCTGGTTGACAGGGTATCGATCCTTGCGGAAGATCGCGTGGGCGCAAAAGGGCCGCACGGAGCGGGCCTTAAATAAATTACGATTCCCGGACGATTGATGCGGCGTTTACGTTTTCTGATGGCCGTTTTATCCGGATTGTCCGGACACCCTGAAAAATCACTGCTCTCCCTCTCGCACGCCCGCGCAAACAAACCCGAAAAAAAAAACAGTTAATTTTGTTAGAAAGGAGATGCAGTATAGGGGAAAAAGAGAGAAATGAGGAAAGCGCGGATGGATTTTTAATTTTCAAGTAATTATTATTAAACTAATTTAAAATAAATTAATAAACGTCCAGTTGTTTAAAATCAATATTAACTTTTTTATAAATTAATTTTCAGTATTTTTTTAACTCTCATTTCTTAATATATCTGTCTGTAACCATTATCGCGATGTAAATCGCGATTTCCTTGAAAAAATTAGTACGCCATTGATTAGATTATAAAAAAGTCCTATAAGAATGTCTTCATTGCATTGAAATATTGCTTTAAATAACGAAGATATAAATAAAAAAATAAAATCGCATTTTTCAGTTTTCTTTTTTTTTTTTTCATTTTTCTTGAAAACAAAGAAACTTAGCCCAGTTTTCTCAACAGAATATTAATCAGCATGAAATTCTGCAAAAGTGCCGAATTTAAACCTACCTATCTCTTATAATAAGCGAGATCCCTATAGGGAGACTCTAATTTGAAACACCCTGTATTTTCTATTTATAGAAATATATTCATTTCGAGTGTTTCAATTATTACACGTACAAGCAATCGAAAGAAAAAGCGACATTTCTACGGCTACCGGTGTTAGAAATCCCGTCCGACAAGTTCTGCGTAAGCGTAAGGATCACATTTTCAACGCGGTGGCACTCTGATAAGGCCTCCTCTGGAACACACCGAAAAAAGGTGAAAAGGAGGATTTTCCACGCCCACGGTCTTCTTCTTCTTTACCTGTACGGAACAATGTGCGTCTCCGCCGCGGGGTTACCGCTCGTAATGAGGGGGGCCTTCTCCGCTTGACTCCATGAACCGTCCTCGCGGGGGTTCCCACTAATTGGAACCGTGGACGTGAATATTAAATACCTGGATATTTATTCAATTGGTTATTATACACAGCGTTTGCTATTTATGTTAATTGTGCTCGTGTGGAAGTAAAAGCAAATTCGATTTACAATACTATAATAATAATCTAGGGCCTATCGAAATAATGGTTGACAGTTAGGTTGGGATAGCATTCTATGATGCGGCAACGTTTCTGGATAATTCCATATTCCGTATCGAGTGACATATTATTCCTGCAGTGTTAAAAAAATATAGTTTTGATGTGTCGGTAGAAAGAAAGAGGTTATTATATGTCGAATTAGTAAGACAAGGCCGATAAATTTCAACGTTGTGCACATCGAATGACTGTTGAATGGTTGAATTCTAACCTAGCATAATGTGTTTGTGTAAACTATGCAATCGAAGAAAACCAAAGTGCATCAAACATCCATAAACAGTGCGATTTTGTCCTTTATTAAAAAACGTACTCAAAGCATCTGTAAAATGCAAATTACTTGTGTTTCCGTGTGGAGTTGAAATGTTCATAAGGCGATCATAAAAAAATCATTTTTTGCTTTGGTCTGATTTAAAGTTTATAAATTGTTATATGATTATATTAAATTGCAGTAATGTTTTATTGCACTCACTGTCGAGCCGTTTTTATATGTAAATTTCGCTATTCACATAATTATAAAAGGGATTCGACGTTTTTCTACCTAAAACAACAATCACTATGTTTTCTGAACCCCCACAGTGCCCTCATTAAAAAAATACATTAAAAATTACATCTTTAATATAAAAAATCCCTGTTTCGAATTATGGGAAAATTTATAAAAAGGCAAATTCGCTCCTCAATTTATGCACATTCTATGAATTCCTGAAGGAGTGAAGAATAAAAAATGTTCTTTTTTGATGGTTTAAATTCAATTTTTCAAGAGAATAAGCCAAAAATGCAATAATATTTATTAAACTACCGCTAAAAAACAATTTGAATTGAAAATATCCTCGAAACGCGGCTAAACGCTATGATAACTTGACCTATTTCGATGCCTGCTATTTTCAACGATTTTAGCGGCTGTGATGGCGCTGAGCGTTGGCTGAAATAACGGTTTAGCGCGATACGGAATACGAAACAGCCATATAACGTAACCTTGAAGAATAGCGTGCTGTCAAACATAGCGTTTTCGATAGGGAATAGGGCCGAATATCTATAAACTATGTTCAAGATAAGAATACATTTAGAAAACTGGCTTATTAATGTAAAAATTAGACAAGTATCCTTTTTCTTTTCTTTTTTCGAATCCTTTTTCTTCATGATAAAAAAGTGAAAATAATATCTGACCACAGTGCGATCCTCGGGGAACACCTGAGGGCACTTGAATTGTTAGTTCAACAATGTTTCACCACGGGTTTAGTTAGAAGTTAATTATTAACTTGAATTGTTTTTGACAAATATTTTAGCGCATTGCGTTCGATTGGTAAAAAAGCTATATAATCAAGAAACAACATCAGCGTGATTTCCTAATGTAAGCAATTTCGAAACTAAAATATCGTGATGTACATGATCGAATGCTTTTATGAAAACTGCATCAACTGTATGATTTGATTCAAAGCATTTATAATAGCTGAGGTAAATGTTAGCTGATTTGTAGACGTCGATCTGCCAAAACTGCTGCTGCTCTATAAATATATTTTTACACATCCAGTTAAGCTTCACTGATACGAGTTTATCATATAACTTAGGTATACTAGATTGTTTTGATATACCTCGATAGTTTGAAATAATATCCCTCTTACCAGACTTAAATAGTAGTATAATATAATAATATTTAATTCATTTCTTCACTTTTTTTTATTTTTATTACTATATGTACATTTCAAACACAACGATAAAGAGCACGTTGTGTTTGAAATGTACATAGAGTAATAAAAATAATAAAAGTGAAGAAAGGAATAAAATATTATTATATTATATCAAGAAACTTCACGTACTCACCAACAAATATCTTAAATAGTAGTGTTATATAACTACAGAAAGCATAATAGAAAAAGGATTTATTCACTTGGTCACAGTTATTTAAATAAATTAAATAAAAATAATTTTTGGTACCAATTTACAAATCTGGAAAGAAAAGTGAAATCACAAATTATAGAGGAGTTGCCTTTCAATCTGCAATTCCTAAAGTATTTGACAAAATTATTTCAAATCAATTGCAATGGTTATCAGAAAACATTATTATTCCGGAACAGCATAGTTTTTGCCCTGGACGCTCAACGGTGACAAACTTATTGGTTTACTAATCATACATATTGGATGCCTTGGAGAAAGGCTATCACGTTGATGCTATTTATACAGATTTCTCCAAGACATTTGATAGGGTGAATCATGAGTTTCTCATTAATAAATTATGGGATATTTAATGTTGAAATAATCAAATGGATTCAATCATTCTTGACCAATCGCACTCAATCAGTAAGGATAGGAAATTTTACATCTAGATGTATACACGTAGCTTCGGGGGTTCCACAAGGAACACACAGTGGACCCATTTTATTCTTGATGTTCATAAATGATCTAGGTCAGTCGCTGGAGAATTGTGAATATCTTTTGTTTGCAGATGATTTGAAATTGTATAAAGCAATTTCAAAGTCTGACGATACTTGCAGGGTTCAGGCTGATCATTTACAGAGTTGGTGTGTTCGAAATGATTTGAATCTCAATATTGGTAAGTGTAAATACATGAGATTCTCTAGAAGCAATGCGGAAAATAATTTGTCATATGTTTTAAATGATGTTGTATTAGACAAAGTTGATGTAATGAAGGACTTGGGTATTACATTCGACTCTAAATTAAATTTCAACCAGCACATCGACTTGATTTCACGCAAGGCAATGAGAAATCTTGGGTTCCTATTAAGAAACATTCATGTTTAATGTTTCGACGTTAAGACTACTTTACTGTTCCCTAGTGCGGTCAAAGCTAGAATACGGTAGTATAATATGGTCTCCATTTTATTCTACACATATAGAAAAATTGGAGAGAGTACAAAATAATTTTTTAAAATTCATGTTATTTAAACTTGGGATAACATCTGTGGAATTTAATACTAACATTACATTGAACACCTTAAACCTGAAATCATTGCAGTTTAGAAGAGTTGAATTGGATTTATGCTTTTTCCATAAATTGATATCAGGTGAAACTCAATGTTCGGAATTATTAAGTTTGTTTAGTTTCAATGTTAACCCATATTTGTTGAAATGTAGAAGCAAGGCGGTTTTCAATATACGTCCCTGTAAGCAAAATTATTCACTTAACATTCCATTGAATGGAACAATAAGATGTATTAACCTACTCAACTGTGATATTAAATTTAATATATTTGGGAGTTCGTTCATTAAGAAATTACTTTGATTTTGTACTTTTTTTTGTATTTGCATATACATTAATTGATTGTAACACTGGTATATATATATATATATATTGTATTGTTTTTGTAAAAAGGTGATTCCGTAATAAAATTATTATTATTATTATTAATTTGAAAATAAATAATTAATAAATTATTTTCCCTTTAGCCACTGTGATATTACGACTTATGTTGCATAAATAGCTAAAGGGAAAATAATTTATTAATTAATTTCAATTTTTTTTATTTAATCTACAGGAAATATATTCCGCTTATTTCTTTTTATTCCTTTCTCACTTTTTTATTTTTACCATTTTATTCATTGTCTTTGCTGTAACAGATGCATCAAAGAGAATGAATAAAAAGGTAAAAATAAAAAAGTGAAGAAAGGAATAAAAAAAATTATTAAATTAAATGCATAATAAATAGAAAACAGTATTCATTCCACTTGGTCACAGTTATTTAAATAATAATAATAATTTATTAATTATTTTCAAATCATTTTTATTTAAATGCATAATGGTGATGAAACGGAAACAATACAATTCTCTAAAAAAAGATGGCGGGATTCCGTCAGGACCCGTAGAACTACCATTTTTCAATTTTTGTATTTAATCAAATATTTCACTTTTAGAAATTTTAATATACATATATGGAAAACATTAGAATTAATGGAGTAAATGGGAATATCAGTAGATTTTTGAAAACTATATACGGTAGAAAAATACTCTGCAAATAAATTTAGACATTCAAAACCATTTCTGCTAATTTTACCACTAATAATGCATTTATATCAGGAAACTCAGGGACAGAGTTCGTAACTTTTGTAAATTTACAATTTTTTTGGATTGATATTAATGTCTGTATTCACTGAATTCACAATCATACAATTCATTTCTAAGACAGAAATATTTGTTACGCAAATCATTAAATTTCTTATAATTTTATGAATTTTCGCACTTCTTGTATGCTTTGTAGTCCATTTTTTTTTGTTTTTATTAAAAAAAAAAACATCATACACACATATATTAAATAAAAATGATTTGAAAATAATTAATAAATTATTTTCACATTTTGCTCTGTGACTTATGACTTACGTTACGTAACTACGTTAAACAAAATAATTTATTAATTATTTTCAAATCATTTTTATTTAATATATTTAAATAACTGTGACCAAGTGAATGAATACTCTTTTCTATTTATATCATACATACAGTTTGTTATTGAAAATGAGCACCTTGTGTCTCGAAATGTACATGTGCAACATAAAAATAAAAATTGAAGTAAGGAATTTCTATTTTGTGAAATACATCTCATTAAAATAATTAATTAAATAAAAATAACTATCCCAATAAAACCTCATATTAATTAATGAATTTTTAAAAAAATAACCATATCTCGTTACAACGCTAAAAACAAATTCGATTTAATCCAACGTTAATTACTTGAAATCACACGCAAATTAATGACTTTCAAAAAAATAAAACGTACACACACGAGCGGGGCTTATTCAATTTCCTCGACGGCATTAACGTTAAATTTTTATTTTCGTGAGCGCTCCGCACGTGAGTCTTAATTAACGTCGCGTTGAAGAGATTAAAACGTGCGTTTATTATAATGATTATAATGAGAAAAAAAAAAACGGAATTTTCTTAAATCACTTTCGAAAATCCGCCCCGGGAAGTTTAATTTAAGTAATTCGAGGCGAGAAGGTTTCGTTTGTTTAAATTTATGCACTCATACCGGACGAGTATGTGAAATTTTCTTGATTGGAATTGAAAAGTATATCACAATAATTATTGTTCTTTTTTAATGCATTTATTTATAATAACAATAAACTTTATTACCCAACAGGCAAAAAAAAAAAACAATTACAGAGCAATAAGTACAAACTTAATATTTAATAATAAGATGTATATAAAAATATTAAGAATGACATATTTAAATAAAAATAAAATAAGAATTAGAATTTATTTACGGAAATCTCAAATTTACAAAGGTACAAAATAAATAAGGTATAAAAAATTCCCTCTCGACAAAATTTGCTCAAAACCCTCACAATTTATCACTCCTTACAAAATATTGCATTCCTCGCAACCCTAATATTTTCCCAAAACATAACAACCCTTCGATCACTATCCACCAATTCATTAAATCATGCATACATGACAGTTCAGCTAGCTAGCATAGTTTTAACTTGCAAATCACCATAAATTCATACAGGGCAGAAATACCTATGGTCGATAGCCCATGACAGACTACTAACACAATTGTACATATTGTTGTAATAAATTTTGTAAAATTTTGTTGTCATATTGTCTGAATAAAGGGATACACATTTTATAGAAATATATTTTCGCCAATTTTTTGTTTAAATTAATTAATGCATTTTTTATATTGTTTGTATATATTTTCGCCAATTTTTCTTTTAAATTAATTAATGCATTTTTTATATTGTTTGTATATATAAAAATGCATTAATTAATTTAAAAGAAAAATTGGCGAAAATATAATTCTATCAAATGTGTATCCCACACATTTTTTGTTCAATTAATGTTGATTCAAGAAGTTGTAAGAGCGACGGCGAATATGAAATTAATAAAAATAAACGACTCGTGTGTCGAAACGGAACTTTCTCGCGAATGGGCCGTTGTTGCGCAACGGCCGCAAAGAAAGAAAGGGTCATGCAATCCAGAATGGCGCGGCCTCTTTTGCAAAGTTCACCGGTGGCGAAATTTTAATTAATTAAAACGTTTTTAATTCAATACACATGAAACGAAACGGTTTACGAAAATTGATTTAAAAAAAATCGGACAATTAAATATTAATAAATATGAATTAAAATAGATGATATAGACGAATAGCTTAGTAAAACCATCTCTAATAATCTAACGAAAGGATTATTAGAGATGGCGCTAGCGTTTTGAAAGAGAGTCAGTGCAGAGGACACAGGTATAGCAATAAGAACGGAAGGAAAATAGGGTTTGTATTAATCCCGGCGAAGCGCATCAACGCTAACTAATTATGCTCTAATAGAGAAATTATTTATTGTTGCAGGAGAAAAAAAGGGTTTGTATTAGAAGGCAGGGAGTTCGGAATGGTTGCAAAGAGGGGTTAAAGTAATAGACTGGATTAGAGTGAAAGGAAGAGTGATAAACTGTTTTCGAAATTTTATTAAAAAAGAAATAGGATTATTTCAAATAATTAAAATTTAGTGAGAAAAGCTAGCTAATCATAGTAATTATAATAATAATTTAAATTTACATTTAGAGATATATAATAATAATAAGTCTTTATTGCCCAACAGGAATTATACATCCCAATTACAAGACAATATACATAAATCCATATAATATAATATAATATAATATAATATAATATAATATAATATAATATAATATAATATAATATAATATAATATAATATAATATAATATAATATAATATAATATAATATAATATAATATAATATAATATAATATAATATAATATAATATAATATAATATAATATAATATAATATAATATAATATAATATAATATAATATAATATAATATAATATAATATAATATAATATAATATAATATAATATATAGAGAGAATGATAATATTTATTTACAGAATAATTACATAGGAGTGACATTTATATAGAGGATGACCATCTCTATATGAATCTTCATTAATTATTTAACTATTTGACATATTTTAAATTTGTTTCAGAACGGGATAAATGAGATATTAATTTAAAATAAAAATTAATAAAGAGGATATAGGACGTACGTCTATGCAAAATCTGAGAGGGCTCAAGTTTCGTCAATCCCTCCATATGTTGCCAGAATTGCACTGCCGCGAAATCAGCAGCATAAAATTTCACTTATATTACCCAGAAAGTAAGAATTGTTAACTTTAGATTACTCCGAAGTTAAGAATTTTTAACTTTAAATTATTCTAAAAGTAAAAACTGTTAACTTTTTAATTGATCTAAGAGTAAGAATTCTTATCTTTATATTATTTTGAAAGTAGGAATTCTAAAATAAAAAATTCTTAATTTAACTCTGAAAGTAAGAATTCTTAATTTTATATTATTGTAAGAGTAACAAATTTTAACTTTAAATTATTTTGAAAGAAAATGTAATCTAAAGATAAGAATTGTTACTTTCAGAATTTATGTCATTCTGAAACTCCTGAAGCTACGAAATCTTAATTTAAAATTATTCTGACAGTAAAAATTCTTAACTTTAGATTATTCTCAAAGTAAAAAATCCTGTCATTACATTATTTTGAAAATAGGAATTCTTAAAAATTCCAAAAGGAAAAATTCTTCATTTTAGATTACCCTAAAAGGAAACTTACGTAACTTTAAATTACTCTCAAACTATGAAATCTTAACATTCAGAGTAATCTAATTTAGGGAAGAATTTAATGATAAATACCAAAATTATTGAAACGAAAATATATATATTGATTTTTTTCGCAACAAATTTTATTCTATACACTTTAGTTGAAGTAACTAACCATAATATTTTGAAAGATAGCATAAGCGCCATCTATTGATCAGTTCAAATTCCTTTGTCAAGAGATTGTACCTGGAACATGTTGGTCTAATAAGGTTAGAAAGACCGAAATAGCCATCACAAGCTATCCATACGCTAGACAACTTCATTAAATGGAGTAATTAAACTGAAATTCGTATTCAATACAACACACAACGCAAACTGGAGTTGAATGAAAGCACGTTTTATTCAGTTTATTTATTTATTTATATTCGAGTCCAGTGAGAGTTGGGTTATTAACTTCAATTTTACGTCCGAGCGGGAAGGAGCGTGCAATTATAAATCGCACGCCCGACAAAAGCCCCGACGCGCGTCTGCTTTTTTTTTTCAGCGAAAGTTTTCATCGCGTAGTTTTTTTAATTGTTTCGCCGGCCTTTGTGCGGATTTTTATTGAATTCGCGCAGACTGTTTTTTGGTGCGTTCCGATTAACGCTCAGTAGACAATATTAAATTTTCAAGAAGAGAGAAAAAAGTAGATCATAAAAAGGGTTATTGATAAAAAACTATATTAATTCATAATTCAGGGCAGAAAGACCGCCGGTCGATAGCCCAGATTATTAATTGCTTTTAAAATATTTTAAAGAAAATTGTATAAAAATTGCCTAGGAACAAAAATATTGTTTCAATAAAATCGTTAGTATTCGTTTATCGTTTGTATTTAAGATTCTGATTCTGAGATTAAAGATTCTGAATAAAAAATGATGTTTTAATTTGGAATTTCAGTTGGAAAGTTGACCCAGGCCCCAGCTACTGATGGTGCAGCAGGGGGGCTATTTTTCGACTAATTTTGATTTGATATATTGGCAATTCATAGTACCACCAGCGCGCAAGCGCCAATAAAACATAACAGACAAGAGCAGCTAAGAAGTAATGAGTTTGCACTATAATTATTTTTTAAAAAATAAACAAAATGTATTTGTAATTAATAGTTTTAATTTTTAAATCTATTTGTATTGAAATTTATAGTTATAAATAAAAGATTAATCAACATTTTATAAAAAAATGTTCATCATTTTCTATACTTGAAAGTATCGATTAAGAATTGTGTTACTTTTAAAAAGATTTTTTTTTAAATTTTAATAAGTGAAATAAATCCATTTAATATTTATACACGGTTTAAATATTCAATAAGTGATAGATAATCGGATTTAATTCTGTTTCGTCCTTTTATTACAGAGATGCATTCCAGGTTTTGAGAATCCAGCGTTCAACAATCGGATCGAAGCGACGAACACCTGCGGCGACAACGGGCCGATAGAGTTCTGCGTGCAGACGGGCCTCGCCGGCCCGACGAAACCCTCTTGCGAGATCTGCCATCCCGGGGATTATCCCGCGGAATATCTCACGGACGACAGCAAGGACATTCAGACCTGGTGGCAATCGGAGACGATGAACGAGGGCATTAATTACCGGAATCAGGTCAATCTAACTTTGAACTTAGGTGAGTGCATTTATTATATTGTCTTTCGGGAAATGAAATTAGGCGATAACTCTGATACACGATCACTTTTAAGTCATAAATCTGTCTGTCATAAATAAATCTGACGTTCGATAACTTTTATGTACAAATTAGGCAATAAATCTGGTTAAAGATGACTTTTAATTAAAAAATAAGCAATAACTTCATTCGTATTTGACGCACGATGATATCTAAGTCATAATTAGGCAATAAGATTCACGTTCAATGACTTTTGAGTATATATTAGGCAATAAATCTGACGTACGATGAACTTAAAGTGTGAATAAGGCAATAAATCTAACGTACCGTGACTTTTAAGTACAAATTAGGCAATACGTCTGATGTACAATGACTTTAAAGTCATAATTAGGCAATTAATCTAACATACCGTGACTTTTAGTTACGAATTAGGCAATACGTTTGACTTACAATGACTTTAAAGTCATATTTAGAAAATAAATCTGACTTACGATGAATTTATAGTCAGAATAAGGCAATAAATCTGACGTACGATAAATTTAAAGTCAGAACAAGAAAATAAATCTAACGTACCATGACTTTTTAGTACGAATTGGGCAATAAGTCTGTCGTACGATGACTTTAAAGTCATAATTAGGCAATAAATCAGATGTACGATGAATCTAAAGTCAGAATAAAGCAATAAATATAACGTATCTTGACTTTTAATTACGAATTAGGCAATAAGTCTGACGTACAATGACTTTAAAGTCATATTTAGGCAATAAATCTAAAGTCAGAATAAAGCAATAAATATAACGTATCTTGACTTTCAGTTACGAATTAGGCAATAAGTCTGACGTACAATGACTTTAAAGTCATATTTAGGCAATAAATCTGACTTACGATGAATTTATAGTCAGAATAAAACAATACATTTTACGCATCGTGACTTTTAGTTACGAATTAGGCAATAAGTCTGACATACAATGACTTTAAAGTCATATTTGGGTAATAAATCTGACTTACGATGAATTTGTAGTCAGAATAAGGCAATAAATCTGACATACGATGAATTTAAAGTCATTATTAGTCAATAAATCTGATGTACGATGAATCTAAAGTGAGAATAAAGCAACAAAATATAACGTACTATGACTTTTAAATACAAATTAGTCAATAAGTCTAACATACAGTGACTTTAAAGTCATATCTAGGCAATAACTATGACGTACGATGAATTAAAAATCAGAATAAGGCAATAAATTAAACGTACCTTGACTGTTAAGTACGAATTAGGCAATAAGTCTGACGTACAATGACTTTAAAGTCATAATTAGGCAACACATCTGACGATTTATTTAAAATCAGAATAAGGCAGTAAATCTAACGTACCGTGACATTTAAGCACGAATTAGGCAATAAGTCTGACGTGTGATGATTTCTAAGTCATATCTAGGCAATAACTATGACGTACGTTGAATTTAAAGTCAGAATAAGGCAATAAATCTAACATACCGTGACTTTTAAGTACGAATTAGCCAATACGTTTGACATACGATGACTTTAAAATCATAATTAGGCAATAAATCTGAAGTACGATGACTTTAAAGTCATAATTAGGCCATACATCTAACGTACCGTGACTTTAAAGTACGAATTAGGTAATAAATCTGACGTACGATGACTTTAAAGTCATAATTAGGCAACAAGTCTGGCGTTCGATGACATTTAAGTACAAATTAGTCAATACATCTGATGAAAAATGACTTTTAAGTCAAAATTAATCTATAACTTTAATGTACAATGACTTTTAAGTACGAATTAGGCAATACGTTCGAAGTACGATGACTTTAAAGTCATTATTAGGCAATAAATCTGACGTATGATGACTTTAAAGTCATAAATAGGCAATAAATCTGACGTACGATGGCTCTAAAGTCATTATTAGGCAATAAATCTGACGTTCGGTGACATTTAAGTACAAATTAGTCAATAAATCTGATGAAAAATGACTTTTAAGTCAAAATTAAGCTATAACTTTGACGTACATTGCCTTTTAAGTACGAATTAGGCAATACGTTTGACGTACGATGACTTTAAATTCATAATTAGGCAATAAATCTGACGTTCGATAACATTTAAGTACAAATTAGGCATTGAATCTGATGAAAAATGACTGTTAAATCAAAGTTAATCTATAACTTTGACGTACAAGGGCTTTTAAGTACGAATTAGGAAATAAATCTGACGTACGATGAATTTAAAGTCAGAATAAGGCAATAGATCTAACATACCATGACTTAAGTATGAATTAGGCCACAATTCTGAAGTACAATGACTTCTAAGCCATAATTCTGCAATACATCTGCCGTACAAAAACTTTTAAGTCAATAATTCTGACAAACGATGACTTCTAAGTTAAAATAAACTAACTTTTAGTCAAAGTTAGGCCACAATTCTGGACTACAATGACTTGTAAGTCAGAATTCTGCGATAAATCTAAGGCACGATGACTTCTAAGTCTAAATCGAGCAGTATTTTTTTTGCAGATTAAATTCTTTATGTATAAAAATTTAAAATTTAATTTTCCGCTTCAATGTTAATTTTGTTGTTTTTATTTATTTATTTATTTAACGGAGGCCATTGCATACAGGAACATACATACATGATAAAAATGTAATTTGTTTATTATTTAAAATAAATATGAAACGATAAATTTCATGGAATAATTGTAGAATTTTTATTTGTACCCGTGATTCAAAATAATAGTACATTATTCAATACGCGTATAATGAAGACTATTGATCATGAGTATGTAGTTTGCGGAACGAGCCAGAGTAAATCATTCTATCCACAATCAATATACTGGGTGAGTCATTTTAGGGCTTCGATGTCTCTCTTGTCGTCTGAAATTCAGCATTAATTTATTAAGAAAACTTGCATGACTACTGAAGACGCATAATGTAAAATTATTTACAGGGTGTCCCATTTTTTTTCCGGAAATGATCTCAATTAAATAGAACACCCTATATATTATGTTTTTATTCGATTTCGCTTTAAATTATCTTTACATCAATATGACATAGTTGGTGGTTATGATTAGTCGTTACTGCGGAAAAAAGTATTTAATAAAGTTTTTGACAGTAAAAAAATCGTTATTTTTTTTTTGAGATAGAAAAAATGATTTTGTTATGTATACTGAAGAAATTCACCTCACACTGAGAAGAAGAGAGGAATATATAACGATGTTATATAAGACTAAATAAAAAAAAAATACTGAATAAATAACCATTGCAATTTTTATAAACAATTTCGGTATTCAATGCACCAATTAGATTTTGGATTTTATTTATTAGTTTTTTTTTTTTATGAAATGTCTATTACAAAACGAAGATTCTGTATATATAATGAAATAAATAAATAAAAATAAAACAAATTATAGACAATTGGCAGAAGAATTTATTTTAGTTATTTATTGTATTTATTTATTATTATTATTTTGTTAAAAATAATCTGCCAATAACGATTTATATATATATATATATATATATAAAATAAATTATATTAAACTTACATTTCTTGCAAGAAAAGTATCATCAGGGGTATTGGAAATAATCTTGTTACTTTCCTTTCATTTCAGCATGGCTATGATGTAATATTATTGTAGCTATTCTCATTTTATTCTGTATGTATGTTATTGTATAAAATTACCTCCGTTAAGTAAATAAATAACAATTTTGAATTAAAAGTCTTAATACAGAAATTTTACCTAACTTGGGGTTAGGTAATTTTTTTGAATATTTTCTTTATTCTCATTCGCTCAGTGTTCGATCCTTCCTTATTTTCTTTCCTCTCTTATTTTCATTTCCTCTGTCGAACGAATTACAGTAGCGACGGTTGAATATTTATGACTGCATTTTAGATATGATTTTGATTTTAATATTAAATAAAGAATCCATCACTCACAACAAACACCGAAATTATCCAATTTGTGCACCTCTTTAGCGATCCCGATCCGGCGCGAGCCGCCCACGCATCCAATAATAAATCAAAGGAGTTGATTTATGCATCCTCCGGATTAATAAACGGCGGCGAGTTTTGCACACTCCCGTCTTTCACACGTCCGGAGAGGAGGGAGGAGGGGAGTTTATTCAAATGACGCCATTGTTTCAAATGTTAATTGAGTGGCGGAACGGATTCGATTCCGTCGAAAACGGGAAGCCCGATGATTCCGACGTGGAAATCATTCCATCGCTACAAAAAGCGAGAAATTCAATGAAGGAATCGCAGTGGGAATGGAAATTATGTGCGGGGATTAAGTAAACGAAAATATACTTTGTTTCGTTGTGAAAGCGACCGCAGGTCTTGGATACTTAAATAAAGTAGAGTCGATTCATATTTTGATTATAGAGTGTAATTTTGAATTTTCAATTGAGTGAATTAATTATTTTGAAATTATTTTTATTTGCTTTAATAAATGAATTTGATTTTCAACTATTTTTCATTTACTTTCACCACAATTGCTGTAGGTTCTTCAGGGAAGAATTTTAATAATAATAAATATACCATTTATATACAGCTTTATGGCACGGGGATCGAGTAAAGTTCCTTTTTCTTCAGTTTGAATAGTGGGAAGTTGTAGTGTAGAGTTCGATCTGTTAATTCAACAGGATGCCTAATGACTGATTTTTATTTGTGATTATCGTTAACAGTCTATATCATAAGTCCATGTTATGAAATGAAGTGATGAATCCATAAAAAAAATAGACTTTGATTAAAACGTTAAAATGTAGAATCCATAAAAGTTTACGTTTGGGACTTATATTTTTGTTACGAGAAATGCATTGGGAGTTTATTTGTTCTATGTTTATGGGATTTGAGGCAAATTTTTAATATAGGAAGGAACGTCTTTTTTGATGGGGTGATATTGGCGAGTTCTTATAGGAGTAGATTTGAAGGACTATATAAAGGATTCACGGGGTGTCTGATTTTAGTTAAAACTGATCTTTCGATGATTTGCATAATTTTCAAGGCGACTGGGGATGGTAATAAAAAATGGCTGCGTAATCTAGCACAACGAAATAAAATTCTTGAAATCTCGTATTAAAATAAAACAGACTTTAATACCGTTTTCACTAAATATTCCTTTCGCGCATTAAACGAATGCATGTAACAAGTAGCAAGCATTACTTTTGAATTCAATGGTAATCAATCTAGGTCCGTATAAGCCGATGGAACTCCGGCGCGCATTTATTAATCGTCATCTGTGGAAAAACGGTTGTAATTCAAACTCGATTTTGATTTATAATGTATTTAAATGAATGTGCGCGGCAAATGAGCCCGGCTTACAAAAGGCCGGCGTCCCTTATAAGGGACCGCATAAATATTCAATCGCCGCTACTGTAATTCGTTCGACCGGCGAAATGAAAATAAGAGAGAAAAGAAAACAAGGAAGAAACGAACGCCGAGCAAAACGGACCGCGCGCGATGCTTTGACTTCATCACGAGAAGAATGATCAATATCTAAATTGGAAGCAAATTAAAACTTTATAACTATCTTAATCTTACTTGTATAGAACGGGTTATTGAATATATGTTTATATCAGAGTTGGGATAAAGTATGGAACCAAGTAAATTCTGTTAGGAAAAAATGTTAAATTTAACGTGTACGTTATATTTTATCATCACAGTCTATTATGAGTTATTTCTTGTTTATATAGATTTTTTACACTAAACCCAGTATATACAAATTTGATATATAATGCTCTTTAAAAATCCACAGAAATATACAGGTTGTAAATTAAAAAAAAGTTGAGGGTATTTTCGGTTCAAACTGAAATATATTTTTAATTAAAAAAAAAGTAAATATTTGATGCACTTTGCACTTACCTGCAAAATTTCAAAAATATCGTCAGTCTTGTTTTAAAGATATTTACTTGTATTAAATAGAAATGATTTGAAAATAATTAATAAATTATTTCCACATTTAGCTCTGTGACTTTTAACTTACGCTACGTAAGTACGTTAAACAAATGCACATTAAAACAACTACTTCCCGGGCAAATACCCACGCCGGACATTGAATTACATAATGTGATATTTACTTGGTTCCATACTCTATCCTATAAAATGTATAACTATCTTTATTTTCGTCATGTGTCGTTCCTAAGGTCGGGTTTATAGTGGGGCAACTCGATACTAGTTGCATTATAACCTGCTAAATTAATGTGTGTGAAGCTAGCAATATTTATAGCAACAACCCGGCGTCTCCACCACAGCAAAAATTCTATAACCTAATCGGAGCATTCACGAGCAGAATTACATACTTTTTCCCAATGCTTTTACTAAATAGACTTGTTGTGATTAATATATAGCGGAAAACTCGTAGATTCTTTTACTATATGCTTGAAAAACCCCGATTTTCTCAATTATTTTTTGTGGTTAATATAGAGTAGATTTTTTTCACGTGGGATATGTAACTCTTGTTGATATTCGACTCGACACCCAATGAGATAAATCGATTTAGCAGGAAATCTAGCTTATATATATTTTCTCAACGGTTTTTTGTAGCCAATTATCCTCTTGTTAATTTATAATAGAATTTTTCCACCTGGGAAATGTAATTCTTGCCGGTATTTGTCTCGAGACTTAGATTATTTCACAAATCGGACACCCAATGAGAAAAATCGATTTTTCGGAAAAACTAGGTGATGAAATCGTAGGTTTTCTCAAATGCTTCTGTAGCCCATTATCCACTGGTTAATATAGATTAGAATTTGTACACCTGGAGTATATAATTCTTGTCGATATTTGACTCGACACTTAGAATATTTCAAGATTCGGTCACCGATTGATAAAAATCAATTTTGCGGGAAAACTTCGTAATGAAATCCCCGTTTTCTCAACTGTTTTTTTGTAGCTCATTATCTACGGGTTAATATAGAATAGAATTTCTCTACCTGCAATATGTAACTCTTGTCGATATTTGACTCGACACTTAGAATATTCCAAGATTCGGTCACCGATTGATAAAAATCAATTTTGCGGGAAAACTTCGTAATGAAATCCCCGTTTTCTCAACTGTTTTTTGTAGCTCATTATCTACGGGTTAATATAGAATAGAATTTCTCTACCTGCAATATGTAACTCTTGTCGATATTTGACTCGACACTTAGAATATTCCAAGATTCGGTCACCGATTGATAAAAATCAATTTTGCGGGAAAACTTCGTAATGAAATCCCCGTTTTCTCAACTGTTTTTTGTAGCTCATTATCTACGGGTTAATATAGAATAGAATTTCTCTACCTGGAATATGTAACTCTTGTCGATATTTGACTCGACACTTAGAATATTCCAAGATTCGGTCACCGAATGATAAAAATCAATTTTGTGGGAAAGCTACATAATTAAATCCCTGTTTTCTCAACTATTTTTTGTAGCTCATTATCCACGGGTTAATATAGAGTAGAATTTCTTTACCTCGAATATGTAACTCATGTCGATATTTGACTCGACACTTAAAATATTCCAAAATTCGGACACCCAATGATAAAAATCGATTTTGTAGGAAAACTAGGTAATAAAATCCTCGTTTTCTCAACTGTTTTTTGTAGCCCATAATCCATTGGTTAAAATAAAGTAGAATTTGTCTACCTGGAATATGTAATTCTTGTCGATACTTGTCTCGACACTTCGTTTTTATTATTGCTAGAAGGAGCAAAACACTATTTTTATTATTATTATTAATATTTATATTATATGATTTGTCTCATTTTCTTTTTCTTTGCTATTTTAATCCAGCATAATTTAATATTCTGTTAGTCGTAATACATAAACATCTTTATTTCTGAGATTGGAATATACAGTTACAATATAATATTTAACAATACACTAACGTTCACAGCATAATTCCAACTCTGAAACTGGCTATCGACCAGAGGTCTTTCAGCCTGTCTTTGTCCAGTCTATGTCTGCTTTTTAAAAATTGTGATCGCTAACGTCATTGTCAAGGTCCGGTTGATGTAATGAGATGAATTGATGAATGGTTGAAGTGGGATATTTGAATTTGGGTTGGGTGTTAGGGTTGCGGGGTATACACATGTGATTAAGAATATTGGTGATATTAGGATTTGTGGCAAACTTTAAAGAGAGGTATTCCAGGCGTTGGTTTATAGGGGGGATATTGCACATTTCATAAAGGAGGATATTGGAAGGGTTGTGTAGGGGGTTATTGGGGTGTCTGATTTTCGTAAGTACCCTCAGGGCTGATCGTTCTGCGACTTCTATGTTTTTCAAAACGTTAGGACGAGGATTGTGGAAAAGAATCGGAGCATACTCAAGCAGTAGTCGTAATATTTATTCCGGTTTTAATTTATTTAAAAAATTTCAATATATGCATAAATGGTGAATGCGCCGGGATATCGATTTGAAAATTTTATTTTCATTAAAATTCAAGCCGGTTTTTAATTAATTACTTTTTTAAGTAATAAAAGTTATTTTCAATTTAGAGTTTAAAATTGTAACGTTGCAGTATTTTTTACTATTTAAGGCTAATTTAAGCTTTGGTCAAATACTAATTTCTTAAATTAAGCAGAGAGTCAATTGTATTTCACTTTAAATACAAATAAATAAATTCTATAATATATATAAAAATATTTGCTATCTTTGATTTGTTTCTTCAAATATTATTGTAGGAATATTTGACTTTCGTTAAGTCTAAAAATCCGTTTATAATTTCATCGGAGATGACACCCGGTCAGCGCGGTCATTAAATCCGAGCGACAACGCACAGGAAGTGAACGATAAGCAATCGTGTGTTTATATACCCGTGCTGAAAAAGCGTTGATTTTTAGTTTTCTTGGAAGGCGAACGAACACACCGATATATGTATATATATATATGTATATCGGTGTGTTTGTGAAAACTTAGGCCGCATTTATAGTGGGGCTTACGATGCATTATACCTCCAAAGATACTAATTTTGAATTAATAATAATTTAATTTAATAAAATTAATTTAACTGGTAAACACATGAAATTGGGCAATAGATGGCGCTTGCGTTATCTTCTACTTATTATGATTGAATTAAAGAAACTAATTACTTTTTTTTTTTTTTTTTTGTATTTACTATTACTTTGCCAATTTAACCGACTCTCTAGCTCAAATAATAATAATTGTGCGCACTATATTTAGAACAACTTATATATATATAATTAAAAACAAAAACGATAAGTGAATATTAAAAAGTAATTAGTTTTATTAATTTAACTAGTTAAAATGTAATGTTAGGCTTCACTAATTTTTGGATATGCGCCCACACAAATTCAATCTCTTTCTAGGTAAGATGTAGCTATATCTGGCATCGAACGAGTTTCATTTGAATGCGGCCTTTGGAATCGCTTATAGTAAATTAAATCCCAGTCACCGCGGAAAATTCCTGCTCGCGTGCGAAACAATAAATCCGCAACGGGATATTTACGAGGAATGCCCGCCGCGCAGCTTTCTTCTCGTCCACGGGAACACATAATTTTTATTTAACGAGTCATAACGTAAATTCTGAAACGCGCATTAAAAAAATTGTATATATGCAATAAATAAAAGGGAAATACAGACGTGAAAAACAATGGCTTAATTTATTTTATTTACAAACAAATAATATACATTTTACAATATAAACAATAAAAGATATTTAAGTTATGTCAAAGGATAAGTCATTATATTATTAACGATGGTGTTGGTTTGTCCTAGACTATCGACCACATTAAAGTCATTTTGCCTAACTTAAAGAGCCTTTAATTTCAACAATTGTAGCCAATTTAAATGAACAAAATGTCACAATTTGACAATCCTAACGATTTGCGGAATCTTTAATGTCAATAATAGGTAATAGAAATGACTCTAATGTCAAAAATTGACAATTATAATGACTTATAGAGTCTTTAATGTCAATGATAGGTAATCTAAATGGCTCTAATGTTAAAAATTGACAATTATATTGACTTATGGAGTCTTTAATGTCAATTTTAGGCAATAGAAATAACTGTAATGTCAAAAATAGACAGTCGTAATGTCTTAAGGAGTCTTTAATGCCAATGGTAAGTAGTCCAAATGACTCTAATGTCAAAAATTGACAATTATAATTACTTATAGAGTCTTTAATGTCAATTTTGGGCAATAGAAACGACTGTAATGTCAAACATTGACAATAAAAATGACTTGAGGAGTCTTTAATATCAATTTTAGGCAATAGACATGACTGTAGTGTCAAAAATAGACAAACATAATGTCTTAAGGAGTCTTTAATGTCAATGGTAGGTAACCCAAATGACTAATGTGAAAAAATGACAATTATAATGACTTATGGAGTCTTTAATATCAATTTTAGGCAATAGAAACGACTGTAATGTCAAACATTGACAATAAAAATTACTCGAGGAGTCTTTAATATCAATTGTAGGTAATAGAAATGTCTCTAATGTCAAAATTTGACAATAATATTCACTTATTGAGTTTTTAATGTTAATTTTAGGCAATAGAAATAACTGTAATGTTAAAAATAGACAATCATAATGTCTTAAGGAGTTTTTAATGCCAATGGTAGGCTATCTAAGTGAATGTAAAAATTGACAATTATAATGACTTATGGAGTCTTTAATATCATTTTTAGGCAATAGAATCGAATGTAATGTCAAACATTGACAATTAAAATGACTGTAATGTCAAAAATGGACAATCATAATGACTTATTGAGTCTTTAATATCAATTTTAGGCAATAGAAATGACTGTAATGTCAAAAATAGACAATCATAATGACTTATGGAGTCTTTAATGCTATTTTTAGGCAATAGAAATGACTCTAATGTCAAAAATAGACAATCACAATGTCTTAAGGAGTCTTTAATGCCAATGGTAGGTTATTTAAATGACTGTAATGTCAAAAATTGGCAATTATAATGACTTATGGAGTCTTTAAAATCAATTTTAGGCAATCGAAATAACTGTTATGTCAAAAATGGACAATTATACTGACTTAAGTAGTCTTTAATGCCAATGCTAGGTTATCTAAATGACTCTATTGTCAAAAAATGACAATTTTAATGACTTATAGAGTCTTTAATGTCATTTTTAGGCAATAGAAATGACTGTAATGTCAAAAATAGAGAATCATAATGTCTTAAGGAGTCTTTAATGTCAATGGTAGGTAATCCAAATAACTCTAATGTGAAAAAATGACAATTATAATGACTTATTGAGTCTTTAATATCAATTTTAGGCAATAGAAATGACTGTAATGTCAAAAATAGACAATCATAATGACTTATGGAGTCTTTAATGCTATTTTTAGGCAATAGAAATGACTCTAATGTCAAAAATAGACAATCATAATGTCTTAAGGAGTCTTTAATGCCAATGGTAGGTTATTTAAATGACTAATGTCAAAAATTTGCAATTATAATGACTTATGGAGTCTTTAATATCAATTTTAGGCAATCGAAATAACTGTTATGTCAAAAATGGACAATCATACTGACTTAAGTAGTCTTAAATGCCAATGCTAGGTTATCTAAATGACTCTATTGTCAAAAAATGATAATTTTAATGACTTGTGGAGTCTTTAATGCCAATGGTAGGTTATCTAAATGACTCTAATGTCAAAAATTGATAATTATAATAACTTATAGAATCTTTAATGTCAATGGTGGGTAATCCAAATAACTCTAATGTGAAAAATTGACAATTATAATGACTTATTGAGTTTTTAATATCAATTTTAGGCAATAGAAATGACTGTAATGTCAAAAATAGACAATCATAATGTCTTAAGGAGTCTTTAATGCCAATGGTAGGTTATTTAAATGACTCTAATGTCAAAAATAATTTTAGGCAATAGAAATGACTGTAATGTCGAAAATGGACATCATAATGACTTAAGGAGTCTTTAATGTCAACGATAGGTAATCTAAATGACTCTATTGTCAAAAATGGACAATTATAATGACTTAAGGAGCCTTTAATGTTGACAGTAGGTAATCAAAATGTCAATATTAGGAAATGGTAGTGACTCGTTCTGCAGTTACTTTTTTAAAATATGCGCGGGTTAGACGTGTATGTAAGGAAAAGGAAAAACAAGTGTACAATTTCGTCCACTGTATCCAATGTTCTTAATTTATTTATTTTTTTGTTAAACTAAGCCATTCTCATATTTTCAATTTTGAAACAACAAAATTGATCGAAAAGATCTTTCAATAATTAATTAATCTTCAAAATTTATATTTTTTTGTATTTCGATATTACGTAGAAGACTTTCTACGTGGAAACAAATGACTCCGTGGGTTAAAAAAAAAGGAATGCGCTCGACGGAGGAGTTTCCGAAGAAGTTTGCAGTAACGAAATAAATCAGCGATAAATCAATCCGCAGCGAAACTTCATTGTCGCCGAAAATACTAAAATTGCGTTCATATTAATTCATGCTTTTAATAGAAATGAAATAATTATTTAATAATACGTAATGTTTAATTAATTTCACCGCGTAATTTTTAAAAATGAATATAGCTTTCTAATATTAGACGGAAACATAATTAAACATTTCTAGGATTGAAATATATATATACGGCAAATACACCACTTTGGGCTTAGCCGCATCTGTTGAAGCTTTCCGAATCCATTTGATTGGATTAAACCATTCTTTTTAGTTATATTCTGTGTATGTTTCTTTATTTTCTCCACATTTTTTTCACTTACTTCTTTATTTATCCCCGCTTGCTGCAAGTATGCCTCTGTTTCATCCTTCCATATTAACTTTGTTCGTCCTCGTGTTCGATTTAAAATATTTATTGGAATTATTAAAATTAATCGAGCATTTAGAATTAATTAGCAATTTCTAGTTATTGTTACCGCTTGATATTTAAAAGCTGCGTAAACTATAAGTGCACGCATTTGTGACATTATTTTAGGTCTATTTTAAATCCGGCTTTAAATAGCCTCCTCTTCGACGCAGCTGCACTTTCCTCTCAATAACTGGATGACGTTTATAATTAAAATACTCGCGTGCCAATACTTAAATAATGAAAAATAATCACTTCTAATTAATAAAAAGGTTTACAATTCCAGCGAATTTGTGAGTTGTACTTTAATTGTGTGTTATACAATTAATATTTAAATATTACAAACTTGTAACCCTTTGAGTGTCGAAGGTATTTAAATATATTTGTGTAATTTCATGAATAAAGATGTTAGTATATATACAGTGCGTGTCTGAAACGATGGTAATAAATATTTTAGTAAACGTTTTTGAAAAAAAATCTCGTGAATTTTTATCTTAAATTAGTCATAGTTTACTGTAATTGTCACTCGTCGTTTTTTGTTGCCGTAAGCGATTTTTTTTAAATGAACACCCTATTTTTTCTACTGAATTTGGCTTGAAATTTTAAGAACAAATAAGCTGAAAAAGTATGATATTGTATTTTGAAATATTCGAGATAATTACTTTTAAAGTTTTAAAACCAAAAACCTAATAACAATCAAGAGTTCCAAGTTTTAATAAAAAATAAAAATAACTAGCCTTGTATTGGAATAGCTTCAAATTTCTTAAATAGTATGGTAAGAAATTAAGATAATATTAATCATAAATATACTGTAATAGTTGGTAGGTAAAAAAACTCTTGTATTTATATACCTCTTAATTATTTTTGTAAATTACTGTTAGTTTAAAAATGACGCTTTAATGACGTCGAAACTGCAGTCACTAAATAAATTTCAGTTATACAAAGTTTAAAAACGTGTTTTCATTAATTGAATAACGATGTATTACATAGTAGAAGCCTTAACAATTAGTAAATTTTATATGTAATATAATTTATTTCATTAAACAAAATAATATGCGTTTTCAAACAACTCTTATTGACTTTTTTATGTGTTTGTAGGAAAAGCATTCGATATAACGTACGTCCGCATCTGGTTCCATTCATCGAGGCCGGAAAGTTTCGCGATTTACAAGAGGACCTGCGAAACGTGCCCGTGGGTGCCCTTCCAGTTTTACAGGTAAATTTTAATGGGGATTTAACTTTCCGGACAGACTTTTCCTCACCTGCTACCCCGTTAACCCTCCCCCCTCGAAAACTTTCCCAAACTCCACTCAGCCACTGACTTTGACTGACTCGCTAATCGGGTTTTAAAATGCACACACACACAAGCAAATATTTGTGAAGTGAATGGACTGACTTTCACTAAGTGTTTATGTACGTAAATAGAATTATAAATTTTTTTATTAAATAGTTAAGATATTAAAAATTGTTCTTATTTATAGGGAATTCCGAAACCGAAGAAAAAAAAAATAATGAAAAAGTAACTAAAATACATGCCCTAAATGTTCTTACTCCAAAAAGTTCTTAAGACTACTAGTAACAAGCTAGGATCAAGAAATTGAAGTTAAATTACGCTTAAAGTAATCAATTTTAAGTTTGAAATTTGTTCTTATTTATAGGGGATTCCGGGGTCGGAGAAAAAAATCATAAAAAAATAACTAAAATTCATACTCTAAATTTTCTTACACCAAATAGATCTTAAGACTACTAGTAACGTGCTAAGATCAAGAAACTGAAGTTAAAGTGCGCATAAAGTAATCAATTTTGAGTTTGAAATTTGTTCTTATTTATAGAGAATTCCGGGGTCGGAGAAAAAAATCATAAAAAAATATCTAAAATTCATACTCTAAATTTTCTTACTCCAAAAAGTTCTTAAGACTACTAGTAACAAGCTAGGATCAAGAAATTGAAGTTAAATTACGCTTAAAGTAATCGATTTTGAGTTTGAAATGTGTTCTTATTTATAGGGGATTCCGGGGTCGGAGAAAAAAATCATAAAAAAATAACGAAAAATTCATACTCTAAATTTTCTTACTCCAAATAGATTTTAAGACTACTAGTGACGTGCTAAGATCAAGAAACTCAAGGTAAAGTACGCTTAAAGAAATCAATTTTGAGTTAGAAATGTGTTCTTATTTATAGAGGATTCCGGGGTCGGAGAAAAAAATCATAAAAAAATAACTAAAATTCATACTCTAAATTTTCTTACACCAAATAGATCTTAAGACTACTAGTAACGTGCTAAGATCAAGAAACTGAAGTTAAAGTGCGCTTAAAGTAATCAATTTTGAGTTTGAAATTTGTTCTTATTTATAGGGAATTCCTGAGTCGGAGAAAAAAATCATAAATAAATAACTAAAATTCATACTCTAAATTATTTTGCACCAAATAGATCTTAAAACTACTAGTAACATGCTAAGATGAAGAAACTGAAGTTAAAGTACGCTTAAAGTAATCAATTTTGAGTTTGAAATTTGTTCTTAATTATAGAGAATTCCGGGGTCGGAGAAAAAAATCATAAAAAAAATATCTAAAATTCATACTCTAAATTTTCTTACACCAAATAGATCTTAAGACTACTACTAACAAGTTAAGATGAAGAAACTGAAGTTAAAGACGCTTAAAATAATCAATTTTGAGTTTGAAATTTGTTCTTATTTATAGGGGACTCCGGGGTCGGAGAAAAAAATCATAAAAAAATAACTAAAATTCATACTCTAAATTTTCTTACTCCAAATAGTTCTTAAGACTACTAGTAACATGCTAAGATCAAGAAACTGAAGTTAAAGTGCGCTTAAAGTAATCAATTTTGAGTTTGAAATTTGTTCTTATTTATAGGGGATTCCGGGGTCGGAGAAAAAAAAATCATAAAAAAATAACTAAAATGCATACTCTAAATTTTCTTACTCCAAATAGTTCTTAAGACTACTACTAACAAGCTAAGATCAAAAAATTGAACTTAAAGCACGCCGAAAGTAATCAATTTTGAGTTTAAAAATTATTTTTATTTATAGGGAATTCCGGGGTTGTAGAAAAATATCATAAAAACATAACTAAAATATATACCCAAAATTGTTTTTCTTCAAATGGTACTTAAGACTACTGGTAACAAACTAAAATCAAGAGATTGCAGTTAAAGTACGCCAAAAGTAATCAATTATGACTTTGAAAATTGTTATTTATAGGGAATTCCGAGATCGAAGAAAAAATAATTATAAAAAATATTTAAAATACATTCCCTTAATTTTTTTACAAAATAGTTTAAGTAAATAAATTTAAAGTGCGCTTAAAGTAGTAATTTTGAATATACTGAATTTATTCTTAGTGAAAATTCATCATTTTTTAGAGAATTATGTAGTCTACCTTAAAAGTCAGTCATTTGAATTTTAAATAATGTAAAAGGTCTTAAAATAGATAAACAGAGGCGTTAACAATAGTAAATTCTTATATAAAAATAGGTGGAAAAGTTCTTTCGATTGTTGAATGCGCTGGGCACTAAAACACCGCGACAGAAAATCCGTGTTTAAATTCGACGCGAGTGAATTTAAAATGCTGTTAATAATATTAAATACTTCTCACATATTAAATTCTCCTGAAAAATACATCGAATATTGAAAAATTGGAATTGTATTATATACAACTGTGTGCAAGTATCGGTATTATAAGTTGCCTATATTATAAAACTGTCTACTAACCAAAGGGGGGATCGGATAATATTTGAAATATATTGCTAACAATAATAGAAAAAAAGATTAATTCGCTTGGTCGCAGTTATTTAAATAAATTAATTACAATTAAAAAAAAAAACTTGAAAATAATAAATTATACTTTAAAACAAATTTTCAATAATGGACATTTGCTGTTTCCATAACAATTTTTGAATCGAAAATATTTAATGCAAAAAAAAACAACAGTAGTTAGAGAGGGAATAATTTATTAATTATTTTCAAAACATTTTTATTTAATTTCCTTGACGGTCAAAACAAAAACATAGGCGTAGCAATTAAGTAGCCCCAAGACTCTATTTACATTTCTATAAAAAGGACACGTTTCAATTTACATGACTAAACTATTAAATACATCTGGGGCAGTATTAGAAAAAAATAGATTCACAAAGAGTAAGTTATATCTGACAGAAGGTGGATTTTATTCAAATAAAAGATTACACATAAGAAATTTAATGGAAATAAACTTATTAATTGGAATGGAATAAAAATCAATATTAATGTTGTTCGTTGTTTAGATCCAACCTTTTCATATGAAAACCTTCACTATAGTTTACTAATTATAATAAATTAAATACGACGCAAGCGCCATCTTTTGTCTAATTAATAAACAATTTACAGTATTGAAAAAAAACTCGTCTCTTTTTTTTAATGATTTTCTTAAATTGATTAATTTTAATCAACTAATATGGTGATTTATACCTTTTTTAGTGCAAGTTGTCGTGATACGTACGGTCTTCCGGACACAACGAATATCGTCAAAGGGGATGAAACCAGGGCTCTTTGCACAGGGGAATATTCCGATATTTCCCCGCTGAAAGACGGCAACATCGCTTTCGCCACTTTGGAATACCGTCCGTCTGCCTATAATTTCGACTCGAGTCCAGAATTGCAGGTAAATAAACAATTTAAATTGTTTTTACTCTGTTCATAGTTTATTACAGTTGTAGATTGTATGACCTCATCGATTTAGAAAAAAATAAGAATTTCTAGTGGTTTCCTTGTTGTTTTTTTTTTTATCAGTAAAGTAAATTCGCTTTTGTTTTATTCGTTGTAGTAAACGAAGAGCGATTTAAATTTTATAAAACGCGCCTAATTTATTTGTAATAACATATACAAGGTGTACAGAAAATGAGTGAAAACCTTCAGGTAACTCAATTCATTAATTAATTTTTAATAGAAAATCCAAATAAAAAAATGTTGTATGGTTCTTGATTGAGGCTCACGAGGTCTTCGGAATTTTAAATATGTGACTATAAATTAGTATTGTTTTTTAAATATTTTGTAAAAAATCAATAGCATTAACAATCAATTAGACACGTGTATAATTTCATTGATGTAAATGATTAATAAATCGGATATTTTTACAATTTTATAACTTCATCAGAAGCATTCTTTTAATGAAAATAGATCTGGCAACGACGCACGCTCGTTTGCAAATTTGATAATGTTGACGTTTATTTGATTGATTTGACATTAGTTTATTCGAAAAAAGTCTACGTAAATCTACAATTATTCAAGTGACTTTCAAACGCACGCGTTTTTTTTTGTACGATGTATTCGTTTAACGAATATGCTGATATGTACATGGTATTTGGATTTTGCAACGGAAATGCAAACATGGCAAGAGAAGAATATCGAACACGATATCCAAATCGACAACATCCCTACATGAGTAGTAATATATTCCGCAAATTGGACCAGAGACTTCGTGAATCTGGTAAATTTGTTCCAAATTACGTGAACAGAGGTAGACCTAGGGAGCGTTGTACAGTTCAGCTGGAGGAACAAATTCTAGATGCTGTTCATGAGTTAAATTAAATTAATTCCAATCATAGGACGGAGGGTGGAAACTACCACAAAAAATCACTTAACCTTTCTTCTATTTAATCCTGCAAAAAGACATTTTGAAATAATTAATAAATTATTTCCTCTTCAGCTACTGTGACATTATGACTTACGTTACGTAAGTACTTTAAAACAAATATATATCAAAACAACTACTTCTCGGACAAGTACCCAGCCAGACATTGAACTTTTTTTTATTTAATTTATTTAAATAAGAGTGACTCTTTTCTATCGATTGAGTGTTGTTCCAATTCGTACATTTCGTGCTCTGTTATTTATTTCATCATACACAATTTTTATATACATTTTTTTGGTTAATTCAACACACATTGTTATATATTAAGGCATTTAGTAAAACTTTATAGATATTATAGAACATTAATTATAAATATTTGAACGTAACGTAATTTTGTAATAAATTTTCAAATTCAAGTTGAGTTAAATTAATTAATCATAGGAAGGTAGTGACTATTATTAAAAAAATCGCTTGTATTTTTTTCTATTGCATCCCACAAGAAGATTTTTTATCGATCCCAAAGTATAAAGTATAATACGTCGGTAGTGAATTTTTCATTCGGCGCGACACTATACCGCCGAAACGATTGAGCGTTCCTATTCGTACATTTCGTGTTCCATTACTTATTTCAACAAGCGCCTAGTTTTATAAAATGGGATCATTCTGCTACTTTTTTACTTTTTCCTTTAATCCGTCTACCATATAATTGTACTGTTTTAAATTTTGTTAGTCAACTATTGTATCGAGATGTTTGTATTTGTCATTTCATCAATTCCTTGAAAATGAACACTGTTCGAAACTAGTCGGAATAAAAATAATAAAATAAAATACTTCATACTTATTAAATTCTAATGATATTTTGCCGTATTATAATATACATTTTTGCTATTGTGTGTATTTATGAAGGAATGAAAAGACAAAGAATATTGTCAGAAATTAATTAATAAATAATTTATTCACCTTTTTCATCGAGTCGTAAAATAAATACAGTTGTAAATAATAAAAATTTCAGTTAACCAATCGCTTTTCCCTTCGCAAAAATACAAATCCCCTCTTCTCGATCAAATCGCCAACCCGAAAACTGAAACAATACAATACATCGTCTTGTTCTCCCACCGGACCGTGCACGTCCCATCCGTGGCACTATCCCAGTAACAAGAACTGGCCGTGTGCAATCCCGCGCCGGTCTTCTGCATTATCGAGCAGGTGACGACGTACTTGAAGGCCTTCTTCAGCTTGCTGAGGGCGCTCAGGCACTGCTCGGAGACGTTGGCGCTCCACTGGTTCACCTTGTCCTGCTGGTACGAGCTCGAGCCGATGGTGGCGTCGATGGTGTCGTTGATAATTTTGGTCACGTCGTCCACCACGAACTGGTTCTCCTCGTCGTCCATTTTATCTAAATTTTGACGTCCGACGCCGTCATCTGACAGATAATTTTTCAATTCAAACATCTTGCGAAAAAAAGGTGATTCGATCCAAATTTACAAAAAAATAATAATAACACAAAAATGTGTTTATTTTGCAAAACTAAAAGTAATTACAATTTTAAATTAAATAAAATTAAGATGATTGCAGTTATTTAAATTAAACAAGGAAAATTTCTGGCAATGATCAATAAAGGTAAATAATGTTTAAAATCTTGCCAACCGATCAGGGAAATTATAATCACTACTCGTTTCAATAAAAAGAAGCTGCAAAAGCAACGTTCTTTATTTTTTATTTTATTTTATTTTATTTTATTTTATTTTATTTTATTTTATTTTATTTTATTTTATTTTATTTTATTTTATTTTATTTTATTTTATTTTATTTTATTTTATTTTATTTTATTTTATTTTATTTTATTTTATTTTATTTTATTTTATTTTATTTTATTTTATTTTATTTTATTTTATTTTATTTTATTTTATTTTATTTTATTTTATTTTATTTTATTTTATTTTATTTTATTTTATTTTATTTTATTTTATTTTATTTTATTTTTAGTTAAAAGAACTTTTTCTTAAAATCACTTAGAATTGTCTAATTTATTAATCAAACTTATGAAATTCGTAAGTTTTCGTCGTAATCCAAACGCCTCCTGTTAGATGGCGTTACTGATGATGGCAATTTTTTCACGTAACACACTTTTTTCGTGAGAATCAACGCTGAAATACCGTTCAAAATCAATTAATTAATACAAATTGTCAGATGGATACAATTGCAATTAAACGGTGTCGATGGAAATTTTTTTCGTGTAACATAAACGCTTAACTCTTAGCACTTCGCGTTACTGATGATGGCATTTTTTTCGCGTAACACACTTTTTTTTCGCCGAAATCCTGCTAATTATTAATTAAACTCACTATATATTAATAGCATTTCTATAAGTTGCATTTAATTGAAATTAAACTTTTATTTTATTTAATTTTCGTATAACACACTTTAAAACACCAAACTGTTTTTTTTTTTTTAATTATTTATGCATAAACACTCGACTCTCAACACTCGCGTGTTTTCACGTCGAATGGAATTACTCTTCTGGATTTTCCCGAAAGCCACCCTCCGGACCCCCCACTCGGCCGCTTTTTCATCGCACCAGACACCGAGCAGCCCGCGCGAAACTAATCAGAACTTTTTCATTGTTGCCGCCCGCTAATAATTTTTAGTGGTGCGTTCCGTCCGTGATTGATAGATAAATGGACGGATAGACGATCGGCGGTGAAGGATATAAAAGGGAAAAAAAGGATTGTAAGGAAAATCGAAAAACAATCGTTTGAAAACGTGCCAGCTGGTAACCAGCGTGTTTTATTTTTTGATGCAGTAGCGTATCCTGCGATTGTGATACCCGGCAATGAAATGTATGTAAAATAATGTGACGGACGAGAAGTTTGTCACGGATTTAAATAAATATATAATAAAATATGAAAATATAAAGGGCAAAAGGACCTCCGGTCGATAGCATATGTCGGACTACTACCCATCGACATGTATTATAAATATAAATATTTAAGAATTATTAATAAAGCTGTTAAATTATTATTAAATTTAGTTATGATTAATGGTGAATGCGCCGGGTACTTGAATCCGTGATTAATTTTTCTTCGGTTTTTATTCTTTATATATATACAACAAATGAAGGATTAAGACAAAGGGGAGGACTGAGCCCAATATTGTTCATCATATACATAGACGAAATACTAAAAAAGTGCACAAACAAGACTAAAAAACTACTAATCGGACATAGAAACATGCAATGAATAGAAATCTCAGAAGGGGCATTCGCAGATGATATAGTAATAATAGCTGGTGAAGAGAGAGAACTTCAAGAAAGCTTGAATATATGGAATGACACACTGAAGGAATGTGGAATGAAGATAAACAAAGACAAAGGTAATGCTGATAAGAGAACCAATAGATATGAATATAAAGATAGAGGAAACACACATAGAACAAGTAGATACTTTTAAATATTTAGGAGTAGAAATAAAAGAAATGGAAAACAGGAAACAGAATTGAACAGCAGAATAGAAAAAAAAAACGATCAAACTCTACTACGCAATGAATAAGACATTTATCAACAAGAAAGAAATATCACGTAAAACCAAAATAAAAGTATACAAAGCAATATTTAGACCAGTACTGACATTCGGATGTGAAACGTGGACACAAACAAGAGGAGAAAAGAGCAAGATACAGGCGATAGAGATGAAGTACCTACGGAGAGTCAGGGGAGTCACAAAAATGGACAAAATGAGAAACACTGAAATTAGAAAGGACTTAGAAATAGAACCGCTGGATGAATTTATAGAAAGAAGACAGCTCAGCTGGTGGGGACATCTAGAACGAATGGGAAGCATAAAACCAGTGAAACAAATGTGGCAGGCAAGAGTAGGAAAAAGAAAAGCAGAGGAAGACCACGACACACCTGGGATAAGATCATACAGGAGATTCTGGAAAAACGATGAAAAACGTGGGCAGAAGCGAAAGGACTCGCAAGAAACAAAAAAGAACAAAAAAGAATGGGCAAAATTTGTACATATGAATAATAATTATCCAAGACAACCCACCCTACACCACCATTATGGTAGATGGGGATTTTAGATTATATATATATATATAATATTTAATTTAATTACAATTCTTTAATTATTCTTAAATATTGTTGAGTTTAATTATGGCTGACGTAATGGTGAATGCGTCGGGTATTGTTTGAATACATTTTAGGATGCTTCAACTTTGAGATTTTTTTCTTTTGAAGTGGAATGAATATTTTGAAATGAGGTTTTGTAGGTTGTTTTGGCCATACGATGGACTACAAATTTTCATTTTTAGAGACACATCCAAAATGGCGGCCTTAGTCTCAAATCGGTTACTTGAGCGCTGGGTTTGATTCTGCATGGAATAAAAAAAAATAAAAGTTAAGATAGTAAATTGAATTTAAATTATTTAAAAAAAAATGGCAGCCTTTTGATCCAAAAAAGTTTTTTTTTTATTTTTGCAGATTTTATTCTTCCTCAAAGTACGAAATAAAAATGTCTATTTCAAATTTTGAAAAAAGTGTCGTTTGTCTTTTTTTCCAAAGTACAAAACAAAAATGTCTATTTCGAATTTTGAAAAAAATACCGTTTGTCTTTTTCTTTTTTCAAAATTCGAAATAGATGAATTTTTGCTGTGTACTTTGAAAAAAGACAAACGACACTTTTTAAAATTCGAAATAGACGTTTTTGTTTTGTATTTTAAGGGAGAACAAAATCTGCGAAACTAAAAACATTTTTTTGGATAAAATGGCTGCCATTGAATTTCCTATCTCGAACACAAAGAATGAAGTGAATCTGTTGATCGGTTTGAGCGCTAAAAAATTATTTTTTTTTATTTTTGTGCGGATTTGAATACTCCGGGTAAAATAATAAGAAAGTTTTATATGAAATATTTTTTTTGTATTCGTGACAGACGACGATATAATCGACAATATTTAAAATTGGCAAAAATTGTTGTATAAAAATTGCTCAACCAGCTGTAATTTTTGAAATATTTATATATAAATATATATATATATACATATATATATACATATATATATACATATATATATATATATATATATATATATATAATCGATGTCCCCTTTTAGCAATTGGTGTTTTTCTTCATTATCTATTTCTTAATGACTCTCCTCCAATATATATAATATATAAATAAATATATAAATTTATTTCAGCATACTCTTTATGTACAAATGAGGCTTCAAATATGTATAATAAAAAAAATATTTTTTTGTTGTTTCTCCTAATGGTTTTATCATAAGAAATACACATTTCGAAAATAATGTTTCCATCTTCAGTAGACTGATGAGAAGTGAGCCATGGATTTTGTGTCCCGGCGCATCCACCACGTTTTTAACTTTCTTTCTCTAAAAAAATCTTATGTTTCCTTACAAAATATTAAATCAGCAAGACTCAGATTACTGATCCAAAATTATTTTTCCGGCTTCCACTATTAAGCGAAGATATTTAGAGTAATCGTTTTCATTCAAAAATTCATTAAACAAATTTCTCTGAATGGATTTGCGATTTTTTTTTGTTTTAGTAGTTAATATTATTGCTAGTAATAATAAATAATAGCCACGGCGTAATCTTTTTTAACGATAGCCAGGTGTAATTTACATCAACTGATGTACAAAAAAATTCCAAACGAGATTACGTCGTTGTTGCCGATTATTATTGTAAACAATTAAAACAAAAAATCGAAAATCCGTTTTTGAAAGTTTCATGACGGAACATTTTTGTTGATACAAAAACAATGTTTCCGAAAGAAATTACGCCGTGACTATTGTATATTATTGTTAAAAATGCTTAACCATTAAAATAATAAAATCAAAAATCCGTTCAAGTAAATTGGAGTTATGATTTTTTGAAAAAAATCATTACTTCAAAGCATTTAATAGTGCAAGCCGAAAAAAAAAAAAAATATTTTGGATCCGTAAACTGAATCTCGCTCATTTAATACTAGCAAATAATATTTCTTTAGAGAAAGAAAGTTACAAAACGCCGGGCCACAAAATCTGTGGCTAACTTCACATCGGTCTTCAGTAGTGCATACATTTAGTATATTAAAACGAGTAGAAGAGGATAATAATTTTATTTAAATAATGGCTGTAATAATAAACCAAAATTTTGTAATTAAAATTAATGTTGATTGATTTATAAAATAACTTACACAATTTTCAAAAGTTCAAAGCTGTTATTTGAAACCTCTGAAATACAAATTAATTATTTTTTTTAATCAAACGCCTCCAGTTTCGCCCCCTTTTTCTATTATGTTTAATGTTTAAATTAAACATAATAGAAAAAGGATTTGTTCACTTGGTCACAGCTATTTAAATAAATTAAATAAAAAGAATTTGAAAATAGTTAATGAATAAAGCAAAAAAGCAAAAGAGAAAATGATTTATTAAATAATTATTTCTTTTCATTTAATTTATTTTTTAAACAATTTGTTAATTTTGCATTTCGATATTTGGAAAATATAAACATTTTTATTCAGACAATTACACTAAAATGATGGCGAAAATGTTTCAATTTCAGTTTTAATTAAATTTAAAGAAAATAATTCAAAATTAATTAATCTAAATAAAAAATAAAAATATAAACGAAGTATGCTATGTAATTGTTCGGGACATGTATGCCAACACAACAACAACAAAAAATCGATAATTAAATGTACGTTGCCCGTACACCTTACTTTTAGATCGCACCTCGTATATTTGAAATTTTGTATATTTTAAAAAATTCGCAACTGTCGTTTGGAAATTTAATGCCCCGTTTTATATTCAAAATTTTAACAGTTGCTTTTTGAAAATATTCAAAAATTCATAACTGATTTTTTATCACTTTAACACCCCATTATGTACTCATATTTGTTTACTATTGATCTGTTGAAAACTCGTAAAATTTAAAGGTTCGAGGATTTTCGTTTTTCAAGGGGAATGTGAGTTTACCCCCTCCGTTTATTCGCTTAGTGGATACGCGCCTGGTCCTATGCTTTTCCCGCTAGTTTCGTGCGGTTCTTTTCGTGCAATTAGCATACATCATTGTTCATGTACTGGAGGTATTATTGGAAACGGATTGTGGGATATTTATATACATTTTATTGGTGTATTTAGCTTTTTATTTTCGTTGTTGCTTTATTTCGTTTATTACTTGCATACGTGAAGTGATCGTTTGTTTAAAAGAAAGAATGTATTGCTTCTTGGCACACGATTTTTATTAACCGATAACATGAATACCTTGAATTATATGCAAATATTAATGTAAAAAAATGCGTTTCAATCGTAAAATAGCAATAAATATGAATATAACATGTCCAATTTTCTTAATGGATTCGCTCGTATTTTTTGTCAGATTGTTTTTATATTTCTATTGTAATCGTTGTTAATTTCTTGGTTTTTTTTAAAAGACTAATTTCTGTAGAACATTGAAAACATAAACAACAATGTGTAGTAAGGAATTTCCAGAATAGAAAAGTGTTATGTATTATTGAATTATATTTATTTTTGTGTTTAAATGAGTTTTTTACAAAGAAAAAACGTTCTTTTTTTTTGGTACCATCTACGCTGTACCGTAAAGAGCGCATGCATGGGCAGTTATTCTATTGTTCTTAATAAAGACATATGTTTATATTAACATTAGAGTTTAATTTAAAGTGCCTAAATTAAGAACATTATCGTATTTAAGTGTTATGAAAACACCACAAAAAGTATGAAGCAACAGCAACAACTATATCGAGCACTTTAATTAAGTAGATATTATCATACATCACTGATAGAGGCAAACTGGATTTTTTTCTTCATTGAATTGATATAAATCTAAATCATATTAAATCTTGGGTCATGCGCGAAATAGCGTTTAACGACCGCCGACACCACAGTGGTCTCAGATTTTATTTTTTTAGAAGATATAATTAAATCACGATACTATACTCTACATGCTACTGGTGTAAAGACGATTACTTTGATCTCAAGAATACAGATAACGGATGTTTTTAATCAGTTCACAATATTTGATTCTTTCACTAATTTAGTCCGATATAAAGCCATATAAAATATGTATTACTGGAACGACGGAAATAGGAAAAATCTTTATATAATGAGAACATTTTTTAAGGGTGCGGTTTAGTAGAAAGAGATGGCTATATAATTATTGGTAGTTAGTAATTCGAGTTACATTGTTGTTGTGATCAATGAACAATATTTTATTATACATTAAAGTAATCTTAAAGCATGCAGGATTTTCACCAGATAAATTAAAATGCAATTATATTTTATGGAAAACAAAATAATGAAAATCTGTTAGTTTTATATCAATTTTTAATGTAAAGTTTTAGCAACAAAAACGTGCTCAATGAAAATTTTTAATGATTTCACTTTATTAAAATATCTTTACACTCATTACCAATTAATTTCATATCTTCCAATGTTTTATTCTAATAAGAACTAGTGAATTTGGGTGATATGTAATAATTGATTGTTTTTTTTTAATCAGGTCGATATTTTTCTACCTAACATGTTAAAAATGCAAGTACTTATTGACGTAATTAATTCTGGAGTCCGACACTTTTTTTATTTTACTAGGAGTAAAATAAAAAAAAGTTGTCCCTCAAGATATTCTCATTTTGTTTGTTGTCCCAATTAGGTTGATTGTTTCCACTTTTGTCTCTTTTTTTACGAATGATCATTTTTACTTTAGTGTACAGCTATCTCTTTCTGCTAAACCGCAACCTTAAGTACATCCAATACAGGTCATCACTTAATATTTTGTTTATACAGGATTGGGTAACAGCTACGGATATCAGGATCACCTTGGACCGGCTCAACACTTTCGGAGACGAGCTCTTCGGCGACGTGACCGTCTTCAAGTCGTACTTCTACGCCATCACCGAGGTTTCGGTGGGAGCCAGATGCAAATGCAACGGGCACGCTTCCGAATGCATAGTCTCGAGCGCGCTGGATGGAAGCACGAGGAGGGTCTGCAAGTGCGAGCACAACACCGCCGGTCCGGACTGCGAGGTGTGCTTGCCCTTCTACAACGATGCGCCTTGGGGTAGGGCCAACGAGAAGGACGTCCACGAATGCAAACGTAAGTAAAATATACTCGAAATTTTATAATTATATATTTTTTTTAATAATTTTTGGATTTTTCGCTTTCTTTGGGGAGTTCAAGCGAAAGTGTTGTGATCGTATTTTTTTTTAAATCGCGATTTTCAACTCGTATAATAATAATAATAATCGTAGAAAATAGACCTGACATCATATACCATGATAAGATAATGAAACAATGTCTCCTTATTGATAATAATACCAATGCCAATATTTTTGTTGTACAAAAAAAAAACATAATGATGCCAATGTTAATGCTAAATATAGCAAAACAAACTTTCAAAGTACAAAGATCTCGAAATGGAAATATCACGTATGTGGGGCACCAGATTGTAGGATCACTGGAAATTGATGAATTTCTACAATTTATAAAAATCAATCATGTTTTCTGCATAAATTCTATTTGAACATAATCAATGGCTTCACTCTCCATTTTCCCAATAAACGCTATTTTCGTGCAAATAACTTAATTTCCATCGCGGCAATCGCCAACTCGCAATTCGCATTTTCGATCGCGCTAAAATCTAAGTAGTGAAAAGCCGTTTACAAACACGCAGGGCAATTATCGCGGCAGCATGCACCTAATCCAAGGCTCTAGCGCGCAGTAATAACAGTAATCCGATCGATCCGAGCCGAACTGCAATTACCATCATCATCACCAGCAGCAGCACACCTCGAAGTTCGACCACGTTTTCCTTCCTTTTAGGGAATCAGCGAGATTGTTTTTCCCAGGATTTGTACTTATTTCGATGTTCGTGTTTTTATTTCGAATTCCCGTGCGGGCAATTAGCAATTAGCGCGCGATTTGTGGGCGATGGGAAGGACTGCCATTGTTGGCTGAAGGAGAAGAAGAAGAAGGGAACGTTGTAGGTTGTAGGCGCGCGAAGAGTACGTTCACCTCTTCGAGTTTTTTTTTTTTTTATTTCTTCTCACCTGATGAAATGTTTTTAATGAATTATTCGGATAATCAGTTTCAATCATGTTTCACCAAACGATTAATGAGAACGTAATGAAATGAAACATTTAAAAAATAACAACAAAAAAAAACAACAACGGCGAAATGAATGAATGGTCAGGGGTTCCCCAAGGCTCTCATTGCGGTCCTATAATATTGTTACTTTCCCCGGACCCCTGTCCAAGGGAAAGTATTGTGATCGTGAAAATTTTCGAATCGCCAATTTCAACAAATATAGACGTTTTGAGGTCCCCTGAGTCCATTCCATCGAGTTTTGAAAAATGTATGTGTGTGTGACTGTGTGTTTCCGCGATAGCGCCTAAACGGCTAAATGGATTAAGCCCAAACTTTATATCTAAGCTTTATATAACAGTGGAATGATCTGAAAAGCTTTTGGTTAGAATCAAAACTCATTAAGTGCAACTTTACTCTTAGCAATTTTTCATTTTTTAATTCGGATAGAAAAATGTTTCAAATAAAAGTTTTATATCTTGGAAAATAAATAATTTCTGTTATAAAACTTTTATTGTAGGACCTCCGGTTTTCATTTTATAAGCGAAAGAATTTCGTTTTCCTGATAAATTCCCTTAGAGATTTTAATAATTATTTTAATGACAAATAAAACGTCAAAGTGCCAGCACGTCAGCACATTCCCAAAGTTTGAAAAAATGAAGAAGAGTATGGAGAAATCATTTTAACACATTGTAAGGTAAGAAATAACACACTTAATTATAACATTCTTGTAAATACTCGGTTTTAACTTTGAAAGACAACAATCAATTTTTTATATTAATCATTTTGCTTTCCTAATAAATTTTCAATCAGAAACTTATTTGACCGTATTCACCGGGGAAAGTACCATGATGGACACATCACCATTTTTTTTCCATAAATAGAAAAAATGATTTGAAAATAATTTATTAATTATTTTCAAATCATTTTTATTTAATATTGTTTTTTTTTTTTCTGTTTATCAATAATTTTGAGTAAATATTCTATTTTTTTTTTTCAGTCGATTTTAAAATTTTAAAAATGACCACCTTCCCTCATTTCATTGCGTTAGTCATCGAAGTAATAAAAAAATGGAAAAGATCTGGAATTGAGCATTAAATCTATGATTAGGTCAAAATGTATATAATTGTGCAAAGGATATATAAATAAATAACATTGTTTTTATAAAACATTATATTTAAATTAGCATGTATAACGAAGTAGAAGCCGTAACCATCAAGAATATAAAAGAGTTGATAAATAATACTGTAGAAAAAATATAGACGGTTACTTCATTAAGGTTACGGTTTAGTAAAAAGAGATAGCTGTACACTAAAGTAAATATGATCATTGATAAAAAAAGAGAAAAAAGTGGAAACAATCAACCTGATTGGGACAAAAAACAAAATGAGAATATAGTAAAATGGAAATAATCGTTTGAAAAAAAGAGCCATTCTTTTGGATTTAATAATATGAATATGTATTTACTTTTTTTATCTACCAAACATAAACTATCTGTATAAATAAAAAATAAATCGTTAATTTTCGTGTATTGCGTCAATTTACTAGTTCAAGTTAGAAAAGAAAATTGTAAGATATTATGAAATTAATAGGTCATGCCTGCTAAATTCAAATATGTAGATTTTAGTGAAATCCTTTAAATTTTCATTGCACAAGTTTTTATTAGCAAAAATATAATTTGAAAATTGCTATAAATTTGATCGATTTTCATTGTTTTTCATATATTTTTTTTTTTCACGCAAATTAAACTTTAAAATAATTTTTAATTCATCTGATGAAATTCCTGCTTATTTTAAGATTACTTTAATGTATAATCACAACAGCAATCTAACTCGAATTAATGATTGCCAATATTTATATAGCTATCTCTTTCGTATAAACTGCACTCTTAATTTTATTATACACTAAATGTACATTTCGGATATTCATTATCAATAGCATAATATTTGTACTATTTATCGACTAATTTATATTCTTGATGGTTGATGCTTCTACTTCGTTATACGGGGTGATTCAGTTTGGTATTCCGCCCATTCTATTTTTTATTTTGTCAGTAAAACATATGCCGTTTACAAATATATATGGTTTGTTATAGTTTACTGACAAAATAAAAAAAAAAAAATAGAAAGGGGAGGGACACCAAACTGAATCACCCTTTGTATGTTAATTTAAACACAATGTGTTATATAAATAAAAAAATATAAAGTAAATGTGAATACAACCGTCTATATTTTTTCTTTATTGAAAAACTTCTCGCAACTCCAGCTCTTTCATAAATAATGATAGCTTATAAATAATTTGTGATTCTACCAATTATTTATAAGTATCTTGGATTCGTCTATCCTAGATTGATTCAAGGATTAATAACGTACTATTAATCCTTTTTATTATAATCCATTTCTTATTACAATTTAACAAGATTTACGCGCGCACTGTTTATCATTTAATTCCCAGAGAATAGAAAACCATAGTGTCTGACCTGATTCCTTTGTATGGTCGAACCTTAATAGCCATGTTTTAACTACACTCACATAATTTTCTACGCTGTGCCATTAATAATAACGCCATGTTGAAATATTGGGCGCAGCCGTTTGTCTTATTATTGTTGTTGTTGTCATATAAGTAAATTTAAATATTTTATTAAGATAATAAATACACTGAGGAATTTCGTTGACTATAAGTGAACTGAACACAGGCTTACAACAATGAAATAAAATCCTCAATGTATTTATGATTATAAAGTAAAGACGACGCAAGCGCCATCTTTTGCCTAATTTCAAGTGGCACCGTCAACAATTTGGGTCTACAACGACCGAGAATCATTGTTTCGTTCACTAAAGGAAGGCGAACTTGTCCTGTTTATGAAAACAAGGAAAACGAAATTCACATTTAATGAAATATTCTATTATCCATACGCTAGATAAATGGTGGCTGAATATTTCATTAAATATGTATTTATCATTATTACAATTTATAACATTTTCAATTTTATAATGTAAGAATAAAAACTACAGGAATTTGCATATGCTGCATATTTGCCATTCAAAGGTATGGGCGCTTTAGAGATGTAAGTAAGGGGAAAGAAAAGCTAGCCTACAATTTCGTTCACGTCATATTCAGGGTTATTCTGTAAGAAAAATGTTAAATTTAACGTATACGTTAATTAATATTCTCACAGCCTATGCAGCTTATGTAATAGATATTAAATTAATTAATAACGTACACATTTAATGTTTTCCTTGTTTGCTTAAACAGGACAAGTTCGCCTTCCTTTAGTGGACGAAACAATGATTCTCGGTCGTCTACCTTGTAGACCTAAATCGTTGACGATGCCACTTGAAATTAGGCAAAAGGTGGCGCTTGCGTCGTCTTTAATTAATTATGAATAACGTACACGTTAAACTTTACATTACCCGTCCGGAATAGCCCCGATTATTCATGTTCCTGAAATATCTCATGTTTTTTTTTTTATTTATTTTATTACATCTTAATCCTTGTAACCGCAGACTACAAGAGACAGTCAGCTCTGCGTATTTTTTGAACGCTAAAAGTAGCTCAAACAAAACTATTTCTCTTTCATTCAACAGCGTTTCCGCATTCCAGGTGGCGCTATACAATGGAAAATAATTTACAGGAATCTGTTCCTCCGTTATAATTAATCTCGTCAGAGAAGTTTTTATTACTGTAAGAAAATTCCCTCGCAGCTGATAATTCTGTTAAAAATGAATTATTTTCGTAGGAAATATTTACAATTGTTAGCTTTTTACGATAGTTATAAAACTAATCCACACACTATCCATGTATAACGATAAATTTAAATAAAAGAGTTTATAACAAATACATTGAAATCATAATGGACAAATTTTAAATTGTACATTTTTACATTATACTATTCCTTAAAATTTATGGAGGCAAATCAGCAAGAAAGTTTAGAAAATTGACAGAGGAGTGATCAACCCCGTAATTATGATCTGGAGAGCTCCAGTATGGAGCGGCGCAATCCCATCTAGGGGTATAGCCACTAGATATATGATACTATTCCTTAAAAAAATAACATTTTATTTTACCGATACAGATTTATTTGTCGACTTGATAACCGAAAGACGCCGAAGACTGTTTCCCTCAGGTGCAGACTGTACACAAATTAATCTTATCATTGCCACCAATTATACAAAAACACTCGTAGTAATAAAAACACTTAAATTATTTTACAAAATAACTTTGACGGAATGTCAAACACATTCACAAAAAAACGACTTGATATTAAAGCAAATGTGCAACCTTTGCGTCAGCGTTTAAAACTAGCGCCATCTGGGCCACGGAAACGATGACGTCAGAGCGAGTCAGATTTTAGCGGACACATTTCCTATGAAGCTAGCCTGCTTGTAACGTTAACCTACGACAATGTCAAATTGGTGACGTTATTCTAATGACTTCACCGATATCGTGACGTACTAGATTCTTTTATAATCTAATTTCTTGGATTCGCTGATGAAGTCGCTGGTGGGTCAACGATTATCAGTAACTTTATACTTCACTTTACGAATTTTATTATATAAGCTTAGAGTGTGATGTTTAACAACATAAGTAAAGCAATGAATAATTAAGAAAAATATAAAGGTAACCGTTTGAAGGTTCGATTGTTTCTATCTAAAGAAGTGTTGCTGGTCTCGTGGATGCCAGAAAAACCCCACTCATTTTATAGATAACATCACAGTAAAATCTTATTAGGAGCATGCATAGCATGGGAGACAAACTTTGGAAGTTGGAGTTAAAAATATTTATTTTATAATGATAAAATAGAAATATACAAAATATTTAAGTTAAAGCTAATGAACTATTTGTTGTTTCCAATGTTATCTGTGCGATGATATAATTAAAAATCTAATAGTAATTAAGGTATTAAATAAATTATATTAAATACATATAAATATATAATAATAATAATAATAATAATAATAATAATAATAATAACGAAGTAGAAGTACATTACAAGTACATTACATCTTTCGCAAAAAAAAAAACGGATCGATTTTTTATTGTTTTATTTCATCTTATCTCAAATCATCCATCCGTTTCGATATATTTATTTTTTTTTACATGTTTCACTTCTCGATGTTTCGTTTCGCGCGTAATTTATGGACGTGGGAAGAGCTCCGTCGGATTCGTCCTTTATTTCGTACGCTCGAAAAGTCGGAGGATGATTATAATACAAATGATCCACATAAACTTTATTGCGCTAGATAAAGAATTTTTCCATAAAACTTTACGGCCCGGGATAAGTGCCTCGAAACACGAAAGATTACATTATTGCTCTATCCGCCGGGCCCGCGAGCTTTTTTTCCGATTCGTATTATTTTTACGGTTTTTTTTTTTTTGTAAATTATGATAATAAAAGAAAACATAAATTTTCCCGATGAGTGTATAGTAGCGTAATAAAAATCGAATAAATTATTTGTAATGTGGAAATTTCAAGAAAAAAAAATCCTTATGCAGAAAATTATTATTTGCCAGATAATTGTGTTATTATCAGGGAGAGTATCCTCGGGAACCAATCATATTGAGAATATCATAATAAATATAATAAATAATCATAATAATGTTCATACATATTGATTTATTGCTCGTAATTGTAAAAATTATTAATTTAACAAAAGTATTGAAATATTATTTAATGCTTTAGTTCTTAGTAAAATAAATATCTGTAATAATATTTTGTCACCAAAATCGAAGCTACAACGATGAAACACAAGCTTTTTTTTTTTAATAAAATGTTTGCCAGGGAAAAAATGGATCTTTTACTACAACCTGAAACACAAAAGGCAGTAGCTTTCTTCAAATGACGCGCCACTAGCTACAGCAAAACCTGGCTTAAATGCGCTTTTGTATATTTAATGTAATACTCGTGGGGTTGTTCATTTTGAAGTGGTCGAATAATACAGACCTTTAGTAAATTCAGGAGAAGTTGAAAATACCATCTCCAGATATTTTTTTAGGAGAAACCTAATGATTTTTATGGATCCGGGATTGAAAACTTGCACACTAAATGGCGAATGGTCGTAGAAAATGAGGGTGATTATGTTATCGATTAAATTAAAATATCGATACAAATTTTAAATAAAATGAAACAAAAATGATTCACACATTTGCAGTTATTTAAATTACAATAAAATTAAACAAGGAAAATATCTAGCAATGATTAATAAAATTCGTTCAAACTGCAAAAAATTACTTACACTGTAAATTGTATAAACATCTATTGAAAGGGAACCGATAAATCCACGCGTCCTTCACTTCCATCCACGATCTCGTTGAAGACGGTACGAAAAAAATAATTAAAAATTGTTTAACAACTAAGGGCTTACAGGACAGTGCTGTACTGATGAGACATGAAATCCCGAAACACGTGTCTACAGATAGTCTTGTAACTATTATTTGTTGTTTCCTTTCATTAAATATTTTCGAAACAAACCGTTGCAATTCGCAGTAGTGCTGCTATGCAACAACTAATATTTATTGTGTAATCCAATATCCGGCAGGGTAAATGCTCGGGAAGTAGTTGTTTCATTAGATGTTTGTAAAACTTACAGTGTAAGTAATTTTTGCAGTTAGAAAAAGGGATTTATCGAATTTTATTGATCATTGGCAGATATTTTCCTTGTTTAATTTTATTGCGATACAAATTTTGTTGTTTGAATTTCCACCTACCCCCCCTTGAAAATTTAGTCCATTATGAATCTAATAATGCCTACCTCTTAAGTCTGCTTAATCATAATATTCCACGTATTTCTTTTAGTGGCAACAGTAGGGAAACATCATCACAGAAATAAATTTATTTTTATTTATTGCGTTTTGTAATAGGTTTCTTCCACTTCAATTAAAATTAATTGATGTACAGACAGTGTGTAATCTAATCAGCAGCGGAGATCAATTTATTCGGAAACGTTCGCCCGGATAATTTGCAATTGTAAATAGTCCTTTCCAGTTAATAACGAAATAAAAAAAAACTGACTTGAAACCCGATGGACTGGAAACGATTGTATGCATAAAAAATGATTCCAAGAGAATGTTTGTTAATAAATGTGTAATGAATATTTCGGTTGAGTTAAGAGAAGTTGGATATGAAATATCTGTAGGGCAACGTAAATTTTGTCCGCACGACTTTCATTTCAGCATTGTTGTAAAGTGATATTTTTCAAAATTACTTTTATATTGTATTGAGCCATTCCTAACAAAATTATAATAATACTTTATTTCCAGTATAGGCCGAAGTCTAATTACAAAACAAAAAATAAATTGTTCTTAAAACTAATAAAATATATAACGTGTAGCTAAATATAATTATTAAAAACAAGGTTTTTATTGTTGCAAAAAAATTCGATGTTGATGGATTAAATATATCAACAGAGTACTGCACCTCATGGTATCTGCGTAACATTGTATAAATACGCGAATGATGAGTTGTACGGGGAGTAGGAAAATGAAAGACTTGATTATTACTAGTGTTGGGCAAAATCGAGTGAATTTAGTAATCGATTATTTCTGAATAGCCAATTTTAAGTAGCTAAAGTTATTAAATAACAATAAAATTGAGTTTATTAATCAATAGGTGAAACTTTCCAATAAATAACATTAAGAAAATTGTCATAAACTTCATTCTGCAGAGATAAAAAAGATCGAAAAGATCGACTTTGCCCATCTCTAGTTATTACGACTGGATGGCCGTGGGACGATTAAATACTCAGAAAATCACTGTTGTCAATCTCTTAATGCATTAATTTATAATGTATACCCAAACATAATTTTGAAACTGTTTTTAATTAACGTAGAAATATTGTTTTTGTTTGAACGTCCATTTCGAGATATAATAAAAATTAAATCTGAGATTTTGTCTAGTGAGTAAGCATTACACTTGACATGTATGAAAGAAAAATACAATAAATAGGAATGAAAATTTTTCTCGAATTCAGTAGACAAAAATCATTCTCTTCGTTTAAATAAATTAAATAAAAAGAATTTGAAAATAATTAATAATTATTTGCTACTGTGACATTTCAACTTACGTTTCGTAAATAGAAAAGATTATTTATTCTCTTCGTCACAGTTATTTAAATATATTAAATAAAAATTATATGAAAATAATTAATAAGTTATTTCCACATTTAGCTCTGTGACTTTTAACTTACGTTACGTAAGTACGTTAAACAAATGCACACTAAAACAACTACTTCCCGGGCAAATACCCACGCCGGATATTGAATTACATAATGTACACCTGCTGTTGCATATCAATAAAATTTTGCATAATGCAACAAATTTTGATCCGAGAAAAATTTGATGTAAAAACAAGAAAATAAACGTTACTTAATATAAGTTTCTTAAGTAAAACAAACAAATGTAAATAAAACAACTACTTCTTGGCCAATTATAAAAGAGGGAATATATTTTTTTAATTATTTTCAAATTCTTTTTAATTAATATTCTCGAGTTTTTGTAGTTTTTCATAAATCCAATGTAAATTTATATATTCCACTATATTATATGGCGTCTGGAAGTGACTCATGCCCGTTAACTTGATTTTTTTTATATGAAAAGTATACACTTTGAGAATCGTAAATATTCAACGATACTTTAATTTATATGCTTGAAATAAATACTTAATAAATAATAACGAATTGAATGTAAATAATTAAGAAAAAAAATCTTGAAGAATATTTTTTTGTTAGAAAATGAAATTTAGAACTATTTTTCTTTTCTTTTTTGTTCCAATCGTCGTTTCGTCCCCATTGATCAGTTTAAGAGTTAATGAAAAGACGTGAATGCATAAGTGATTTCCATTAGAGTCTCGATCTAGATAAAAGAAGCAGGAGGAGAGTGTAATTTATTGTCCGCTTATCAATCGGGGCCCCGCTCTTTTCCTCGCGGTAGAAAGCTGCCATCGCCATCTCTTCGGCCTGTTTGCCTCTTTTCACGATCTTCTCACTTTTCGAAACGGCCACGGAATTAAAAAGGCGTCGATTTCGTGAACGAAACAAATTTCCTTCTCTATTTATCTATTTTTAATACAAACATATTTTTTCTTCTAAATTATTTTATTTTTAACTGGATATATTTAAAAATTCAATTATTGAGGCTGTTTACTTAATGAAATTCCATTATAACAGATTATACAAATAAAACACAGGTTTTAAAAAAAAATCACATATTTATTTTAGAAAACACTGCTACAATTGTTTCGATACACAGTATCATCATCAGGCAGCTGACATTACAATGACATTACATAAGCTGGAGTTTTATCAAGTAACAGCCTCAACCATAGAATTAATAAATATAAACGGTTAAAAATAAAATAAAGTATTTATGATCTTTAAAAATGAAAAAAAAATATATTGAATACTTCAAAATGTTTAATAATTAATGGCCCGTATTTCTGAAAATGAAATCTGTCATTTAGATTGGAATTTACATGAGAATTTGACAGTTGCGTACGATCGATTTCATGCGATCGGTTTCAGGAATAAGGCCCAATATATTTATAATTGTCGTTAATGATGTTAATAATAATAAAATAAATATTGTAGAAATGAATACTCATTTACAATAAGAATTTTCTACTATATTTATTTTGTGATGAATTCAGTGCCTGAATTCGTAATTAATTATTTTTTTTTTAATAAAATCTTCAATCAGCATTTATGCAGCGTATGGAAAATTGGTAATAGCTATTTCGGTCTTTCACACCCAAATCGTTGAAGGTTCTTTAAATTAGACAATAGATGGCGCTTGCGTTATCTTTCCAATTATTATGATTCATTAATTATTATGTGCTTCTGATAATGTTTTCACTTTAAGAAAAACAATCATTCGGAAAAAAAGCTACAATATATATTAATCAAAATATTTGCAATTATATCCTACAACTTTCACCCAACTTTCTTGCAACATGGCAATACCGTATCGAAATAACGCAGCGATTTAGTGGAAAGAGATAGCTATATAGTAAAATGGAAATAATCGTTTGAAAATAGAGCTATTCTTTTGGATTTCATAATATGAATGTGTATTTACATTTTTATCTACCAAGTATAAAGTATCAGTCTAAATAAAAAATAAATCGTTAATTTTCGTGTATTACGTCAATTTACTAGTTTAAGTTAGAAAAGAAAATTGTAAGATATAATGAAATTAATAGGTCATGTCTGCTAAGTTATTTTAATGCACAATTTAGTGAAATCCTTTAAATTTTCATTGCGCAAGTTTTTATTAGCAAAAATTTAATTTAAAATTTGCTATAAATTTGATCAATTTTCATTGTTTTTCATAATTATTTTTCACAGGAACTAAACATTAAAATAATTTTTAATTAATCTGATGAAATTCCTGCTTATTTTAAGATTATTTTAATGTATAATACAATATTGTTCATTGATCACAACAACAATCTAACTCAAATTAGTTATTGCCCATATTTGTATAGCTATCTCTTTTTTTCTAAACCGCACCCTTAATAAACGATACAATTTTACACTTATTCAGTATTTCGAAGCCGTGTACTAGCCAAACCATCTGAACAAGTAGGAATCAGAAGGCGAGTACGCTTTGTCTACAAAACTTCCTATTCCAACTGCAACAGTGGATCATTCTTGCAACAATATTCGTGCAAGAGAATGACTTTGCATCTGTTGCTCGCTATTGTTTTTTTTTTTGCAACAATGCGTCATTTAATTTGTTCAATTGAGGTTGGTAGACATATGCAGCAAAAGTTTCATTAGGTTTTAGCAGCACTATACCTTGCTGAACTCACGATTTGCATTGCGATATTTTATGCTTATGAATATTTCGTTTCGATGTGGATGGATCTCCTCAACTATTCCTCGCATCGAAGAATGTTTCAAATGAAAATTCTGTACCTTGAGAAAATGCGCATTTTCTTCCATTAACTTTTAGTTCTTGAGTTATATTCTTAGCGATTATTTATTTTTTATTTAAATTTAAAAAAAAATGTTTTAAATTAAACTTATAGATCTTGAAAAAGTAAATACTTTTTTTGTATAATTTTTCTATTGTATGACTTTTAGTATTCATGTTATAAGTGGAAAAATTTCGTTTACCTGATAAATTCCCTTAAAAATAAACAATAATTTTTATGTTAAAATCCCTTCATATTTCGGTAACCCAATAAATCTTTCGCAAACACCTCAAAAATATTCGGAACACGGGAAATAGTAAAGGGAAATTTTGTAAAGGCATTCATTATTTTTATTTTGTATTTTGTCGTAATTTGTGATTGGTAATTTGCCTTTTTTTATACATATGTTTTGTAATCTTTTTAGAGTGTCACACTTTTCTTATAATATTTTTAATATATATATATATATATTCAATTACCCTTTTCTACCCACATGGGTGTAGGGTATCTTTCTAAACTAGTTCTCTATAAATTGTTTCCATATTTTCCTGTCTCGTGCCATTCTAGTTGCCTCTCTTCTTGTTATACTTCTTTTCTGTAAAGCCTCACTGATTACTTCCTCCCATGTCTTTTTTAAAATTTTTAATATGTAATTATAATTGTAATTTGGAAATGGAGATTCTGTTAATAAAGTAAATTGAAATTGAAATTGTGAGGTAAGAAATGAAAAATAAATTCTAACATTCTTCCGAATACTTGGCTTTAGTTTTAAAATATAACAATCTATTTTTTATTTAATAATCTTTCATTTACATTTAATGAAATGTTCAGCCACCATTCATCTAACTAGTTAGATGGCTCGATGAATAGTAGCTGAACATTTCATTAAATGTGAATTTCATTTTCCTTGTTTGGTTAAACAGGACAAGTTCGCCTTCCTTTACTGGACTACTGTTGACGATGCCACTTGAAAATAGGCAGAAGCTGGCGCTTGCGTCGTCTTTAATTTATTATGAATTTTTCATTTACTATAAAATAATTTATTTCAACGAATCCACATGGGAAAATACCATATAAATATTTTTTTTTAAATAATAATTGTTGTTTAAATAAAAATACTTGTAGGAGAAAGGACAAGTATTTTTATTTAAATAATTAAAGTCTCCACGACCAACAACCAACATAAAGATGAATAATTGTTGTTATTATTATTAATCTCAATGAAACACAGGACGTTCAAATTTCACGGTCGGTTAAAAGTGGACTCCGGGGCGTCAGCGATTAATTAATTTCCCAATCCTGCGCTCTAATGCCACGATTCCGTGACTGAAAAGCTCGAGACGTTTACAATGTTTATAATTTCCTGGCACGGGATTTCACGCGTCCTTTCCAAGAGCGGAACGCAACGGAAAACTCGAAAATCTACACTCCATTCGATTAATCAATGATATTTATTCTTATATCATTTCACTCGTAGTTTTTTTCGCGTTTTGATTAATCGATTTACCGAATGAAGTGTAGATTTTCGAGCTTTCCGGTCCGGAAAGGATAATTATAAACAGAAAAAAGTATTTACTCACTTGGCCACAGTTACATATAGAACATATTTATTGAGACAATTTTATATTATGCATTTATATTTAATTACTATATAATTATTTTTGTTAGTCTGTCTGGGCTATAGACCGACGGTCTTTCTGCCCCTAGTTCACAGTTATTTAAATAAATTAAATTGGAAATAAAATGACAAGGAATTACCGAGAAAATCGGAAATTATTCTGCAGAACATTAAAACAACTGAGAAAGAAAAAAGAATATAATATGATGAATATAAAAGACACAGATGGAAACATAATAACAGAAGAGGGTTGGAAAGGTAGAGACAATATTTTGAAGAACTTACAGAAGCACAGGAAGAGACAATAGAAACACTAGAAGAAATAATAGAACCACCAGAAATAGATAAAATACAAGAACAAGAAGTAATAGATGCCATACAAAAGTTAAAAGTCGAAAAAGCACCAGGAATAAATGACACAACACCCGAAATGATCTTATATATTAACGAAGAAGGTATACAACAGCTAACACACCTAATGAATGATATCGTAAAGTTATATTCTTTACTAACAGAATGGAATACAGGAATAATCTTACCAATACACAAGAAAGGAGACGAAAGAGACTGTACAAATTATAGAGGAATAACACTGGCAAGCGTCCCAGGAAAGATCCTGGTAAGAATAATGGAAAAGAGAATTAGAGATAACATTGAAGAAACAATAGAAGAAACGCAATGTGGCTTCAGAAGAGGAAGAAGCACCCACGACCTAATATTTACAACAAGACAAATCAGCGAAAAACTTATAAATAAGGGAAGAGAGATACATGTATGTTTTATAGACCTGAAAAAAGCGTTCGACCGAGTCAGAAGAGAAGACATATGGAAAGTGTTAGAAAATAGAGGAATAGACAGAAGGACGATAGAAGTAGTTAAAGCTATGTACAAAAACAACAAAAACATAGTTAGAATAAGCAAAGAAGAGTCTAGAGTGTTCGTGACGAAGATAGGTGTAAAACAAGGGTGTATTTTGAGTCCGCTACTATTTATATTGATACTAGATGAAGCTATAAAGGAAGCAAAGAAGGAAATGAAGACGTTAAAATTAGGATACTGGAAAATGGAAGAAACACACATAACGGAAATGATGTTTGCAGATGATATGGCGATGGTGGCAGAGACAGAGAAAGACCTACAACATAACATATAAATACTCGACAAGGCATTAAAAAAAATAAATATGAAGATAAATATAGACAAGACCAAAACAATGATAATAGCTAGAGAAAACAAATTACATACAATGAAATTGCACGGAAAGCAGATCGAACAGGTAGAAAATTACAAGTATTTAGGAACAATAATAGAAAATAATGGGAAGATAGACAAAGAGATAAATGATAGACTGGGAAGAGCGGGAAAAATATTTAATATGATGAAGACAACGTTCTTTGGAAGGAAAGAAGTAACTAAAAACATAAAAGCGGAAATAGTAAAGAAGGTAATAAGACCTACAATAATATATAGCAGTGAAATATGACGGAAAAACACAAAACGAAAATTAATGCAATAGACATGAGATTCTTAAGGAAAATTGGAAATAAGACCAGACGAGATAGAATAAGGAATGAGACATACAGAAAAAACTTACAGATAGGACCTATTAATGATACCATTGTTGAAGGACAGATGAGATGGTTCGGACATGTGTGCCGCATGAAAGAAGATAGAACAGCAAGAAGAATATATGAAACAAGAGCGCAAGGAAGAAATTACCGGGGAAGACCGAGAAAAACATGAAATGACATAATTAGAAAAAAAAGACTGGAAGGACATTAAACAATTAACCAAGGACAGAAAGACATGGAGAACAATTGTTAATTGTTGAGGCTTCTACTTTGTTATACATTGTAATTCAATTTTAATAAATGAAACACTTGTTTACTTTGTTTGTTTAACTCGGATTGTTTTTATTGTTGACTATAGTTTCGACAACCTTAACGTGTCATTATCAAAACAAAAGTGTAATTCATATGTATGTAATTCAGTTATTCTATTATTAAGAAAATCTTGTTTATATACAGGGTGGCGCAGAAACGTTTATTGCTATTATTTTTTTTTTTATGAATGAATAAATTTGGAAATACTGAAATTTCGCTAATTTCAATTTCGATTTAATCGAAATTGAAAAATGATGAAACAAATCCTGTTTATATAATGAAAACCCTGTTCCTGGGAGAACATTTGGCTGAAATATAGAAAGAGGAGCGTTGGAATAAATGTATCACTCTTAAAAGAGAGAATAATAAAGTGGGATTTCTAAAAACAAAATGTTTCTCCTAGAGAGGTTGCAAAAATGTTTGTTTGAATTTTTTTAATGAATAAAAAAACTTCGGTTCAGCTTATGGATTGTGTTCTTTTTTATATCTTAATTATGTATCATTTTCCTTGTTTAATATCATTGTAATTAAATCAATCGTGTATGTATGCAGGAGGATTTCCATTTCTACCGATTTTTCATTTGTGGAAATTCTCTCACGTCTCACTAAAAGCGTACGGTTCTTTTGTTTACGCTCGTTTGATGACCCACCGTGCGCTATCTTCCTATACGAGCCGTTTTCTTCCTACCACCACCAACCATTTCTCCTCCTTCCTCCTCATTCTTCTTTCTCTCGTTCTTCTCGACGAGAGAAGAGTAGGAGCGAGCTGAACATATGGGCACACTCGAGTCCAGTTGTCGTCGTCCGGCTTTGCGGTCACTTCGCGAGAACCAAACAAACAAAAGTTTAGGATAATAATAATAATACATGTTAATAAATAATGATAATAATAAATATTAATGTTAATAAAAATCCTAAGTGAATAAAAATAAACACTTTACTAAATTTGGCAGTTTCGGAGAGTTTTACATTAATAATCTCTTATTCATTATAATATTAACATTAATTTATCAATAAAATGGATTATAATAAAAAATAATAATTATATAAAAATGATTTGAAAATATTATTTATTTCCACAATTATTTTTATTTAATTTATTTAAATAACTGTGATCTTATTGAAGAGTGTAATTATTTATGTAAATATGTAACACAATAAACTTATTATTATATTAGTGAATACTCTTTCCTATTGACATGACAAATAAGTTACAAATATTTTCATTATGCTGTAGTGATGAGGATGAAATCCCGAAACGTGTCTACAAATTTATTTAATATTCCCACAATAAAATAAAAAATTAAATAACTATTTAATTTATTATTTAATAATTTATTGATTCTTTTTTTATTTAATGATTAATTAATAAATTATTTCCACATTTAGCTCTGTGACATTTTTTATTTCTATTTAAATTAAATTACTATAAAAGCGCGTGAATTAAACAAACAATCGCGCGAACAAATATTTGTGCGGTGCAAACTTTAAATGGAGCGTTAATTCTGGTCGCGTTTAAAATAATGATTACAAGAAGAAAACATTTGTGATGGACGGATTTGAACAATAAAAATGTCCACCCTCGCTCTTCTCGTGCTGCAGCTGTCCGTCGTAGTCGAGTTGGAGGGCACCAAATGGGACGGGATCACGCCCTGGTTTTCCGATTCGTGTAAGTCGTGAATGGCTTGGGAAAGACATGAATGAATGACGGGTGATTAAAAAGAAAAGAAATACAAGCAAGAAAAAAAACGAAATGTTGGAGCGGCAATGATTTGTGACGTACAAGATGATTACAATCGTAACAATCGTGAGTACGCATTTGTTCGAATTGGTGTAAATAAATAATAAAATAGAAAATACTGTCAAACATAGAGTCGTAATGGAATTAATAAAATTAATAAAAGGTGAAAACATTTATAATTATTTTCATTAAAAAAGCGAGTTGTTTGTTGTGTTTAGTTTTTACAGATTGGTAAATTGTAAATTGTGTTTAATTGAAATGGATTTGTTCATTTAAATGCAGTTATTTAAATTAAAAAAAAATAGATGTATAATTAATTTAACTATAAAAATTGCTTGATTGAACTTAAATTGCAGGATTCTGTCAATGTTTTGTCTCTACACTAACCCCCCCCCCCCCCTTCCCACTAACAGCATTCTGAAATTGCTTTAATTTCACTATTAATTGTATTTCCTATTATAAGAACCCACCAACATTTTGTATATGTCCCACCCTGCAACATCTTGAAATAGCGCTAATTTTACTCAAATTGGCAGATTTAATTCCCATTAAAAAAAAAAATGTTCCAGGATTAATTCAACTGCAAAAATCGCTTGATTGAACTTAAATTGCAGGATTCTGTCAATGTTTTGTCCCTGCACTAACTCCCTTCCCCCAAAACAGCATTCTGAAATTGCGTTAATTTCACTCAAATCGAAAGAATTAATTGCCATTCGAAAAATATTAATAAAAATTATTGCAGGATTAATTTTATTGCAAAAATTGATTGATTTAATTCCCATTGAAACATTATAAAAAAAAGTTGCAGGATAATTTAACTGCAAAATTTCATTGATGGGACTTATATTGCAGGATCCTGTCAATATTTTCTACTTGCATCAACCCCCGACCCACTCACAACTTCCAGAAATAGTGCTAAATTCACACGAATCGGCGAATTTAATTGCTATTATTTAAAAAAATGCAGAATTAATTTAACTACAAAAATCGCTTAATGAGATTCAGAACTACAGGATGGTGTCAATATTTTGTTCTTGATCCACCCCTCATCCCTCTCACAACATCCTGAAATTTCGCCAATTTCGCTCAATTCGACAGATTTAATTCGAATTGAAAAATTGTAAAAAATATAAAAAAATGTTGCAGGATTGATTTAACTGCAAAAATCGCATAATAAGATTCCAAACTACAGGATGGTGTCAATATTTTGTTCTTGATCCACCCCTCATCCCCCTCACACCATCCTGAAATTTCGCCAATTTCGCTCAATTCGACAGATTTAATTCGAATTTAATAATTGTAAAAAATATAAAAAATATTGCAGGATTGATTTAACTGCAAAAATCGCATAATGAGATTCCGAACTACAGGATGGTGTCTATATTTTGTTCTTGATCCACCCCCCATCCCCCTCACACCATCCTGAAATTTCGTAAAATTCGCTCAATTCGACAAATTTAATTCCAATTGATTTCAAATTTAAAAAATATAAAAAATGTTGCAGGATTGATTTAACTGCAAAAATCGCTTAATAAGTCAATATTTTGTTTTTGATCCACCCCTCATCCTCCTCACACCATCCTGAAATTTCGCCAATTTCGCTCAATTCAACAGATTTAATTAGAATTGAAAAATTGTAAAAAAATATAAAAAAATGTTGCAGAATTGATTTAATTGTAAAAATTGCTTAACAAGATTCCGAACTACAGGATGGTGTCAATATTTTGTTCTTGGTCCACCCTCCGTCCCCCTCACACCATTCTGAAATTTCACCAATTTCGCTCAATTCCACAGATTTAATTCGAATTGAAAAATTGTAAAAAATATAAAAACATGTTGCAGAATTGATTTAACTGCAAAAATCGCTTAATAAGATTCCAAACTACAGGATGGTGTCAATATTTTGTTCTTGATCCACCCCCCATCCCCCTTACACCATCCTGAAGTTTCACCAATTTCGCTCAATTCAACAGATTTAATTCGAATTGAAAAATTGTAAAAAATATAAAAAAATGTTGAATGATTTATTTAACTGCAAAAATTACTTAATAAGATTCCGAACTACAGGATGGTGTCAATATTTTGTTCTTGATCCACCCTCTGTCCCCCTTACACCATCCTGAAATTTCACCAATTTCGCTCAATTCAACAGATTTAATTCAAATTGAAAAATTGTAAAAAATATAAAAAAATGTTTAATGATTTATTTAACTACAAAAATTACTTAATAAGATTCCGAACTACAGGATGGTGTCAATATGTTGTTCTTGATCCACCCCCTATCCCCCTCACACCATCCTGAAATTTCACCAATTTCGTTCAATTCAACAGATATAATTCGAATTTAATATTGTAAAAAATATAAAAAAATGTTGCAGAATTGATTTAACTTCAAAAATCGCTTAATAAGATTCCGAACTACAGGATGGTGTCAATATGTTGTTCTTGATCCACCCCCTATCCCCCTCACACCATCCTGAAATTTCACCAATTTCGCTCAATTCAACAGATTTAATTCGAATTTAATAATTGTAAAAAATATTAAAAAAATGTTACAGGATTTATTTAATTGCAAAAATCGCTTAATAAGATTCCGAACTACAGGATGGTGTCAATATTTTGTTTTTGATCCACCCTTCATCCCCCTCACACCATCCTGAAATTTCACCAATTTCGCCCAATTCGACAGATTTATTTCGAATTTAATAATTGTAAAAAATATACAAAAATGTTGCAGGATTGATTTAACTGCAAAAATAGCTTAATAAGATTTAGAATTACAGGATGGTGTCAATATTTTGTTCTTGATCCACCTCTCATCCCCCTCACACCATCCTGAAATTTCGCCAATTTCGCTCAATTCGACAGATTTAATTCTAATTGAAAAAAAAAATGTAAAAAATATAAAAAAATGTTGCAGAATTAATTCCAATTGAAAAATTGTAAAAATAAAAGTACTGAAGGATCTATTTAACATAAAAAATCCATTCATTAGATTTAAAACTGCAGGATGGTCTCAATATTTTGTACTTGAATGCAATCGAGAAATACGTAATTTCAGTTTGATCGCGAAAACTTGCGTTTCTTATTTTGTAGATATTTCCAGGACGGTTAATTGGGCCGGACATTCGACCCAATTTTACAGACTGTTGAAGTTTAATAGCAAACAATTAGTCTCTCGCCGGACTCTCATTAAGGCCGAGTATTAATTACTCTCGATTCTCATCCATGAAATTATTTTCATCAAAAAGAGACAAATATCAATCTCTGGATACTTCATGCCCCACGCTAAAATAGGCACAAGCCTATTTAGGTGATGGCAGAGTACATCTTTACAAAGCTGTTCTGTCAATGATAACTCGCAAGCTTCAAGTGCAACTGCTTCGTCAGAATGTGACTTTAAAGCATTTATTCAAATTCAAAGTTTAAATAACAATGAAAACAATCATGAGAGATAAATATATTAATTTATTAATTGATTAACTGAGATATAAAATAATTAAATAAAAATAAATTATCTTCATTATTTAAAGAGAATGAAAAAAAGAACGATTGAATATGCTAAGCCTGATAAAATCCGTTAATAATAAACAATTATTTTTATGTCACATAAAACGTCAAAATACCGTCACATTTCACTAACTGCAACTAATAGTGGCTTAATCCTTGTATCAATATATGATTGATGAATAGAATGAATGTGATTCAAAATTGTTTACAAGATAATCTCGGATTATCTCGACTATTTTTTGTATTTTGACGGTATCCGAGAATTAATATTTAATTAGGAATCAATCCCCGACTATTAGTACGCACATAAATGAATAAACGTCTACAAAAATGTTCTAAAAAAATTATATAGTGTGTGACATATCACCATTTTTATTAGTGCTATTTTAAATCCCCCCTCACGGTTCCCCTCTGTAATATTTCATCAGTTCCGTTGTGCTTTCCCTCCGTGTTTCTCTTTGCGCTTCCAAATAAAGCCATTAATTATGCAAATTGGGTGAATTTTCGATTGGGTCGGAAGACGGGCGCGTGGGACAGCTCCACGTGGTCCTTCTGATTGCGTTATTAATGGCCCTCCTTGTTGAATTTAATAATCCGGGTCGAGATGCTCACATTTCATGCAGTCTTTTAAGGAAGTCGATTTATGATTTTATTTTATTAAAGCAGGAATAAATTTAAAAGAAAATTGACTTACAATAGTATGTATTTTATTATATATATATATATATATATATATATTTCGTAAAATCTTGTTAATATCTTAATAATGATTAAATAAATCTGCAAATTTGTAAAAAAAATAACAAAATAAAATGGGCAGAAAGCCCTATGATCGATAGATCTTATTTGAGAATATATAAGGGGTCAGAAAATCCTCAGGTCGATAGCCCTAGACAGAGTAACACCTTCATGTATATTTGTAATTGTAATATATAGCTGTATATAAAATTTAATGTAATTGTCTGAATAAAGATATTTGTATATATATATATATAATATAAGGATGTTATATATCCAATATTCATTTATTTCATTTCTATTTTCTTGCAAACTCACAAAATAATAAAAAAATCTTTATACATCGCATTATTAATCAACAAATTTTCAATAATTCCAATCACACAAACACGTGAGCCTGAGCTCGGTTTGCGCAACGGCTCTCGTGAATTCCGTGAATAAATAGCTCAACCTGAATGCAGGAAGAATGTCGACGGTAACGAGGAATAATTAGCGTTCTGGCAATTTATGCACTCGATATTATATCGCGAATGCGCTCGGCCGCAAACGACGCCGCCTTCCAATCGCAATTAATGCAACGCTTAACGACATCGCAAATTTCAGCGTGTATGCTAAACGGGCATCGAATTAACGCCCCGCGATGGACATTGTTGCATTTAATTAAGGAGGGTTAAATAAATTAAGCGTGTTTAATTAATCGCGCGAATAATTTATGGTAAACACCGAATAAAATACGCGTTTTGTGTAATTTAAAACAAACAATACCTGCTGCGGGGTCTGAAGGGAAAAGGGATTATATTAACAGGAACCCATCAAAAACACCACACAATTTTTGCCATCCAAAGTGTAAAACAATCAAACACGTCAAAAAATACTGATCAGAATTTTGGCTTTCCGAAATTCTTATAAATAAACCTAAGACGATCATTTGTATTGACTCTAATGTCAAAATTAAGCGATGAGAAACATTTCAAATGTTTCCCTTTTTGTAATTAGGCAACGAGAAAGACCTGAAACAACTCAAATGACAAATTTATTCAGATTCAAAAATTCTAGAGTGATTGTAATGTTAAAATCGGGCAATGCTTAACTAAAACTGATATTACTTTTAAAATTAAGGAATGAGAGTTACTTAAAATGACTTTACAGTCAAATCTAGAAAATAAGAGTGATTCAAAATGACCCTACAGTCAAAATTAGGAAACGAGAGTGGTTTAAAATGACTTTACAGTCAAAATTAGGAAACAAGAATGGCTTAAAATGACTTCGCAGTCAAAATTAGGAAACGAGAACAGCTTACAATGACTTTTCAGTAAAAATTAGGAAACGAGAGTGACTTACAATTATTTTACAGTCAAAATTAGAAAACAATAGTGACTTACAATGACTTTACAGTCAAAATTAGGAAACAAGAGTGCCTTAAAATGACTTAACAGTCAAAATTAGGAAATAAGAATGACTTAAAATGACTTTACAGTCAAAATTAGGGAACTAGAGTGACTTAAAATAACTTAAAAGTCAAAATTAAGAAACGAGAGTGACTTGCAATGACTTTACAGTCAAAATTAGGAAACAAGAATGACTTAAAATGATTTTACAGTCAAAATTAGGGAACGGGAGTTACTTAAAATGACTTAACAGTCAAAATTAAGAAACGAGAGTGACTTACAATGACTTTACAATCAAAATAAGGAAACGAGAGTGACTTACAATGACTTTACAGTCAAAATTAAGAAACGAGAGTGACTTACAATGACTTTGCAGTCAAAATTAGGAAACGAGACTGCCTTACATTGACTTTACAGTCAAAATTAAGAAATCAAAATGACTTAAAATGACTTTACAGTCAAAATTATGAAAAGAGGCTGACTTAAAATTACTTTACAGTCAAAATTAGGAAACGAGAGTGATTTACAATGACTTTACAGTTAAGATTAGGAAATGAGAGTAACTTACAATGACTTTACAGTCAAAATTAAGAAACGAGAGTGGCTTACAATGACTTTGCAGTCAAAATTAGGAAACGAGACTGTCTTACATTGACTTTACAGTCAAAATTAAGAAACAAAAATGACTTAAAATGACTTTACAGTCAATATTATGAAAAGAGACTGACTTAAAATTACTTTACAGTCAAAATTAGTAAAAGAGACTGACTTAAAATGACTTTACAATCAAAATTAGGAAACAAGAGTGACTTACAATGACTTTACAGTCAAAATTAAGAAACAAGAGTGACTTACAATGACTTTGCAGTCAAAATTAGGAAACGAGACTGTCTTACATTGACTTTACAGTCAAAATTATGAAAAGAGGCTGACTTAAAATTACTTTACAGTCAAAATTAGTAAAAGAGACTGACTTAAAATGACTTTACAGTCAAAATTAGGAAACGAGAGTGACTTACAATGACTTTACAGTCAAAATTAAGAAACGAGAGTGACTTACAATGACTTTGCAGTCAAAATTAGGAAACGAGACTGTCCTACAATGACTTTGCAGTCAAAATTAGGAAACGAGACTGTCTTACATTGACTTTACAGTCAAAATTAAGAAACCAAAATGACTTAAAATGCCTTTACAGTCAAAATTATGAAAAGTGGCTGATAAAATTACTTTACAGTCAAAATTAGTAAAAGAGACTGACTTAAAATGACTGTACAATCAAAATTAGGAAACGAGAATGACTTACAATGACTTTACAGTCAGAAATAAGAAACGAGAGTGACTTACAATGACTTTGCAGTCAAAATTAGGAAAATAGACTGTCTTACATTGACTTTACAGTCAAAATTAAGAAACCAAAATGACTTAAAATGACTTTACAGTCAAAATTATGAAAAGAGGCTCACTTAAAATTACTTAACAGTCAAAATTAGTAAAAGAAACTGACTTAAAATGACTTTACAGTCAAAATTAGGAAACGAGAGTGACTTACAATGACTTTACAGTCAAGATTAGGAAATGAGAGTGACTTACAATGACTTAACAGTCAGGATTAGGAAATGAGAGTGACTTAAAATGACTTTACAGTCAAAATTAGGAAATGAGAGTGACTTACAATGATTTTACAGTCAAAATTAGGAAATTACAGTGACTTTAAATGACTTTACAGTTAAAATTAGGTAACAAGAGTGACTTAAAATGACTATACAGTCAAAATTATGAAACAAGAGTGGCTTAAAATGACTTTGTAGTCAAAATTAGGAAACGAGAGTAGCTTACAATGACTTTACAGTCAAAATTAAGAAACGCGAGTGACTTCTAATGACTTTGCAGTCAAAATTAAGAAACCAGAATGACTTAAAATGACTTTACAGTCAAAATTAGGAAACGAGAGTGGCTTAAAATGACTTTGCAGTCAAAATTAGGAAACGAGACAGACTTAAAATAACTTTACAGTCAAAGTTAGAAAATCAGAGTGAGTTAAAGTGACTTTAGTGTTAAAAAGAGTCAATTAGAATGTTTTAAAATGACTCTAATGTTAGAATTAGGCATTATTAGAGGAACACTAATGTCAAATTAGGCAATGAAAATAATGTAAAGTGACAGTACTTTTTAAATTAGGCAATGAGAATGATTCAAAACAACTCTACTGTCAACAGTAGGCAATGAATATGACTAAAAGTTGCATTATTTTCTAATTAAAGCAATGAAAGTGACTTAAAGCGCCTTTAATGTCACTAGTAGGCAATCAGAGTGATTTTAATGCCAATATTAGGTAATGAGAGTGACTAATAGTAATTGTGTTGTCAATAATAGGCAATGAAAATGTCTAAAACGAATTGTGTTCTTAATAATAGGCAATGAGAATGAATAAAAATGATTCTGATGTCAATAATAGGCATTCGTAGTGACTAAAAATGATTATGTTGTTAATAATAACCAATGATAAAGATCCTTATGACCAAATTAAGAATTAAGTATCACTTAAAGTGACATTGTTGTCAATTTTACTCAAAGGGAGTCAATTGAAGTGATTTTAGTGTGACAATTAAGGGATAGGAAGGGCTTCAAGTGTTTTGCATTTTCAATCGCCCAAACTTATAACATTTTGGGTATTTCTGAATGTGAAAATACACAGGAAAATGGAATGATGACAGTATTTTTTTATATTCTCCTTTTTCTCTGGATCTCTCTATTTCTTTGATCTTTTTTATGCATGTTGTCGTTTGACTGTACAGCCTTCCTAACGTTGATTAACCTCGATTAAAAACCGAGGCTTATGTATGTCTAACATTTATTTATACATTTATTAGTTTTACATTTCGTCGAAGCATAATGGGAATTAGTGATGGGCAAAATCGATTATTTCAAAAATCGAATTCGAATATTAATCGAATAATTTCAATAATAAAATGTTGTTTTAATCGTTTTTATTAGATGTATCATTAAATATTTAAAAATAGTTATTATAATTATTATTTCTCTAATTTATTAAAGTATTTTCAAATTCAACTATCAATTTCTTTTGTAATTTTCAAATAAATCGATTAATAAAATAATCGATTTTGCCCATCACTGGTGGTAATCGCATTTTCATTCATAACTTATTAATTTTTCTAATTTCGCCTGAAACTCTCTCGACGTCGCGTCCAATTACTTACAAATAAATTGTTGTTAATTACAATCCTTTAATCCCATTAAGCTGAATTACCCGACGAAACGAGTGTAATTTCCTCGCGTATATACGTTCTTGTTTTCGTTTTTTCTCTCCTCTTTCTCTCGCATCGTAGAAATTCCTCCGGGCTCGTCAAACACCGCCGGGCGGATTAAGAAATTTTGAAGGAAACGAGCCCGTAAATTGGATAATTAATACACGGACTGAAAAAAAATCTATTTATAATTAACGCAACGATTTTTTTTTCAACATAGTAAGGTCGCGACTATAGTAAGGCAGTTGTGATGGATGTATAAATGAATTGATATAAGCTGGATGTTTTTAATGATTGACGTTTCAATTCTAATAATTGTTGTTAGTTGATTACTTAGGTTCCGTTTATAGTGAGGCAAAACTATGCTAGATGTATAAATAAATTGAGAAAAAATAAATTTGAAAATATTTAATGAAGTGTTCAGCCAGCATTCATCTAGCGTATGGATAACTAGTGATGGCCATTTCGGTTTTTCGGACCTCATCAGACTAGTGTGTTCCATGTGCTGCAATACCTTGATGAAAATCGTTGACGATGCCACTTGAAATTAGGCAAAAGGTGGCGCTTGCGTCGCCTTTAATTAATTTTGAAAATAATTAATACATATATAAAGAATCTTTATTGTCAGTAAAATATACATATAAATGTGAAAGAAATTAACAATAAATATTATTATTTTATTTACCGACAATCGGCTATCGGAAATTAATACATTATTTCCACATTTAGCTTTTTGGCATTTTGACTTACGTGATAAAAGCTTAACCAGACTTTAATTTAATTAATTTCTTACTTAACACATGGTGAAACATTTTGGACTATAAACTATTAATTAAACACACGTAGTATTGAAACAATGCCACGTTTTTTTGTTATATGAAAATTTTAAAGGTATTTTATTTATGAATCAATAATTCAATTAAAAAAGAGTGACAACTTCTTTTAACAGCAATTCAAATGATTTGTACCAACTCAGGTATTTTTTAACATGTGAAGTTGGGTAATATTTTTCGACGTTCCTTTCTGAAGAATCGGAGAAAGACGCGTGGGCAGCGGTGAACCGTGGGAGCGCCCATAATAACCCCACACAGGCCCAGATTAGATCCCCATTATCTTCACCGCGTATTATTAACCTGGGTGGTGCGGTCATTTATGAAATTTACGAACAAACCGGCTCATTCTCAATCCCAATCCCTCGGATAATTGACCGCGAGACCATGAGAAAGAAAACCCCGAGGAATACGAAATAAAAATAAATAAAAGGCAGAATCCGCCGGTTGGCATTGTCTCATGCACTAATGATGCCGCTTTTTGGCGAAACGGATGCCTCCTTATATGCAGAAGCTGCCTTCTTCGATGTCCGTACACGGATCGGCTTCCCAGGTCCTTTCGTGCGGGTTAAGTCGTGTTCTCCGGCGCGCACATTATTAGAACTCCGGCAGCGGGAAATGGAAACGCAAGAAATAAAATCGCTGTGGAATACAAAAAAAAAGCAGCTAGCGCTTGAAAGCGGGATCAATTTACGACGGATGGGAGGGTTAAGAACAATGGGTTGGTCGATCGCGACAACAGATGTTTCGCGGTAATTGGATTTTTCTTTGCTTGCGCAATTGTAGAAAGCTCGGAATTATTTCGCGGTAAGTAGGTGTTTTGAGAATATAAGGCCGCGAGCCTCGGGGCGATTTTGCGGCTATTTATGGTTAAGCGTTTAATCGATTAATGGATGGATGAAAAGAAAATCACGGATCGATAAGCTTCACGCATTAAATCAACGCTTGATCAAAACGTCACTTTATTATCAAATTAAAATCAAATAACAGCTTACCAGCATATCTAACTACTATTAGTAAATCCTTGTGGCTTCTATTTAATAAATCCCTGTCATATGGTAGATATCTCCACTGTTGGAAAAGTGCGTACAAAATCATTATACACAAATCTGCCGTTGAAAATCGGGTAAAAAACTACTTTTTATCTGTTATATCTGTTATATCCAAGGTTGTTGAGAAACTTGTCACACCTAAACTCTTCATCCACTTATTTCATGCAGGTAGCATGGCTTTCGAACTGGCAAGTCGAACCCATCCCAAAACACTCAATCTAATCAAACAATTTTATAACACCTGCAGAACTGAATGGCGCCTCACGACCCTACCACTTCGAGTGACTAGAATAAAATGAAATTAAACAAGGAAAATTTCTAGCAATGATCAACAAAATTCGATCAACCCCTTTTTGATTGTACTTTAAATAACTGCAAATGTGTGAATCATCTTTGTTTCATTTCATTTAAGTACTAGATATTCCAAATACGTTCGTCCTTTATGATTCACCCTGCAGATGCCCTCGAGAATAAATTGCAGGTGCACTTAAATTATACCGATTTTTAGAAAGCCTTTGACAGTGTGGATCATGATATTTTAATGGTCAAGTCAGACCATTGCTTCTGAACGTTATTCAGTGTCGATCATGATATTTAGTTAGACCATTGCTTCTAACTTGACCATTAAAATATCATGATCGACACTTCAAAGGCTTCCTAAAAATCGGTATAAATTGAGTCTACCTGTATTGGCGGTAATTTGTTACAGTGGGTCCTCTCTAATCGTTAGTATATCTGATGTGCCACAAGGATCGCATCCAGATGCTGTTTAATATCTTTATTAACTGCTTTTTAAGGGAACAGTAACTTATGTATGCGTTTTTTTTATTGGATCAACTTATTTTAGTACGAAGACCTTAATTCGTTTAGCACATTTTTTTTTATTGGATCACCTTATTTTTGTACGAAGAACTTAATTCGTTTAGCACAATTTTTTTATTGGATCACCTTATTTTTGTACGAAGACCTTAATTCGTTTAGCACCTAGTGCCTAAATAACAAGTTACGACTGAACGTCGATAAATGCAAAATGGTCTCATTCTCACGAAAGCAATCAACTTTCTCTTTTGATTACGTCCTCTCTGATCGATTGTAATCACAAGATCTTGGAGTTGCATTTGAAAGCAAACTTTCCTGTGTTTCTCACATATCTGCGATAATTTCATAAGCATGCCAGCTTGCTGCCTTTACTAAGCGTTGTTTTAGTAAGTTCTCGAACTACAGTTACCATATACAAATCTCTGATTTGATTTGTTCGCAGCTCGAGTATTGTTCGAGCCCTTTTTTGCAGCGCTAGATATCAACAGATTCGAAATGGCACCACGCAAATTCGTCCGTTTCCTTAGCTACGTGGCTCCAGTTTTACTGGCAGTTATCATGTCTTGATAAATTTTCTAAATCTGTTGCTCTTACAACAAAATCAGCATAATTTTGATATTTTATTTTTAAAATTCTTAGTATTGATTGTTCTGAATTGGCTACCACGTATACTGCGTGGCAGGGATACTTTCCACATTGGGCTATATAAAGTTGGTCATTTATTTCTAAACTCTACGAGTATCGAGCATTTCCATCCTCTATCCAGCTAAACCCCTAACAAGGCAAATCGTAAGCCCGATGATTTTCCTCCAAAAATTGGCGAGGGGAGAAAATCGGTATACCTTATTTATCAATTTATTAACTAAGCTCAATACATTATAAATTACAATACTATTCTTGCTTAATAAATAATTAATTCTAAAGTTTATTTTCAGTTTTGTGGTTCTATAAAAAAAATATTTGGTTGTTCAACGTCTTCTAGAGCTTCGTTTGCCCACTTATTCAGTTTTGTCGTATCCACCTTACAAGAACATATCAATAATTGATTAATTATATCACACAATTAATCAATTGTTAAAAAAACTATCGACCGTAAGTCTTTCTGTCAATCCACCTTATTTATCCTATTTTCTTCGACTTGAAATCATGTAAGCGTTCTGAATTACCCATATACATGCCAGATTATTAGAAAGAAGCGAAAATCCTTAAACAGCTTGGAACAGAGGATGATGAATGTGGGAAAACGTGCAATATACGAAGGCAGTTCAAATATGATCGAGACAAATGCTGTAGATGGCACGCATGTAAGTTTTGAAAGTCGTGGCTTGAGTATGTGGTAGCTGGTTGCCTTACGAACAGTGTGGCATAGTTTTCGTCGACATCGGACGTTTCACGCGTATGCTACGACCATGAGTGCCGACCGTCGTTGCGCAACGTATTATTATTCGATTTTTAGTGCGCGGAAATTTTTCTACGTTTATGAAATCAGTTTGGTAATGAGTGCCTGAGTAGGGCTGCTGTGTTTAAATAGGCCAAAGTGTTCAAGGATGGCCGGGAAAATGTCGAGAAAGAACCGCATGATCGTCGACCGCGAACCAGCACCACACCAGACAACATTCGCCGCGTAGAAGAACTCATTTTAGAGGACCGTAGGATGAATGTTCGACTGAACTCGGCATCAATATTGGTAGTGTAGAGTCTATCATCCACGAACACCTTAAATATCGCAAAATAACGGCTCGATGGGTTCCTAAACCTCCAGCAAAAATTCACTCAGTTGGAAGTTTGTCGAAGCTTGTTGAAGCGATACGAGGCAAAGGGGGATGTTTTTTAACGCGAATCTTCACCACAGACAAGACATGGGTACACTATTACACTCCCGAAAGCAATGTATCGTATAAAGAGTGGAGGAAGACGGAAGAAGGAGCGCCAATCAAAGCGAAAACAACCAGGTCTGCGGGTAAGGTTATGTGTACTGTGTTCTGGGACCGGCAGGGCATGCTTTACGTCTATTTTCTGCGCAAGCAACGTTCCATCAATGCCGTATACTACTCTAACCCTCTGAAAAATCACGTAAAACCCACTTATCGCTCGAAACAGAGGAGGATTCCAGCACGAAGTGCGATTCTTCTCCAGGATAAGGCATACCGCCTTATCCCATCACAATTTCAATATTGTATAAAGCGTGAGACGGGCGGTATGCCTTATCCTGGAGAAGAATCGCACTTCGTACTGGAATCCTCCTCCGTTTCGAGCGATAAGTGGGTTTTACGTGATTTTTCAGAGGGTTAGAGTAGTATACAGCATTGATGGAAAATCCTCCCTACAGTGCGACTACCATATGTTTGGCCCACTGAAAGAGGCCCTCGTAGGTAGAAGATTCAACACCGACGACGAGGTAGAAGATTTCGTGCGCACATGGCTGTCCGAGTTGCCTATGGAATTCTTCGTTGCCGGCATCAAAAACCTTCCGGAAAGGTGGAAAAAATGCGTAAATAGTGAGGGAAAGTACATAGAGAAGCTGTACATTTTTGTATTTTTTTTGTTTTTTTTTTCCGTTAGTAAATAAACGTTTCAGAGCATTTGTCTCGATCATATTTGAACTGCCCTCCTACCATCGATGAAATGAAGCACAATGATACCAAAGCCTTTAAATATATAAACTCAGGAGTTGTTCAAGTGTCATGTTACCAACCATGAAATTAGGGAGAAGAAGGATAATATTGTTCCTAAAGGTTCAGCAATCGCTATTGGGTTACTTTTTTGCCGTGAGGGCTGGGATTATTAAATTCACAACAATGACGCCTATTGTTGTGAATTTAATAATCCCAGTCGGAATGGCAAAAAAGGAATCCGATTGCTGAACCTTTAGGAACAATATTATCCTGCAATCTGAAGAAATCCAGCGTGTACATCGAGGATGCATTGAGTGATGCCAAACAATATGTAATAATCGGTTAAAATTTCATTTAAGGAGATGACGAAAAGTATAAATCCGTGAGGGCCCTACTAATAAATATCTTGATATTCATAGTTCCATGGATTGAACACTTAATTACTGCATTTACATGACAATAATTATTACAACAAAAAAGAAGAAATACGTCTCATGCCTTAGATTCACGACAACTATCTAAGAAAGGATATCATAGGTTAGCAAAAAAAGAATCGTTTTGGATCCACTGGCAGTACAAATTATCTGTCATATAAAACAAATAAAATTCCAGCATAAAAACGCATCGAGGAAGAAAAAGCTAACCGTACTTTAACTACACACACTACTAAACGATTAATTAATGGTGCAATAAATCTGTATCAATTAATTACACCGAATGCCCGATTAATCCAGCCCGAGGTGAAACCATTACGTTACGCCTGTAATAAATATGTAACGATGCGATGCATCCGAATTGGGCCAAAGTGCGGCTAAGATTCGTTCAACAGATAAGATAAATCCAGTTTATGAGATCGCGGCGGAGTTCCGTGTATGATGGAAATTAATGTCAGGTGTTTAGTGCAGATAAGAGAGGTGCATTATACGCGGAGGGATCGATGTAAATCACGGGGTCATGGAATTTAGGACGGAGCAAATTGTTGGGTTGTTGAATTTATTTGAAGCCTACAGAAATTTGTTCAAAACTATAACACGATCGAGGCTATTCCGTAAAGGAAATTATTATTTATCAGCATAGTCTAAACAGCTTTTGTAGTAGATACAATATATATAATTGTAGCTCATGTAGACGTGAAAATTCTATTTGTTTTTTTTTGTAGACATCCAAGGGTTTCATTTTTTTTTTCTAACCGTCAGAATATAGTACTTTTTGATTATTAGGGGCACATTGAAATCTGGTCGCGATTTAACAACGATAAGTATTTTAAAAAAATCGAAATTTTGTTTGGAAAACGGTTACCGGCTGCTAGTAGATATATAAAAACATAGAATGTGAGATTATTTAATAACGTACACTTTAAACAATTTTCTGTACGGATTTGCCCCGAATGACACTATGGTCTATGGTATTCAATGCTCTTAACACGTATGTCACATTTTTTTATATTTAGTCTTTTATATATATATATATATATATATATATATATCAGTTTTAATATGTTAATTTACTATTTTTAATGGCCACCATTAATAAAGGAATATTATTATTTTAATTTCAATAAACTTAAAAAAAAACAACAAAATTATTCTGCAGAATACATTTTATTCTACAAAATTATTCTGTAGAATACATTTTATTCTACAAAATATATTGTTTCTTGTTTTTTTTTAAGCTTAATGGCAGTAGAATAAAATGACATATATATTAAGAGGATTGAATGCCGTAGACCATAGTATCATTCGAGACAATTGTAATTTTGCAGAATATTTATTTTTATTTTATTTTATTTTTTTAACATTAATGAGAGTAGAATGAAATGGCATACGTGTTAAGAGCATTAGATACCGTAGACCGTCTTTCCCCTTACTTACATGTCCAACCTGTGCATACCTTAGAAGAGTAAGCATATGCAAATGCTTAGCGAGACAAGGATAAACAAACCTAATATCCACTGAACCACACCTCCGAATGCGCGAGTATTGAAAGTTCCACCATTTCTCCGCGAGATGGCAGATTAGTCATCATTTTCCAGAATTTCTATTCCATTTTACTCGATAATTACGCATTTTGGAAAATAAAGTAATAACAAACTTATATTCAACACCAAAGTGTAAAGAGCTCTAAAGGCTTAGTTTTCCATGTTTCTTTTTATGACTTAAGAAGATTACATCTAATTGTTGTAATTATTGTTTCAGCTTGTAATTGTAACGGATTCTCTCAGAGATGCTTCTTCGACCAGGACCTCTACCAGAAAACCGGCCACGGCGGGCACTGCCTAGACTGCGCCGCGAACCGCGACGGGCCCAACTGCGAGCGCTGCAAAGAAAACTACTACCAACGCGAGGATCAGTACTGCGTGAACTGCAATTGCGACCCCGTCGGTTCCCGTTCGCTGCAATGCAACTCTGAAGGCAAGTGCCAGTGCAAACCGGGCGTCACCGGCGAAAAATGCGACCGCTGCGATGTCAACCACTACGACTTCAGCGCCACGGGTTGCAAAAGCTGCGGCTGCAGCGAATCCGGCTCGGCCAACAACCAACCCAACTGCGATCCGTACACCGGGACTTGCAGCTGCAAGGAAAACGTCGAGGGGAAGCGCTGCAGGGAATGCAAGCCCGGGTTCTTCAACCTGGATCACGAAAACGAATTCGGTTGCACGCCTTGCTTCTGCTACGGACATTCGTCTGAGTGCAACTCCGCTTTGGGTTACTCGAAATACCAAATTGAGTCAGCGTTTAGTAAAAGCAGTGAAAGATGGAAGGCCGTTGATTCGGGGAATAATTCATTGGATATCCAGTACAACGGGCTCACTCAGAGTATTGGGGTTTCGAGTGTCGGGAACGAGGTTGTTTACTTCCTAGCGCCGGATCGGTTCCTGGGGGATCAACGCGCTTCTTACAACCAGCTGTTGCAGTTTACATTAAGGATCGGCGAGAATAGGGCTGTGCCTACACCAACTGATATAATTCTTGAAGGGGCTGGGACTTATATAACGAGTCATATTTTTGCTCAGGGAAATAGCGTTCCATCGATTCATGTAAGTAATTTAAAAAGTAAGATCGAATTCACCCCCTACACCACCATTATGGTAGATGGGGATTTTAGATTATATATATATAAGATCGAATTCACGATCCTTGAGTCATCAGCGTCAGTGTCATCCATTTTTTTTATATATAAAACAAACTACCTTTTTCATATTTACTGAAATGTTCAGCTATCATTCATCTAGCCACTTGAAATTGGGTAAAAGGTGGCGCTTGCGTCGTCTTTAATTTATTATGATTCCTTTTTCTTTTTTTTATATACAAATAGTGTAGCAACTTGCTTCGTTGCAACCCCATTTTTATGAGCTTCATGCTTAAGTCATTTATGGCATCAATTAAGCGCAAAGAAATATTGAAAACGTGAAGAATAGTCTTTATGCATGAAACAATACGCGGATTTTTCGGAGTATAAGGCAAAACACCCCGAAAAAAAAAAAAACATGTGGCACCCAGGTGCACAAACGCGGAGACTGATAAGGGCAATTGTATTAGTAGCAATTATAGCACACCCTCATTTTGACAATATTTGTCAATTTATTGTTTGACCAATTATTGTTATTAATGAAATGCGTGAATCATCTTTGTTTCATTTTATTTAATTATTATTATAAATAGAAAAGAGTATTATTTATTCACTTGGTCACAGTTTATTAATTAATTTCAAATCATTTTTATTTAATATAATTATTATTATTTGATTTGTGGGGCTGTAGTAGCACTTCGACCTAAAGATCTTTTGTGCCTGCCCTTACGCAAAAATAATTTAATTTGTTACCTCATAGGATATACCTACCCTTTGGAAGTACCCTGAAAGGTTTTTAATCTTGAAATATTTTAGTTCGTCAAAAGTGGGGAAGTAGTTCCTCTAGAACTTTTTCTCAAAACAGAATCTACACGTTTAGTCAGCGACTAATCCCATGTTTTTCAGGTGGACTTCTACTGGGACATGTCTGTTAGAATTCCTGTTGGTAGTTTGATGTCTTTCTTGTTGAGTAGCCATAAATCCCTTTTGGTAGTGAAGTATGTCCAACCTGTCATGATTTTTGCTGTCTCAGCTCCCCCCAGTAGCGTTCTTTCTCTCTAGCCTCAATGTCCCTTATTTTTGCCTTTAGGAATTGTTTGGTAAGGGGACAGATGGGTTCAGGGTTTATTGGAACTAGCTCAGCCCCTTTTTTTTCGGAAAAGAATCTGTTATTTCATTGCCCTCTATTTCCTCATACCCTGACACCCATATTAGGCTTAATTTGTTGCATTTAGCCAGTAGCATCAGGGAGTTATGGCTCTTCAAAACAAGGCTCGAGTTCTTTGCCGGATTCAGAAGAATAATTGGTCAATAATAATAATAATAATAAAGGAGCAAATATTGACAGCAAGATTGCACTTATGACCTTGTTGTCAATATTTGCTTCTTTATTATTATTAGTATTGACCAATTATGTTCCTCGTACGATACCGAGGACAACATCAATAGGAAGTATTTTCTAGTCAAGACGTCAATCAGAAAAGAACTAAGTGATTTCTGAACATTTATAAACTTTTTAGCTGCAATTTACAACTTATTTTCAATATTGTTATAACTTTTCCTACGAGTAATTCTTTTCATGACAATGCTCGGCCACACATTGCAATAATTGTGAAGGATACACTCTTGTGGCTAGAATTGGACGATCTGCCGCACCCAGCGTATTCACCACTTGTTCAGATCATTGCAGCATAGCTCGGCTGGTACACGCGAAAAAAGTACGAAAATGATTGATTTAATCAAACCTACATCATTCTTTCAACACTGTATTGCCATGCTGTAAAAAAGTTCGGCAAAAGTTGTGGAAAATCATCGAAAATATTTTGATTAATATATCTCGTATCAATGTTTCTGAATAAGTGTCTTTTTAAAGTGGAAAAATGATCACAATTCATGCAAGCACCTAATTATAGCATGTCTCTATTAATCATAATAAATTAAAGACGACGTAAGCGCCATCTTTTGCCTAATTTTATTAAATGTCTCTATTGATTAAATCGATCATTTTTAAATATTTAAACACTCATTTTCTTGAAATCAAATAAAATGTGTAAACAATTATTAAAAATAGTTGATTATATTTTTGTTTTCAATTTTAGGGGAACGAATATAAGTTCAGGCTGCACGAGAGCCAGATCTACGGCTGGTCCCCGCGGCTCTCCGCGAGAGCGTTCATGTCCATCCTCACCGACTTAACGGCCGTCAAAATCAGAGCCACCTACTCGCCCGGCGGAGTCGGTTTCTTGGACCACTTCAGGCTGGAGACCGCTTCGAGGGGTGTGGCCGGAAGATCTGCACACTGGGTGGAACAATGCGAATGCCCACAAGGTAATTTAATTTATGTATACAGGGTGATTCTTAACTAATTGCGAGAAATTATTGCTCTTGATATTTAGTAATGGGAAATTTTAAAGACGGTGTAGTAAAAGTTTTTTTAATAACGGATATAACGAATTAATTATAATAATTTTTATTGCCGAACAGACAAAAAAGCCCAATTACAGAGTAATTAGCAAAATATCAATATGAAACATTAACAATAACAAAAATAAAAGATAATGGAAAATAATATATCAAAATAATGACGATAGCAATCATGAAAATTAAATAAACAATGACAAGAACTAGACATAGACAGGCGGAAAGACCTTCGGTCGTTAGCCATTTCATGTAATATACAAGGTGTACAGAAAATGAGTGAAAAGCTTTAGGTAGCGTGACTCTTTGACTAATTTTTAAATAAAAATATTAACGAAAATAAGTCACACGGTCCTTCCTTAAGCCTCACGGGCCACTTAAAAAAACTATACATTTGGCAACGCTGGATCAAACAAGTGTGCTTTTATCCTGTTTACAACTGCTACATCATCCGCTGGAGGTGTTGCATACACCTTTTCTTTTACAAACGAGCGTGCGTCGTCGCCAGATCTATTTTCATTAAAAGAATGCTTCTGATGAAGTTATAAAATTGTAAAAATATCCGATTTATTAATCATTTACATCAATGGAATTATACACGTGTCTAATTGATTGTTAATGCTATTGATTTTTCACAAAATATTTAAAAAACAATACTAATTTATAGTCACATATTTAAAATTCCCAAGACCTCGTGAACCTCAATGAAGAACTATACAACATTTTTTTATTTGGAATTTCTATTTAAAAAAAAATTGAGTTACCTGAAGCTTTTCACTCATTTTCTGTATACCTTGTATGTGAATATAAATCTACAAATACATTGTAAATAATTACCTAACTATGTATAAATGTTACATGAATAAAGATATTTAGTAATATAATATAATATAATATAATATAATATAATATAATATAATATAATATAATATAATATAATATAATATAATATAATATAATATAATATAATATAATATAATATAATATAATATAATATAATATAATATAATATAATATAATATAATATAATATAATATAATATAATATAATATAATTGGGAAGTCAGGTGTGGTGTATGGCACCAAACCATACTTCACAGTATTCAACATTAAAACTAACAATATATTTAAGAATCACCCTATAAATTATGTGATTAGAAGTTGAAGCAAGATTGATTTAAACATAAAGAAACACTTACACACTTTTATTATTAAGGGGTTAGGGGCACTCATAATTTTCAAAAAATCGATTTTTCAAAAGTATCAGTATTCAAAAGTATAATCCTTCGACTATCATATTTCAAAATTTCATGGTGATCCGACATGTAGAAGTATTTTTTTTCGACCGCCGAAGCGAACAGTGCAGGTCATCGGGCTGCGACCGTGCGGCGCTCCAGCCGCTCCGAACGCTATTTCTCTCGCGCTTGTGTTCATGATGCTCATCCCTACGGTCCTGAAACAGTCATCCAGAACAAAGAATGTGTCGGTCACGTTCAAAAACTGATAGGCTCCAGATTACGCGCGTGTAAGAAAAAGACAGGAGGATTCGGCGGCAGAAATAAACTCACTGGTAAACTTATTGATAAGTTAACAGTTTACTATGGGCTAGCAATAAGACGACACAATCAATCTGTTAACGGCATGAGAAACGCAATTTGGGCAACTTTTTACCACTACAACTACGATCACAAGCTGTGTCCAATAGGAAGGGACTCTTGGTGTACCTGGCAGCGGGATTCATTCCAACATGATTATGTTCAATTTTCAGCTGATGTCTCCAAAGCCATAAAGCCAATTTATACCGACTTGACGAAGCAGGAATTACTCGAACGATATGTGGGTGGTTTCACTCAAAACAACAACGAGAGCTACAACCAGCTGATTTGGAAAATCTGTCCGAAAATCCTCCCAACGATCGTCCAAATTGCGACCTATACAGCAGCTGTTCTCTACAATGAGGTGTTCTACAGCATCCTGATGATCTTACAGGCGATGGGGGTGAACTGCGGCCCGAATATCCACAGGTTTGTTTCCGACAAAGATGAGCAGCGGATAGCGCTCAGTGACAGCCACGCGCACGCTGCTACCAGGGAGGAGAGAATGCGACGAAGACAAGAGCGAACGAGGAGTCTAGACGATTTCCTGGACTCGGAAGGACCACAGTACGGGCCCGGAATCGACGATTCACTATAAGTCCATTTTTATGAACGTACAGAACATTTTAATGCTCTCCAAAACTTCAAAGTCGTTTTTCTCGAAACGACATTTTTCAATGCGGTGCCAATGATTCCAGCCAAATTTCTGAACGGATCTGGATTAAATTTGGCATAATTGTTTCTAATTACATTGTTGTGTACTTGGACGAAGGAATTTACGTTCTGATAAAAATTACTATATTTTTGGCATGCTAAATCAACCAAATTTTAAGTCATAAAACGCACTTTTTTTTCAAACGGCCGCCATTTTGTTTAAAATCACTGTATTTAATTTTCCTTCGTTCAAGTACAAGGTTTTTATATATATTACTAAGATCAATATCAATTTTGTGTTTCAGATAAACAGTATGACCTCTGGGATTGGCACCGCGAACCCTTTATTCTGAAAGGCGCGCCCCTGTACACAGACTTTTTGTGTGTGTATACACATATTTTTTCAATAAAATTTTTTTTTATAAAGTAGAATAAAAGACCTTTTTAACGTAGTAATATCTTTTTACATACAACCATTACTTTTCGAGAAAAAAAATTCCAAAAAACACCTAAAAATCACAACTATGACTGCCCCTAACACTTTTATTATTAAGTACTTGTAAACCATAGAAAATGTTCACATCGTGATCGAAATGTAATTAAAAATTTAAAAGTGAAGAAAAGTGTTGTTTTTTTTAAGTTTAATTCATGTAAATGAATAATTATATATATTTTGTATTTATTACGAAAACAATTGCTTGTTTAAAATTCTATGGTTTCACTAGATTTTGTCTCTGTAATATAACTTCTTTTATCATTTTTTTTGTAGGTTACGTTGGACAATATTGTGAATCCTGCGCGCCCGGTTTCAGACACTCGCCATCCCTAGGAGGACCGTTCATGCCGTGCGTCCCCTGCGACTGCAACAAGCATGCGGATATCTGCGATTCAGAAACGGGCCGTTGCATCTGCCAGCACAACACTGCTGGAGATAACTGCGATAGATGCGCCAGAGGGTACTACGGTAACGCGCTGGGAGGTACCCACGACGATTGCCTCCCTTGCGGGTGTCCCAACGGCGGTGCTTGCATACAAGTCGACGAGGATACCATTTGCGTGGAATGCCCGACTGGGTATACAGGACATAGATGTGACGCCTGTTCTGATGGTTACTTCGGGGATCCCACGGGGAGATTTGGACGGGTGACGCCTTGCCAGCCGTGCGAGTGCAATTTGAATATTGATCCTAACGGTATCGGGAATTGCAACACGACGACTGGAGAGTGCTTGAAGTGTATTCATAATACAGGAGGACCTAGATGTGATAGCTGTTTACCAGGTGCGTATAATGATTATAGTCTGAAGATTAATATTGTGATTCATTATATTGGCATCCGGGCTATTATACAGTAGTTGAGTCATAGAATTAGTCATACTGACTAAGAAATCATAATAAATGAAAGACGATGCAACCGCCATCTTTCGCTTATTTCATACGCTAGATGAATGGCTGAACATTTTATTAACTGACTATGAAATCTTTTTTTTTTTGCTTGTACACAAATAAAATGAAACCCTACACAGTTTAATGGTCTGAAGAACCTAAACAAAACGTTTTTTACATTATTTGTAAATAAAACAACGTTTTCTCTTTTCTTTTGTAGGTTTTTACGGAGACGCGTTGGCTTTGCCCAAAGGCGACTGCCAGAAGTGCAAATGTATGCCGGAGGGCACGATCGACGGCCCCGACGGTATTTCCATGTGCGACCAAATCACCGGCACCTGCAACTGTAAACCCCACGTCCTCGGCCAGAACTGCGACACCTGCGAAGAAGGCTACTTCAACATCATCACCGGCGAAGGCTGTTCCTCCTGCAATTGTGATCCGATCGGTTCGCTCAACCACACTTGCAACATCAACAGCGGACAGTGCTATTGCAGACCAGGAATCACTGGGTAAGATACACTCCGTAAACTTACAAATTTCGTAATTTCAATAATAATTATGAAAAATGGTGATGTGTCCTTCATGGTACTTTCCCCGATGAATTCGGTCATATACGTTTTTGAATGAAGATTTAATTGAAAAGGAAAAATGATTGATTGAAAAAATGGATTGTTGTCTTTTAAAGTTAAAGCCGAGCACTTGGAAGGATTTTATAATTTATTGTATTATTTCTTACCTTACAATGACTTCATGACATTTCTCCACATTCTCTTTAAATATTTTTAAACTTGAGGCGTTTGCGAATCTTATTTTGAATATGACGGCACTTGGACGTTTTATTTGACAGAAAAATAATTATTTCAATAATTAAAGTCTCCACAACCAACATAAAAATAATTGCTTATTTCTAAGGGAATTTATCAGGTAAACGAAATTCTTCTGCTTATAAAATGAAAACCAAAGGTCCTACAATAAAATTTTTATAACAGAAATTATTTATTTTCCAAGATTTACGACTTTTATTTGAAACATTTATCTATACGAATTAAAAAAATGGAAAATCGCTAAGAGTAAAGTTGCATTTAATGAGTTTTGATTCTAACCAAAAGCTTTTCAGATCATTCCACTGTTATAAAAAGCTTAGAAGTTTGAGTTTAATCCATTCAGCCGTTTATGCGCTTTCGCGGAAAAACACATACAGGCATTATTTCAAAACTCGATGGAATGGACTCAGGGGACCTCAAAACGTGCATATTTGTTGAAATTGGCGGTTCGAAAATTTTCACGATCACAATACTTTCCTTTGGATAGGGGAAAAAGTAAAAATGGAATCGTTATATGTGAACTGTCTGAACTATTTTGTTTTTAGTAGTCGTAAGCGAGTTACGTGATGATGATTTGGTTAAATAAAACACTAAAGTTTTCTGTGCTGGATATTTATTTGTACGAAATTTGCATTTCGATCAGAAAATGATCATTATCAATGGATATACAATTACAAAATATCGCAAAAATAAAATGAGTTTATATACGAAGGTGCGATAAGTACCCATGTTAGGCAAGAAAACGCATATTTTTTATTTCTCAAAATTATCTTCTTTATACATTTCTAACTTCCCATCCAAAAAAAAATTATAAATTAAATCACTGATCGATATTGTTCTTTATCCATGATAGCAAATAAATACGAATTTCTTGACTGTTAAAACAAAACTACTACTACGATAAATATGTGTAAAATGTTCACAGTTATTTTGCGTCAGTGGTAGTATTACGGATATTTATCATACAGCCCTCGTATATTAGATTCGCATGAGATTAGGTAGGGCAATTAGGAAATTCCGGATTAAGTGTGTATTGAGTAAAGGTTGAGTAAATACATCTTATGCTAATGGCTAAAAGGGTGATATTATCGACATTTCATCGGGACACCAAAAGAATTCTCGTAAATTTAGCAAAAACACCAACCGCTCGTGTTTCTGCTAAATTTACGGGAAGTAAATACTTCTTTCAGTACCTCGACAAAACATAGGTAATATCTCTCTTTTGTTAATTATCATAGGATGTTGGGATACTTATGGTGAGTTGCTATTGATAAACCCTTTGTCACTGACAGAGAGGGTGCCATCGTAGTCAACGATGGAAAGATTTTGAGCGATAAATTGGGAAGGCATGGAGTTTGATCGTGGGTACATTTCACCATATTTTGTTAAGAGTACTAAAAGTGCCAAAGTGGAATTTTAAGATAATCTAATCCTCTTGAGTGCGTAGAATAGGAGAATATGGTTATGATGCTTTACACAATGAGTTTTTGAATGTAGTGGAGAAGGGAATTATTGATTCCATTAATGTTGTCGGAATATCCATCGCAGATCCTTTCCTTCTAACAATAGCAGAAGTAGTAATCACAGAAATCCCCAACGTAAAAACAACTTAACATATCTCTTACTCGTCACAATCCCGAAAATTTAATTTTTTGTAATCACTTATTATTATTATAATCGAAGATGAGATAATCAGGGCTATTCTGATCTCGATGATAATTACAACAAAAATTAAATTTTCGGGATTGTGACGAGTACTTTTAACTATTTATTATTAATACCTGTTAAGTTTAAGTTCACTATCATCCATCCACGTTATTAAAAACGTATGTGCTGGTGAAGTCGACATATGTGAGGAAAAAACGTAATCGACGTTATTATAAAATACATATTCTTTGTTTCGCTTCTATTTTTATTTAAAAAAATCCTGAAGCAATGAATTGTGTATGTTATTTTCGTTCATCACAATTACTCAACCTCAATTTTTCTTAACTTTTTTTAGTTTACGCTGTGATCAATGCGAGGCCTTCAAATACGGCTTCTCGACGAAAGGCTGCACCAGCTGCGATTGCGACCACATCGGCTCGAAGGACCTCCAGTGCGACGCTTTCGGGCAGTGTCCGTGCTTGGAGAACGTCGAGGGAAGGCGCTGCGATCGCTGCAAGGAGAACAAGTACGACAGACAGAGGGGCTGCATCGATTGTCCCGATTGCTACAACTTGGTCCAAGAGGCGGCACGCGTGCACACCAGCAAGCTCCAGCAGTTGCGATTGATTCTGGATGACATCGAGAGGAATCCGACGGTGATTGATGATGATAAGTTCGAGGAGCAGTTGCATGGAATCCAGGAGGATGTCGCGGATTTGAGCGAGCAGGCGAAGGTCGGCATGGGCGGGGACGAGAAGAGTTTGATGCAGAAGCTGGATGATATTACGAAGAGGCAGGACGGCGTTGATAGGATTTTGGAGGAGGTTGAGGAAAATATCGAATTGGCGAATGCTCAAGGTAACTATTAAATTGAAAAAGAAAAAACCTTTATTGGCATATAGATAACATATTTACAAAAACAAAATTAACAAATTTTTCTTATATCTATTTGCCTCCTTAATTTTATTATAATATCTATGCCTGATCCATCTTCACTCATCCATTCGTGCCACCCATATCCAGTCCTTGCATTCCTCTGCAATATGATCCCACGTTTTCTTTCCATTTCCACAAAATACACATCTTCCATATACTTTGCTCATCCATGTCTGTCAAAATTTTGAAACTCCCTCAAATTCCTTCAGTTTCAACTTATAAATCTCCGATTCAAAAATGTAAAACTAACTTTGATAAAATGTAAATTAAATTCAAATTCTTTCCTCTGACCCACACTTAACCTTAGCCAAGGTAACCCTTTTCCATTTGTACAAATCTCTGATTGTGAGGTACCTTGGCGGACTCCCAGCTATTAAATTATATATTTCTTATTAAAAAAAAAAAACAACAAGAAAACAGTTTGTCGAAGGTAGAACTTTTTTAATAAAATTTTCTTGATTCTAAAAACTGTCATTTCGCGAAAACTAATCCTGTCGAAAAAATGATATTTCATGGTGTATAGATATTTGGATACAATACTTCGATTGTATCGTCGAAGTATCTCGGCTAAACTGGTGATAATTTCAGACGGTTCAAATCAATAAGAATAAAAAATTAGAACAGATTAATTATTTCTACGTTCGTGATTTTTTGGAAAATTGGCCAAGGGTTTCGAAAACCATTTTTCGATACGAAAATATATTTTATCGAATTCGCCTTTATTCACCTCTCTCGTCTCATAATCTCAAACTTGTTCTATAAGAGCAAGCTTAATAAAAACTCTGGTCTGACTGAGCTTAAGGTCGGGAAAAAAATACTTGACTGGCAGAGCTTAAGTGTCAAGATTGCGAGCGAAGCGAGCTTAATAAAAAATCCTAGACCTGCAGAGCTTAAATGTCAGGAGCAAAGCGAGCTTCTATAAAAAAATCAAGTTTGCGAGCGAAGCGAGCTTAATAAAAATCCTGGACTGGCAGAGCTTAAGTGTCAGGATTGCGAGCGAAGCGAGCTTAATAAAAAATCTTGGACTGGCAGAGCTTAAGGTCAGGATTGCGAGCGAAGCGAGCTTAATAAAAATCCTGGACTGGCAGAGCTTAAGTGTCAGGATTGCGAGCGAAGCGAGCTTAATAAAAATCCTGGACTGGCAGAGCTTAAGTGTCAGGATTGCGAGCGAAGCGAGCTTAATAAAAATCCTGGACTGGCAGAGCTTAAGGTCAGGATTGCGAGCGAAGCGAGCTTAATAAAAATCCTGGACTGGCAGAGCTTAAGGTCAGGATTGCGAGCGAAGCGAGCTTAATAAAAATCCTGGACTGGCAGAGCTTAAGTGTCAGGATTGCGAGCGAAGCGAACTCAATTTAAAATATTGATGATAGTTTTTTTTATTATTTATTTATTTGCAGATCAGTTGGCTAAAAATAACATCACGAACACAAGGGACAAAATCAAAACAGCCGTGGGTGTAATTGACGACTCCCTCGATATGCTCTCGACGCAAGGTAAGGTCGCGCTGGACAAAGCGAAAGAGCGCGCCAAGCTCTTCGGGCAGCAGTCCGATAAAATGACAACGATCGCCCAGGAAGCCCGCGAAATAGCCGAGGGACTGCAAGCCCTCTCCGCCGACATCAACGAGCTCGCGGGCGACGCTAAGAATCGTTCCATCGAAGCCTACGACCTGGCGAAGAACACCACCGATCAGCAGAAGAACATCACGCAGGAAATCCGCTCGCTGCGCAGCGAAATTTCAAATACGGAGAATAAGCTGGGGAAGGTGAAGCAATGGGCGGAGGACGCGCATAGTAAGTCATTGGAGAATAAAAACAAAGCTTTGGCGCTGCTCACCGAGGCGAAGAGTCTGGTCGTGCCGGACGTTAATGTCGGGGAGATGAAGAAGTTATCGGAGCAGATTCGCAACGACTCGCAGAAGCTGATCGACGAGACGACGGCCTTGATGGATAAGAACGAGGAGTTGTTCAGGGATATCAAGGAGCAGCTCCTCGTGGCGGAGGATCTTTTGGAGAAGGGGGAGGACAGGTTGGAGTTTAGCAACGACTTGTTGGGCGACATCGATCTGGCTAAAGCGCAAGCCAGCAATGCTGTTAAGTTGGGGGATAAGACTCTCAACGATGCTAAAGCTATGTACGAGACATTAAGTCGTAAGTATCAAGCATCATTTTTTTCCCTCTAGAGTGCTTTGATTTCTACCATATAATCAAAAACTTTTCTACTCTAGAGTGCTTTGATTTTTTTTATAAAAAAAATATGTTGGCAATAAAAATAACCATACCCACATAGCACAAACACGTCCATTGGATATACATTGAAAATCCAATTTCGAATATTAGAATATCCGCGGATATCCATTAAGCGTCCAATGGAATTGCAATTTTTAAAATGTACCGAATAAATATTCTATGGATATCCATAGGATATAGTAAAATAAATATCCATATTTAATTCATGAAATGATATCCATTGAATATTCATTACAGAATATACATTGAACGTATTGCATATTTGGACATCCATTGAATATTTTATGCTACGTGGGCACGCTATAGGTTATATTATTCTACGAAAAAATACAGAATTTGATTTGATAAATTTTTGCAATTTCGGAAGTAGCTTTCGACAAGGAAAACTAAGTTCTTACTGATTTGAATAATAATTATACATGGCGTTTTATTTGATTTTATTCACTGCTGCTAACAAAATATAAAATACAGAAAAAATCGAAGCACTCTAGAGGAGTAAAATTCTCGATCATATAGTATTTACGATTACGTATTGACTATTCAAACTTCTACTAAATAAATCAACTTGACAATACAAATTCTCTTTTTTTTCAGAATTCGATAAGCAAGTTCGCGAGAGCAAAGACGCCGCTCAGCAGGCCCTGGACAAGATTCCCGAAATCGAGATGCTGATCACCGAAGCGAATAAGAAGACCCTGGAGGCGCAAAACTCGCTGATCGGGGCGAAAGAGAACGCCGAGAACGCGCTGGAAAGGGCCAACAGCGCCAACGAGCTCGCCGCTAAAACCTCGGAAAAGGCCGACAGGATCATGCTGGAGGCGGAACTGCTGAACAAGAACGCCACCGGTCTGAAGCAGGAGGCCGAACTGATGGCCGACAGAGTGCTCAACACCGAGCTGCAGTTTAACGCGCTGCAATCGCAAACTGAGAACAACGGGACTCTGATTAATGACGCTAAAGAAAAGGTAACTCATTTTGAATGTGTACAATGTTATAAACGACTTCAAGAGTAATTCTTTTAATTGAGATAGAAATGAAAGCTTCTTTATATTTTTTTGTTTTAAATACTAGCCCATATGTTTTTTTGTTAATCTTTTTGTTTTCAAAATCCCATTTCTACTTGAAATGGTTTGACCCCCGGTATTATGTAAATTTATAATTACATAATATAATAAATATAATTTAGTATAATATTCTTCTTTACTTCACATTATTTCTTTCTTCAGGTCGGTAGAGCGCAAAAGGACTCGCAAGAGGCAACGGCGAAAGTAAACGAAATCCTCAAAGACGTCGAAGGAATAATGAAGGAACTGGACAACCTCCCCGGTTTCGACGATGCGGAACTGAACCGACTCGAGGACGAACTGAAGAAGGCCGAACAGAAACTGAAGGAGGCGAATTTGGACGAGCTGCTGAAGCAACTGCAGCGCGAGCACAAGGACCAGCACGCGCTCGTCGACGCCTACAATGCAGAAATCGAGTTCCTGCGGCGGGAAGTCGAGAACGTAGAACAAATCGCGAAAGCCTTGCCCAACGGGTGTTTCAGGAAATTCGTCCTCGAACCCTAAATCACGATTTTCTCATATATATTTTTTAGACTGTACATTTTTTTGCAGAGAAGAAAAATGTATTTTAACCCCCTGTTAACATCTTGTATTTTTTTGTTTTTGTTTATACGTATACCAAAGAGACGATTTTTTTTAAAGGATTTCGTTTACGACGCACCGACCCCAAAACTATTATTTTATTTGTAATTTTGTGAATATTAAGATGTTTTCCTTCCCATCGATTTTTTTTATTAATACTAATTAAATTTAGGTTTTAGCATAAGTTCTGTATACTTTTATAAGTTGTGTAAACTACGAGCGATTTTTTTTTGTATAGAGTAAAGTGAGAGAATAGGAAAAAATATCCTTTTATAAAAATGAATGAATAAATACATAAATAATTTGTATTAAACAAAACGTGTTTCTTTTATTTTCAATTGGGTTCTCAATCTTTTCTTGAGAATGACGATAAATCGAAACTATTCGGCGAGAATAAACAAATCTTAAGAAACAGTTTTAATAATATTGAATTATTATTTAAATATATTTTATAACAAAAACTAAAATGTCATTATTTAAAAAAAAAAACAATGAAAATATTATTTGAATACAATAATAATAATGTTTTAAAGGATTACACCAAAATTACCGAATTCACAGACTCTTAGAAGAACACGTTTTTTTTGCGTTTTTGATTCTTAAAGAGTCCAGCTATATTTTTTCCAAAAAATCATTTTCCTAAGTCTCCTGAGACAGCCAGAAAACCAGAAAATAATTATAAAGTTGAATAATATTTGAAATAACGAAACATTTTGTGTGATTGAATTTTTCATTTCGCTCGCAAAAAGTATCAAAAAAATAATTAAACTTTATAATTATTCTCTGGCAATCTCCCATTAAAATTTTCCCAGTTTGAGTTCTCATTCTTTTACAAAAAAATTGCCTGAAATGAAGCTGCTTTGTGAGTTTCGGATTTTTTTTTTTTTTGGAGGGGGGGGGGTATGTCGTTTAATTAGAAAACAATTTTAAGGAGGAAATACGAAAGAAAGATGTTTTCTCCCAAAAAACTGAAAGAAAAAAATCTGAAAAACTCTTGAAGTCAATTGAAAAAAGTGAGCTATTTGTTTTCCCGAAAAAAAAAATCATTTGCCCGGAAAGTAGTTGTTTTAATGTGCATTTGTTTAAAGTACTTACGTAACGTAAGTCAAAAGTCATCGAACTAAATGTGGAAATAATTTATTAAGTATTTTCAAATCATTTTTAAGAATTTCCGGCTACTTAAATAGCTCCGCGAAATTAACCTTATAGGAACGGTTCAATTAAAATTACTTAATTCAGAGACAACTTAGAAAAATAAGCTTTTCTGCATTCGTTTTTTTTTTTTTTTCAAAAACTAAGCAATACTTTCAGAAAAATTTCCAAACGCTTGTATCCATTAGAAAAAAAATCGTAAAAACTATATAATTATTATTAAAAGCACAAGTTTAAGACCCTGTAACTCCACACTCAATATTACAATTTCACTTATATTAAGCTTTAGCGCAAGCTCAAAATTTCAGAAATTATTTCCATATTTTATTTATTAATCTCAAGCTTAGTTAAGTTTAAATTAATTCACAAACAGAAAATGCAACTTTTCTCCAAAATTAATTATTTTTTTATTAATGAAAGCACAACTTTAAGACCCAATTACCCGACACTGAACTTTACAATATTACTTATTTTAAGCTTTAATGCAATCTCAAGTATTCCTCGAACGATTCCCATGTTTGGTTTCTAAATCTCAAGCCTAGTTAAGTTTAAATTAATTCACAAACAGAAAATGTACCTTTTCCCTAAAATTAATTAATTTTTATTATTGAAAGCACAACTTTAAGACCCAATTACCCGACACTCAACTTTACAATATTACTTATTTTAAGCTTTAACGCAAGCTCAAGTATTCCTCGAGCGATTCCCATGTTTGGTTTTTAAATCTCAAGCTTAGTTAAGTTTAAATTAATTCACAAACAGAAAATGCAACTTTTCTCGAAAATTTATTAATTTTTATTAATGAAAGCACAACTTTAAGACCCAATTACCCGAAACTCAACTTTACAATCTTACTTATTTTAAGCTTTAACGCAAGCTCAAGTATTCCTCGAGCGATTCCCATGTTTGGTTTTTAAATCTCAAGCTTAGTTAAGTTTAAATTAATTCACAAACAGAAAATGTACCTTTTCCCCAAAATTAATTAATGTTTATTATTGAAAGCACAACTTTAAGACCCAATTACCCGACACTCAACTTTACAATATTACTTATTTTAAGCTTTAACGCAAGCTCAAGTATTCCTCGAGCGATTCCCATGTTTGGTTTTTAAATCTCAAGCTTAGTTAAGTTTAAATAAATTGACAAACAGAAAATGCAACTTTTTCCCAAAATTAATTAATTTTCATTAATGAAAGCACAACTTTAAGACCCAATTACCCGACACACAACTTTACAATTTTACTTATTTTAAGCTTTAACTCAAGCTCAAGTATTCCTCGAGCAATTCCCATGTTTGATTTTTTTAATCTCAAGCTTAGTTAAGTTTAAATTTATTCACAAATAGAAAATTCAACTTTTTCCAAAAATTAATTAATTTTTATTAACGAAAGCACAACTTTAAGTCCCAATTACCCGACACTCAACTTTACAATATTACTTATTTTAAGCTTTAACGCAAGCTCAAATATTCCTCGAGCGATTCCCATCTTTGATTTTTTAATCTCAAGCTTAGTTAAGTTTAAATAAATTCACAAATTAATTAATTCTATTTATTAAAAGCATAATTTTAGTACCCAATTACCCGACACTCAACATCACAATTTCACTTATTTTGAGCTTTAATACAAGTTCAAGTAATCCTTATCGATTCCCATTTTTGATTGGTTAATCTCGAGCTTAGTAAAGTTAAAATTAATTCACGAAAAGTCCATCAAATTGCGTTCAATTCAATGTAATTTCAGCTCAAAGATTTATTTTTAAAACCATAGCTGGATTTTTCTTGGAGCGATTTCGACCGTTTCTTCCTTAATTTTAAGTTAAGTTATTTAAATTTATTTAAAAGGTATTTTTTACTAAAAATTTCCGTTGGTAAATTAATCTATCAAGTTCACGTTTAGCGTGGAGATTTCGATTATTCCAGCGAGATTTTGAAGCTTTCCTGAAGAACGCCAGTTAATTTTACGTCGAGCTTTAGTATAAAATCTTTCCTCAAGAACACAAGTAGATCTCAATATTAGTTGAAAGAATGTGGGCTATTTAATTAGTATATCTGTTGCCTAATTTTTACATCGCAGCGTCAAATTCTCCAAGTGAATTGAATCTTAATTTAATTCAAGCTATTACAGATAAATTAAAAAAAATAGAACAATAAATATTTGTCACACACAATCGATTCTTTCCCACGCCGATAACGGTTCTAACAAAATTGGAGCAAAGATAAGACGAGGAGCGTTCCGCGGATAACAATCTTATCAGCCCGCGTAGATCTCAACATTGCCTCGATGATAATACGAAGAAGACATGTCAAATAAGTGGATTTCGTTGCTGGTAGTCGTCGTTTGTTTATCTCGGAATAAAGGTAAGATAGGTATAAGATATACACACAAAAAATGTCTACAATTCTCTAAGGAATGTAAATATGTAATAATATAAAGGGTTTCTTGAATGAATTTTTAACCTGCACTTGGTAAAACATATTACAGTATGTAAATTAATTTGAAGAAAAGACATTTCGTATTATGTTTAATTAATTTTCTCACTTAACCCGTGGTGAAATATTTTTGAATTAATTCAGGATGATTTAATTGAAATTAAAACACTTGGTTTGTTTCACTTATTTAAATAAGTGTTAAATTTAATATAAAGAAAACGCTTAACTTTTTTATTACAATTATATACTAACTTAATAAAAGTGGTATAAAAAGTTAAGTGTTTTCTTAATATCAAAATTGAAAATGTACCACGAAGTGAACGCCTCAAAGATCCAAGAATTAATTTGTCAATTATTTACATTATTATACATTTTAATTCAACTTTAATGAATAACTCACGTTTCGCTTTGTTTACATAACTTGGATTCTAAGAATGATACACTTTTTATTTTGTGCAACTTGCAATCCAAGTAATACAAAGAACGTAAAAAGTGTTTCATTCATTAAAAGTTGATTTTATCCCTCGTGCAATAAAATGCCAATAAATTAATTTCACTCAATTTCAAAATGTAAATATTAACATTATTAATTTAATCGTTGATTTCGCTTTTTTTTAAATAGGTAATGAAATTGAAGTGAGAAGATGCAATTGCTACATGTTGGGCACGTTCGAAACCCCCGACCAGAAATCCCTGTGCGACGTCTCGACGGGAAAATGCAGCTGTTTGAAAAACGTCGTCGGGATGAATTGCGATAAATGCAAGGACGGATACTTCGGGTTGTATTCCGGAAAGGGTTGCACTTTCTGCCGGTGTAACATGCTGGGGAGCTTGAAGCAAGAATGCGATGACGTTTCGGGGAAGTGCTTTTGCAAAAGAGGATACACTGGGTAATGAAAAATTACTAACGTATAAATGGTTGTATTTTATGTTTGTGTCTTTTTTTGTTAGATATAAGGTGTGTTTGCTGCAAATAGTTGTAGAAAATGGGACAATGCAATATACCTACCTAAGGGATACCCCCCGGCGAGAAACACAGTAAATTTTATTCAAATCGAATGGAACATTCGATTGTTATCAATAAAATATTTTTCATTAATTTTTGTATTCATATTTTGGTCTCAACAACCTAAGGTTAAGCCATTTCAAAAAATTAGCAGGACATTCTTTATATAATTGTTTTGTTTCACCAAAATATGATTATTTTCTCCGACAAGTTTCAACTTTCGTCGAAATTATCCTTGATATTGATGAAAAAATTAATAAAAAAATCTCTTTTTTACACAATATTGGTGTTAAACACTTAAGGGTTGATTTCTTTGAAAAGGCCGTTTGGACGAAATTGTAAGGTCCTTAGAAAAATACCTTTATTTGGCATACCGACACAAACAAAATAAGCTCGATTTTATTTTATTTGCTTGCCTAGGTATTTGCACGTGTTGAATGGAGAGACTAGTGTGTTATTGATGGAAATTTTGGGGGACTGTGGTGTAATTATGTGGAATTGGATAAAGAGTTTGAATTTAGTAGAATTAATTTTAATGCGTCATTTTGAGGCTTGTACCGAGTCGAAGGAAGTTTGTAGTGAACTTTGAGTAGATTGAGCTCAAATTGAGCATGGGTGATGAGGGCTTTGTCGTCACCGAAAAGTATCGGGATGGGTTAAAATATGTGGGGTCAGGATTGTATATATCGTAGAAAAATTTGTGGGGATAAAGGCGAACCTTGAGGGACACCTTACAAGATTGGAACTGAGTCAGAGATTTTGACATATTCTTACTTGGCAGGATCTGTTGGAGAGGAATAATTAGGTGACGCGTAATATGTAGTGGGAAGCATTTGCAAATTAGTCCAACATGCCAAACTGTATCTAACGCAAAAATAATACGACCTTTCAAATGTTTATTTTACTTATCAGAAATGAGGATGGATGGGAGAATCAATCGAACAGCTGAAGAGTTTTTGTTTAATGAGGAATTTTTATTTTTATTTTCTTATCTGCGCCATGTTATATGTGTGTTAGTCAAACAACGGTTAGATGGAAATTCAAAAAGTTTTCCGATAACTGGAAGAAGGGTAATAGGACGGTATTTGGAAACTAGTGTGGGATCATTTTCGGATTTCGGGATGCAAACAAGTATTCCTTTTTTTCCATTGGGAAAATAATTTTTGCCTGTCTATTTGTTCATCAAAATTCTAATATTAATGATTTTATCTGATTATTCAGTTGGTTAAATCGTTGTCTAATAGAACAGTCATCATTGAATTTAATATTTCTATAAAACTGACTTTTATATTTTAGCAGTCTGTATTTCATTTCATTTTATAATAAAACTGTTATAATTCTGTTATACAAACAAAGTTAAAAAAGTGTTTTATTATAATCTTACACAATGTATAACGAAGTAGAAGCCTCAGTGATCAGTAATTTCATTTCATTTTATTTAATTTTAGCCACAAGTGTGAAAAATGCATTAACGAAAGTCCGATCATCAAAGGAAAATGCTGCGAATGCCCCGAAGTTTCATCGACATCGAAAAATTGCGACGCAACGGGAAAATGCAATTGCAAACCGCACACTCATGGCAAAAAATGCGATAAATGCCACGAAAACTTCTACTACGACAAGCAATCCGGTTGCACTAAATGCGGAGCATGCTACGATTTAGTGGAAATGGACGCGGAAAAACACGGCACGATTTTGGAAAACTTGAAAGAATCAATCGTGTCGTTAAACAATTCCGCTTTAGAGAAGGAATACGAAAATTTCTCAGTTTCGATTAAGAATTTAAAAAGCAAAATCATGGGAATGAAACCGTTTGTAATTGAAGTAATTAGCGAGGATTTGGTTGTTGCGATGGAAGACGTTCTGAAGGATTTCGATTCGGTTAAGGCTGAATTAAAAAAGGTGCTGAATAAGAGAGGTAAAGTTGCCGAAAAGGTGAATTCGATTCAACGAAAATTCAATAACACCAACGGGTTGTTTAAATCCGGAAATAAAATCATCAAAAATGAAAGGTAAGGTATAAAATCTTAAAAGGGATTAAACAAACAAAAAATGAGGATGTATGAGAAACGTGAAGATTATATTAATAATTCAATGAGGTTAATAATAATAATGTAATTTATCTTCACTCCGTTACACATTGTAGGTATATTAGATTACATACATTATAAGACATGAAAACACGTCATAAAACAAATATTTAACAAATAAGTATGTACTTTCTAGTATGATTGAAGTATTCTTTCATACTGCATGGTTCTAGCAACACTAAAAAGTCGCATAATGTTTTTCTCATGCTAGTGTAGTTTTGCGCAGTTTTAACACTGGGTAGCAGATTATTATAGATCTTTATACACGTATAGTGCGGCCCTCTCTCAAAAAAGCTCAATCTGTGCTTTGGGAAGTTGTATTCAATACCATTTCTTGTATTATATGTACTCTCTAAACGGGATTCATTAAAAAACAGTCTGTTTTTCCATAGGAATTTCGAGGATTCAAGAATATATATAGCGTAGAAATGTCCGAAATGTATATTTAGTCCAATAAAAACAAAAAAAAACAGTATTATTCCAAATTAGAAAAAAAAAGTGCTCTTATTTTGTGTCACTACAATAAAAACTCACAGTACTATACAGGGTGTTTCAAATTCGAGTCTCACCATGGGGATCTCGCTTATTATAAGAGATAAAAACTCACAGTTAGTCTGCTGTTCAATTTTTTTCTGATTACAGGGTGTTTCAAATTCGAGTCTCGCCATGGGGATCTCGCTTATTATAAGAGATAGAGGGTAGGTTTAAATTCGGCACTTTTGCAGAATTTCATGCTGATTAATATCCCGTTGAGAAAACTGGGCTAAGTTTTTTCGTTTTCGAGAAAAATGAAAAAAACTGAAAAATGCGATTTTCTTTTTTATTTATATCTTCGTTATTTAAAGCAATATTTCACTGCAATGAAGAAATTCTTATAGCACTTTTTTATGATCTAATCGATGGCGTACTAATTTTACTAATAGCATGTTTCGTTTCTTCTGGACCATCATCAACTTTTTTATTTTTTATGGGCGCCATATTGTTTTTTTATCACATTAAAATCTTCAATTTTTTTCTGATTACAACTATATTACATTTGACATATTTATTCTGATAAATAAACACAGTATTAACAAAATATTTTTTTAATACTAAAAAATCACGCTTGCCATGAAATTAAAAGTAATCAATAGAAAATATGATGTAACTTGTAGCTCTGTGAATATAATAAGTATAAAAAAAGTTTTGCAATGGAACAAAGATTAGTAATGTATAGTACTAATATTAGTCAGAAATTGGACTCATAGTACTATACAGTATGGTTATTAAAGTACTAATTAGTAATGTATAATTCTATAGGTAGTCAGAGATTGGACTCATAGTACTATACACTATTATTAATGCACTACTATCAATGTATAGTACTAATATTAGCCAGAGATTGGATATGGAATACAAGCTATACATTTTATACGATTTATATTTCCATAAAGGCACAAAATGGCATGGAGTGACCTTGTAAACTAATGCTTGTTGCGCTACACTCTTGATGGAAAAAAATATTACTATTAGATGGAGAATTACACTTGTTTTGGTCCATAATGTTTTTATTTTCAGTTTCCTGACACGTGTTTCGGTCTTCGCAGACCATTATCAAAGTTGAAACTAATTACTCATGAAAAATGTACAACCATATATAATTGACGGACAACCCCGCGATTAAAATGCTGTCAGCCTGTATTAGCTCCTGTTGGTTGTTAAGGACGTTAATCCCCTTGTCGATTGTCTTCTTGATCTCTAATCCCTCCAGCAGGTTAAGCTTTCTTCCCTTTTCGCAAAATTTAAACAACTCAGAGTGTTTAAAGTTAAGTATACATGAAAATTAAGTGTAACAACAAATCAATGGAAGCCAAAAGATCTGTAGATAAAGCAACAACTTACTGGTTAGAATTGGAAAACAGAAAATGGTATTCAAGACGAATTTTCCTATGCGAACACCTTAAAGTTATCCACATGGAATTAACAAAACGACTGGATAACATAACTTTGGATTATTTTCTCTCGGCCACCATAGAGAAAATTAACCAACAGGCACATAAACATTACACCACGCAAAGGAAAAAACTTATAAACCTGAAAAATACCACAAAAACGAAACATGACATACAAGTGAAATCAACACATACATTCTACTCACGTATGATAAACCTGTCGGATACAATTTTCAATCAGGAGGAAGTGAATCTACTGGAGAAAGGATTAAAATATTCTCCCACGCCATCTAAACTGAATGAACAATTTGAAGAATTGGCAATAGACACGGAATTAGCATTAAACAGAGTCGGTAAAACAAGCAACCTGGATAAAGTACCCTTAATGAACATCATAAGGAGAGACCTCAATAAAGAAAAATCCATCAGAAAAAGAAATAATCCAGAAGATAAAATCAAATAATAAAAAAGTGCGAAGAGGATGATCTCATTATATCCAAAGCCGATAAAAGTAACACAATTACAATACAGAACAAAATACAATACGTAGAGAAAGTAGAAGCATTCATAGAAGAGAGTAAATTCAAGCTTTTAAAGAATGATCCCACAATAAAATATCAAAAAGAAATAGTCGAGGCGATAAAAATAACAAAAAATATCCCAGAGGAGCATAAATACAGATTAAAGGAAATGAACCCAACATCTCCAATCCTCTATGGATTCATTCATAAATAAAATATGCCGATTCGACCAGTGGTTTCATATTGTCAAGCTCCTACGTATAAAGTATGTTCATATATAAATAATCTTTTACCAGAACTTATACCGTGCAGATCAGACTACTCCATAAAAAAACACCAGTGAATTTTTGACAAAAAGCCAGCACATCAGATTCAACAAAAAAGTGATTTTAGTTTCGTTCGACGTAAAAAGTCAATTTACCTCTATACCGGTTGCAGAACTAAAAAATACCATCAAAGAGATGATTTACACATGGAAGCCCCAACATCACCCATCTTTGCGGAAATTTTTATGAAATCATTCGAGGATAAATTATTTAAACGAAACAGCACAGCATTAATAAAAAATATCATATTCTGGTGCCGATATGTTGACGACGTATTTTGTATTTGAGGGAGATCACACCGGCAATTAGATTCTTTCTTGTTAGAGTTGAATAAAATCAACAAGCAAATCCAATTTACCATGGAAAAGGAAGAAAACGGAAAAATAAATTTCCTGGATTTAACAGTAGAAGCAATTCAGAATAAACTTCAGTATACGATCTATAGAAAACCAACCACAACAGACACTATAATTTTCAAGTGATTCCTTTCAACCAGTACAAATTAAACAGTCAGCACTTAACTCATATATTCACCGGCTAATAACAACCCCAATGGATAAAAACAAATACAATGAAGAGCTCAACATAGTATATGAGATTGCCAACAAAAATGGATACAAGAGAAATACAGTCACGAAATTTATAAATAAGAAGAAGAGCGAAATATGAAAACAACATTACTGTACAGCACAAAACCGGACAAAGAAGAAAATATATACGCAGCTATCCCGTTTTTAAAAAATACCAGCACAAAAATTAAACAACAGCTAAAATCGCACAAAATACAGACAATTGTCATCAATAGGTTCAATTTAGCAAGAAGACTAGTGAACAACAAAATCGAGACGAAGGAGAAACATATACATATGTCAAACAGGCAGAAATTTTGAGGTGCGGTATAAAGAACATCAAAAATCAATTAGGGACGGAAAAACAACAACAGGATTATCCGAGCACTGCATTAACACCGGACACCACATGGGAGAGATGTCAGCGATAAAATTGTGCAAAAAGGGAAGAAAGCTTAGCCTGCTGGAGGGATTAGAGATCAAGAAGGCAATCGACAAGGGGATTAACGTCCTTAACAACCAACAGGAGCTAATACAGGCTGACAACATTTTAATCGCGGGGTTGTCCGTCAATTAATTACCTGCGTCACTATATATGGTTGTACATTTTTCATTAGTAATTAGTTTTAACTTTGATAATGGTCTGCGAAGACCGAAACACGTGTCAGGAAACTGAAAATAAAAAACATTATGGAACAAAACAAGTGTAATTCTCCATCTAATACCTGTAAACTAAAGTGACAGATCTGCAAAAATATTTGACGTTTTTAAATTCCATAGCCAATTAAAATATTAATCAAAAATGCATCCCAAATTATATAAAAAATCGATTTTACACCTTTTTTTGTAAAAACTAAATGTCTAAGAGCTTCGAGTTATAGGAAACTTTTGATACAAACGTGCATTTTTTAATAATAATAATAATAATTTATTACGGAATCACCTTTTTACAAAAATAATCCAAACAAAAAATATATGTACCAGTGTTGAATTTAAGGACAAGTTAAAAAAATATGACATTCCATTAAAAAAAATAAATTTGAGCCACTTAAGGTCCTTGTTTAATTATTTTTTGGGCCACCCTGTAAATATTTTGCAATTTTACCAATTGGAAAATAGAATATGTTCCATTGCTAAACTTCATTGGAAATTTCCCGTACATAACCTAAATACTTTTCCAGGGGCGGATGGGCATATAATAAAATACAAGGTGTTCCATTAAAAAAATACAGTACTGATAATTATATACAGCGTATATAAGTTAAAGATACATTACACTACCATAAAGTAAACGCTCATAGTACCAACCTGTTAAAATAAACAGTCTTTTATTTATATTAAATAAAAATGATTTGAAAATAATTAATAAATTATTTTCACATTTAGCTCTGTGACTTTTTACTTAAGTTAAACAAATGCACATTAAAACAACTACTTCCCGGGCAAATACCCACGCTGGACATTAAATTACATAATGTACACTTGCTGTTGGATATCAATAAAATATTGTATAATGCAACAAATTTTGATCCGAGAAAAATTTAATGTAAAAACAACAAAAGGAACGTTACTTAATTTAAGGCCATCTGCAGACACGTGTTCCGGGATCTATCCATCGTCAGTACAGCTATGCCTTACATAATTTAAAGATGTTAAAATAAATTAATTAAATTAATTCAAATACAATCAGCAAAATTAAATCAATTATATTAAATCAAATTAAACTAAATAAATTTAAATTAAACGAAATTAATTCAATTCTTTTATTTAATTTATTTAATCTTCTTTATGGTGGTTGTTGGTTGTGGAGACTTTAATTATTCTAATAAAAATAGTTATCCTTTATCCTACTTATTATTTTTTTTAATTTTATTCAACTAGATATATTTCGGAAACTATGTTTCCATCTTCAGTTCAGTAGTTGAATAAAAAAAATAAGTAGGAGAAAGGAAAACTATTTTTATTTAATTAGTGTTTTATTTATTGTATTATTTTTTTTAATTTAATCAATATACGTGTTATCAGACTTCTTTAACACATTTGTTTATTTCTTTATTTCAAACAACAAATCAAGGAAACTAATCGAGAAACTAAACAACCTCGTATTGAAAGCGCAGCTGATAAACACCGGCTTGGAAAAGAGGACGATTAAAACGGAACAACTGAACAAGCTGGTCGAAGATGTAAAAAAGTTGCAAGAAAAAACAGTGAGTTTGCTAAAAGCGAATTCCGAAGATTTATCGGAAATAAATAAGGAGATTGAAAGAATCGAGGGCTTCTCCGGTAAAATCAGAACCGTAAAAAAAGATGCGGTGGAAACCCTGGAAAATGCTGCGGATTTAAAAAAGAAGGTTTCTGGATTGAGGACGCCTGGGGATTTTAATTTGAAGACATCAGCTAATTCGGATTTCATTCGTCTTGTTAAGAATAAAGTTGCCGGCTTGAAATTCCCCGCAGTGAATTTCGATTTGGGCGAGTTGAAGAGTAAATTGAATAAGGTGAATGAATACGTCGGTTATTTTGAGGATGTAAAGAGGAAGAATAGCGAAGTGGTTGACGAGTTTATGAAAATACAGACGCATTTTAATATGAAAGGTAAATTAATTCAATAACTATTAATGATATACAGGGTGAGTTTTGTTCGATGTTCTCTATGGGGATCTCGGAAACTATAAGAGATAGAAAAAAAACGGTTAAATGGGGAAAGAAGTATAGTTTTATAAGATGAATAAAATGACACTTTCAAAATATTTGAAAAAGTCAAGGGTAACTAGATATTTTGAAAAATGTAAAATGTGTCAATTTTTTGAAATCAATATATCTCTATTATTATCATAGATAGAAAAAAAACTGTAGAAGTTGTAGAAAATTTTACACAGATTAATAACAAAAAATCAAAAAAACGTTTTCGCCCATATTTTGGGAGATATGACACAAACTTACCTTTTTTTTTAAATGGAAATAATAGTTGGCTATGACTTTATTAAAAGGGCTATTTTTTTCCTTTAATCCGATATAACATATGCCATAGTTATTTTTAAAATAAAATAAGTTACAGTCGTTTTTAATTTTACCATACACCAAAAAATAGTTAGCCATGAAAAAGACAAAAATAAAACACTTCTTTCCCCATTTAACCGTTTTTCTATCTCTTATAGTATTCCAGATCCCCATAGAGAACATCTAAAAAAACTCACCCTGTATATTGATATCTGTTAATATTGATATTTTTCCGGAAAGTTACGAACTTGAAAATTATTTCCAAAATTAACTCATGATCAATTGTTTTGCTTTGCTCAATGGAGAGCTTTAAAGCAAAAAAATCTTAATACTTTTTTTTGCTTTAAAGCTCTCCACTGAGCAAAACTATACATTGTTAGAGCCCAACGCAAAATGTTGCGATTTATTTATTCGTAATATATTTTATTGATTCAAACAATTAGGCAGAAGGTGGCGCTTGCGTCGTCTTTAATTTATTATAATAAAATCAATCAATCAAGAAATAATAATAATTTACTAACATTTTTACAACTGTACAATATTCCAAATCGATTAATCATTATAATATTTTTGTTCACCTAATAATGTTATCAATTCGTTGAATGTTTGGCTGCAGCTATATTGTATGCTAATATTGTTGTACTATTGACAATGCAACAACCATGCAATACAATCCATGATGACTATTATATGCAACTCAACTTACAAAGTGTATGTATCTTAAGTTACTTATAATATGGTATGGACATACATATATTATTTGCAACCCGATAAATATGATTTAAGTAAATATTGAGAAAATATTTCTAAAGAAAATTTGATATAATATTTATTATTAATGCAATGATTGTTAAGTAGAAAGATTGCGCATCAATATTACAGAAAAAACGTTTATACAATATCAGTAACATTACTAGAATGTTGCCGTAATTATATATATTATATTAATATTTACAATCATGGTTGATAAAAACATCAAAAAATGGGTATCGACCATTGGTCTTTCTACTGCCGTAATTAATTTAATGCAATATTTTATTTTAGTATCAGTGGACAATATTTATATAACATAACTTCGTGAAATATAGATGTTTAGATGTTACCTTTCTTATTTGGACATCCGGTACAATTCGCGAATTGGCTATCTTTCATTTTTAATTCATTTTATTATTATTAAGAACAGAATATTTTTTTATGATTTTTTTTTGTCATTATTTTTTTAATTTTTAGAAATTGTATTAAAATTAGATGAAATCCAAAAGACAATCAATAAACTAACGCAAGATTGTCGAGCGCTCGAAACGACTTTCGACACTGATGTGAAACCCAACTTGATGAAAATCGAGGAAAATTTCGAAAAACTCGAAACGGCCAACGTCGACGAAATCGAAAAGCTCGAACAAGATTTACGCGCGGCACAAACCAATCTAGACGGAATCATAAAAACCCACGAAACCGCTTTAGAAACACTCCGCAGAACTCGGGTCGATTTCGAAACGATCGACTCGCAGAATCCTCTGGGTGAAATCGAGGAGAAACTCGAGGAGGTCGAGACGGTTCTGGGCGAGTTTTCGAAATACGCCGAGGATTTGAACGGGTTGATTTTAACTTACGAGGATTATATTGTTTTCCTGCGAGGGATTCCTCTTTATAACGACGAATTGGATGACGTTGAAAGGGAAATTAGTTTCCTGGAAGAATATTTGGAACAACTTGACTTTTTCCAGCGGATTAAGATTCAGTTGGAGAATGAAGTGGGGAATCTCGAGGGAATCCTCGAAGGGCTTCCTGAAGAGAAGAAATGGTTATGCAGCGCAAAAACCATTACTTAAAATAAGCAAATAATAAAAAAGACAACTAATATTAATAATAATTTTATAAAATTGAAATGTCCAGATATCTTGTTTGTTTACTTGACGTTACATTAATAGCAGATTTTATATCAGTTATTTTATTGAACTTCCCAAAACCTAAGTATGTACCCCTTATTATTATTATTTCGTTTCTCCCTGCCCCCTTGATACCTGCAGCCTCCAGATACATAAAATATAATAAATAATCGATTTTGCCCATCACTGAATTTTATCTTAATGTACAATGAAAAAGTCCGTAAATAATAATTAATTTCAAAATAAATTTCAAGAATTGTACAATTAATAATTTTAATAAATTAAAGACGACGCAAACGCCACCATTTGCCTTTTTATTTCATTAAATGTGAATTAATAATTTAAATATTATAAATATATATATATAGTAATTGTATGCGTATTTTTGAAATACCCGCTTGCGTGCGCGCTATCTAACATCTTGGAAAGGAAGTATGTTTTATGTTGGCAGAACTTATCATGTTTTGAACATAGATGTTTATTTATTAATGCAATATTAACATCTATGGTTTTGATAGGGCTATCTTCATGTTATTGAATCATAAACTAAGATTACAATTTTAAGATTATGAGTAGAAATTTCATAGATAAAGAAGTAGAGTTGCTAAATCCATATATTTCGCAGTAAACGCGACAACGCCTTATTATCTGTTATTATTATTAATTATCTAATAATTACATACATATCACACCGTTTTTATGAAATAACTGTTTTTAAATAAATTCCTTAAATTAATTACGAGTATTTATATTTTATCTTTCATTATAAATAAATTTAATTTGAATTTGAACGTACCCGCTGGAATCCCCCATTCCGTGTTAAAATTTGATCACTGCGCCCCTGGTGGATTGGGTTGAAACTAAACGAAACGCAGAATGAAAGGTTAACATAAGAGTTATGCATCTATAAAAATCAATGATTCAAAACATCAACATCAAATTAATCCGTGACCAAAGTTTTCTCACAATTCGATTATTTGTACGTAAATAAAACTTTATTATAAAATCTCAAGGTGAGTTATCTTTCTAAATCAAAATATTTCGTTACAACACGAAAGTTTTTAAGCTTTATTTTGTATTTATTTGAATAGTTAACCTCAAATATTAGGAAATAAAAACATATATATCCATTAATTTCTGCTTTAATACTACTTATTTATTTATAATTTTAATAACATTAAAATAGGCGAAGTGTGTAGGAAATGAGCAAACTTTAAATGCACCGAACTGAAATCATGAACGAAACCGCAGAGCTGTCCCTCGTAAATGATCCAGAAGCAATAAACGGTTGTGAAAGTAAACACAAAACAAAACCCTCGAATTCTGAAATAACCTCAGAAAACAATGAAGCAAATTTAAAAAGGACAATACACGAAACAAATACAAAAAACACAGAAAATCTTTACGTGCGATCAGCTGAAAGCAGCTGTCAGGACAAAATATATTCCTCGCACCTTCCCTTGAAGAAAAGGAGGATATCGGCTTACAGGGATGATGAAGAGGAGATGAAGTTTCCATTGAAGCCCATGATCAGTATAGCGGAGCTCATGGAATCTGCGGGACCGTACTTTTTAGCTAGCGAGGATCGAATAGGACGGGATTTGAATTATTTGATTACGTGTACGTATTTAATTTCATTTAGTATTACTGTTATTTAATGTTTTTTCTTAAATGTCTTTCTGAGGACTCGTGTGGAGTTTTGAAAACGAGGGGGAAATGAAGAACCAGAAGAAAACTGAAGATTTTAATAAAATTCATGCATGCTTTTTTCATTAATTAAAGAAATTGAATGAATTTCTCTGAAAAATAAGATAAAAATGGAATAATACAAAGATATTTCAAATCTATAAAATAATTTTCTTTTTATTAATAATATTTTTTTATTTATTATAAATTAAAACTGCTTAAATTGAAAATCATGATAATTGAAGAGATTTGTATTTACTTCGCCACAGTTATTACTGAGGATTTTGGACGGTGTGGTAAAGTTGTGTATATTTTTCCATACTCATTGATCGAAAACTTCTATTGTAGTGTTTTGAATTTTTTTATTTAAAAAAAATATGTTGTTCTTTATACTAATTTCTTTATTTATTTAATTTCAAGGTAAAAGTGGCCTGCAATTACCAAATGTTAAATGTAATGACTAGACGCACCATCGAAGATATAAAGTTTCTCTGAAATTTTTCTGTAAAAAAAAGGTGATTTTTAACTGTAATTGATAATCTTATGTAAGTAAAATAAAATATAATAATAACTTAATTATATTTACTGTTTGTCTACTGCTATTTATTAATTCAATTATTCATCATTTTCTATCGTATTACACGATTTCTCCATTCCATGGAAGATTTCCTGGACCACGTCGGAAATTCCTTTCATTTTAAAATAATAAATATTTGAAAATACGGCCTCATTTTCATTAGAAATTAAATGAATATTCGAGACTATTGTCTAAGGAAAATGTTAAATATACATTTAGCGCTAGCGGTGATTCCCCTATCTTCATCTATGATTTTTTTGATACTATTTACATGCCGATAGAATGCACAGATAAATAATTTACGATAAAGTCGCTAGATGGCGCTAACATATTTATCTATGAATGAAGTAGATTCATTTCATTATAGTTTTCTATGATATTAACTATTTATCTATGAATTCTACTACTAATCTCTTTCTTACAGGGGGAGCTGAAGTAGATTCATTTCATTATAGTTTTCTATGATATCAATTTTAGGTTATAAAATCGAAATTGAACATAACCTCAAAACGTAAAAATTTCACCCATTACAAAACACTTTAAACTTCGCCGGCTGGCTGTGAATTTTCGAAAATGTTCACGAGATTGGCCCTGCGTGTAACACCCTTGCTCCAAAGGCAGCTTTACAGAGCAGAACAGAGCCAGAAACTGTTTTGTCTCTGCACGAAAATTTCCACAGTCGACACAACACAAAAAACACAAAACACTTTGAAATACACACAAATAAGGCGTTTGGCGAAAGAAGCCAGCAAGAATGGAGAAGAGGAACGAGTTAGGGTTTATAACGGGATCTTGACTACGCAAATACGGACGGTTAAAGTAAGTTTAGTCGTGATTTGTATGTAAGTTTAATTTTAATTATTTGTGTAAGTTAATTTACATTTAAGCTTAATTTGCATAGTTTAAGTTGCATCAAGATGATTACACATAGGTCCAATTCACAATCGCTCGGGAACGGAAACGAACCATATACAGAAAAGCCATAATGCCTGTTTCCTGAGCGATTGTAAATGGAAACACATTAATCCTATGAATCATCTTTCTCGTTTCGTTTTGGTTCCTGCAAATTGTGAATCAACCCTTAAAGATATATTTACATTTCTTTGTTGATATTTATTTTACCTCTAAATATAAAATATTCTATTATTGATAAATAATTTTCAAACACAAAACATGAGCGCAATGGGTTAAACAGTTTAATCAAATGTAATTCTATTCTCAATGCTTTTGTTTGTCAACCAAGAATAAGATGTTTAAGATTGTTTTTATTGTTTTATTTTCAATTTTCAGTGGTTTTGTTTGTCGACGAGCATAATTGGAATAATTTCACAGCCGTTCATATTCACGCAGTTATCTTCAATGAATAATTTTCCGATATTACTAGTTGGATGTACGTTCGTCGGATTCTTCACTTTCGTCACTCCACTGCTTTTGCATTTGATCACGAAAAAGTATATCACTCACTTGGACTATAATGACAAGAAAGGGACTTACATCGCCAGTACTGTCAACTTTTTCTGCATGCTGAAAGAGGTGAGTGTTGGAGCCACATACAGAAAATCCTTGTGATTATGAATCGATGTATGTAAATCTTTTCCGTTCTCGTTTTCAAGTTATTGTGAGTCAGCCCTTATATTCTAATATTCTTTCATCATTCCAATTTTGTATTAAATGTGTTTGTTATTTATAATTAATAATTTTTTTTTTGTTATACCTCATTTATTAGACTGAATTCAAGCCGGAGGATGTGAAAGTCCCAGACGTGCCGGGAATGTTCACCACGTTCTTGGCGAAGGGAAAGCCCCTGTTTCTGGAAGCGAGGGCTTTCGAAGACCCCTCACATTACATTAAAATTATGGGCTACGATAAACCAATGGATTTCAAAATGTCTGCACCACCGGAGAATAAAAATGACGAGGAGAAGAAGTGAAAGAAAGTTTGAGTAATTAAGAATAAAAATAAATAGGTAACACGAAATGTATTGTTTTCATTTAAAAAAAAAATTGTTCCAACGAAATTTGTGATTAATATATTCTTTATTGTTTTAGTCAATTGATTAATTAATTACAGGCACAATTGCCTATGCATATTTCTGCTATGTATACTAAACGATGGTCAACCCCATTCTATATCCTATGGTACCCTATGATAGATAACTTCTCTGATTTATTACTTTTCTTTAATTTATTGTTTGTGAAATAATAAATTCTTTAATTTATTGTTTGTAAAACAATAAATTAAAGTGTTTAATATTTTCATTTAAACTTTTCTCTTGTGAATAAAATTAATCAATGATGAAAAGTAATAATTCTTGATTGATAAATAAATAGATTGTTAGCCCTTCACAATTTAAATTGTGAAGTAAGGTATAACAATCTTTTTATATATGATTAAACACTTCAAGTAAACTCAAAAACTATATAGTTATTGTTGATGGTTTTTATTTACACCATTTTATTCCGATTAATTCATTTTTGTGGGTAAAATATGAAGACACCTGTAAAATAGACGGGATTCCCAATTATTAATTAAGTATACTCTATGAGTAATCTCATAGATGTAATATTTACAATTAATACTACATCTATGAGTAATCTAAAACGCTCCCTCTCGGTTTGTGTTAAAAGCAAAAATGACATATGGAAAAATCTTCGCTCTCTTCTCCATCTCAGTCTATGATTCATTGAGCTAACTTCACTTCGATTACATTGCAAGAAAATTTGTCCGTCATTATAATTCGACTTCGCCGGAAAAAAGCGGATTCAGTGTAGAAATGTTTCTAGCGCAACCCCAGAGTATGGATTCGAGGCCCCATTACCCGGACTACGCTACCGAAACTCCGGTAGCTCACCAATTTAATCCGTACGCCGATAATGGGGGGTGAGTAGAAACATAACCTAAAATTTTGCGAGATTGATAATTAAAATGTAAGGAAGAAAGTTAACTTTAACGTGTACGTTATTTTTTTATCATGACAATTTAAGCAGCTTTTGTAATAAATTTATTCACAGAATGTGAAATTAATTAATAACGTACATGTTAAAATAATCAACACTGTTGTATCCATTCTTCACACTTTTGTTGCATGTTAAATTTAATATTTCCCGTACGGAATAGCCCCGATTATGTGAAGTGTGTGTTGTTAATTATCTAAGGAGAGGAAATTCGAAGTAAGTCAGGAAAATATTAATATTGGAATAATAAAATACCCAACGCCCTAAGGGGCAACAAGGGATAGCAGAAAAATGAATAATAATAATGATGGTAGAAGCCTAGAATTGGTATTACACTAAATGTTTCTTTTGTTATTCAAAAACCTATTTTCCCTTTCCTATTTTTTTTTGTCTCTACGCTAGGATTGGACTGGTCATTGTATGAATGGTGTGATGTCCCCCAAATTTGAAATTACAAATAAACAAAGGTGACTGGGTTCTATGGTTAACCATGTGTGAATGTTGAAAAAAAAGGAGTGTTTTTTTATATCAATTTCAAACATTGTCATTCATTTTGCAATATGTAGTACCTATTCTAGGCTTAAGCAAAAAATAATAAATTGTTTATTTTCTTCTTGTAAAATAAATTCTATGACCTGTTCAAACATGCAGATTATATCAATATTATTTTACAGGAGTATTGTAGCTATAGCCGGTGATGACTACGTAGTAATCGGAGCCGACACACGCTTAAGCACCGGCTTCTCAATCTACACCAGGGAACAGAAGAAACTCTTCAAACTCTCCGATAAAACAATCCTCGGCTGTGCCGGTTGCTGGTGCGACAGCTTAACCCTCACCCGCATCCTCAACGCCAGGATGCAGATGTACGAGCAAGAGCACAACAAAACGATGTCGACAACTGCCGCATCGCAAATGCTCTCCACCATGCTTTACTACAAGCGCTTCTTCCCTTACTACATCTCCAACGTCCTCGTCGGGTTGGATAACGAAGGGAAGGGTTGTGTTTACAGTTACGACCCGATTGGGCATTGTGAAAGGTCGACGTACAGGGCTGGGGGTTCAGCCGGGGCTTTGTTGCAGCCGTTGCTGGATAATCAAATTGGTTTGAAGAATATGCAGAATGTTAATGGTGATCCTGTGCCTGTTGAAAAGGCGGTGGCGATTTTGAAGGATGTTTTTATTTCGGCGGCCGAAAGGGATATTTACACAGGGGATAATATCATTATTAATGTGATTACTAAGGATGGGATTAAGGAGGATACGTTCTCGTTAAGGAAGGATTAAAACGTTTTGTTTAAATTAATTATTAATGGTATAATAATAAACATGTTTTTGCTAAGAATTTTTAATTACATTTATATTTTTCAAAGAGATACTTTTCATCCTTCTGTATTGAAATAATTTGTAAACAAGGATTTTATTAAATGAATAATTACAGGATTCATATTTAAAAAAAAAATGTGCAGATATTAATTTGTAAATTATTATATTTTGAATATATTTTTCAAACCCGACACCATATGGTAAAAGGGGATACTGATTTTTTTTTTCAATATACGGGGCTATTCTGTAAGGGCAATGGTTAAGTTTAACATGCAAGAATTAGATTGAATTTGTAAATTATAATCACTTGGTTTGCTTTTACTTATTTTTGAGTAATTGATCGTTATGACCTCTACTTTGTTATACATCGTTGTTCAATTAATGAAATCACTTTTTAATTTCAGTTATACAAAGATAAAAAAAGTGTTTCCATTTACTTATTTTTATTATAACTTTGACTAGATTTGATTTAATGCCATTGTCCAAGTGATTAATGAAAAAAAAAAATTGTTGGATATTTTAACATGTGGGTTATTTTTTATTGTCACAGTGTAATCAGCTTTTATAAAAGATATATAATACACATATAATGTGTAGTTATTTAATAACAACATTCCCCATACGGAATAGCCCTCAAAGACTGATATTCTACAACTAACAACTGTATTTTCAACAAAACAAGGAGAATATAACGGATTATTATAAAATATACTTTTTTGTTATATTTTATTGTGAATTAGAATCGATTGTAAAAAAAATAGGTTTTATTTTTGTTTGCAATTTAAACAAAAATAAAACTTATTTTTGTAATACAACTTCCATAAGTCCTTCAGCGCCATCTGTTTTCCTTCTCCAGTACTACAAACTTCAAATTATCTAAACTTTATTCTAACTTTGTTTTGTGTAACTTATATTTATTTAGTTGAAAGAAAAATGTTTATCACAATTATTAATTTACGCCCAATTACTTCATGAGTATGAAAACAAATTGTTTCACGTTTCGAGGTTGGCGAAACTGTGTGTAATAAACCATAGAATAAGATTGAAACGAAAACCAAACCATAGAAAATTAACAGATAACCAACCATCAGCCAACTTGGTTGATTGTTTTGGTTGAACCAAGGCTGGTAGAATAATGAGTTTTGATGCGTTCTTTTTCTTGCAAAGGAATAACATTATGAGCCGAAAAATAGGCTTACCTTTATAAATATATACTCTATTAAACTCTATCTTCAACAGGTAACTCCGTCGAATTGACGTTTTCTATGGTTGCTATAGAAACAACTCTTTGTTGTAAACAAACGGTTTTCACGAAAATGTGAGCGGAAAATTGATCGAGAAAGAAAAACCAGGGGAAAATGCGTTCCGTGCCGGTTTGGGTCGACAAGATCCAGGACTCGGAAAAGCAGGAGCAATGGTGAGCTCTTTACGTTTTTTCTGTTTCGTATATTAATTGGGCTTGAAATAAATGAGAGGCTATTGTTTTATCTGTGGGAGAATTATTTGATTCAAATAATTATTCTATAATTTATGGGTTTTGTGTTTAATTATAAAATAACGCTCTTACAAGTTTTTATTAATTTTCTTTGGTAGAATTTCCACGATTTTAAAAAATGCATAACCTCAAAAATATTATAATTATTAGAGGCTCTAATAAGAAGCTTAATAAATAGTAATGGCAAGATCGATTAGTTGAAATATAGATACGATGTTGCTGATCCGAAATATCAATCAAATTGAGTTTATCAGAAAAACTAAAAAAATCTTACTTGAAAATCACTCTCTTAGAAAACTATCGGGGCGTAATTTTTATCCCCTGACAAAAATATTATTGGAAAACCACCCTCTAGAAAACGTATTATTACTATAATAATATACCCTAACACAAATAATACTCTCTCTATCTATTCTCTTAAATATCACCCCTATAAATTAAAAAAGCTTGGATTACAAGATGACACTTAAATCATTTCCTCCTAACCTTAAAAACACAGCTTGTATTACACAGCACCAAATTCTTGAAATGTCAAATTTGAAACGATTTAATTGAGTTCATTTTTTAAAAATATCCATTATTCATTTTTAGCATATACGATCTGTGTTTCAATCCAGACGGCACTCAATTAATAGTAGCGAGCGGAAACCGAGTTTTAGTGTACAGCACGACCGACGGCGCCTTGATCCAAGCCCTCAAAGGCCACAAAGACACGGTCTATTGCGTTTGCTACGCGAAGAACGGGCAGAAGTTCGCCAGCGGGAGCTCGGACAAGACGGTCATCATATGGTCGAGTAAACTGGAGGGGCTGCTGAAGTACAGTCACGGTGATGCGGTCCAGTGCCTCGCTTACAATCCCCTGTCGAACCAGCTGGCCTCGTGCGCGCTCAGCGATTTCGCCTTTTGGAGTGCCGAGCAGAAGGCCGTGCAGAAACACAAGATCAACGCGAGGATCAATTCGTGTTCGTGGACGAACGACGGACAATATTTGGCGCTCGCTTTGGGGAATGGGTTCATTTCGATTAGGAATAAGGTATAATTATATATAAAAAAAAAAACATAATAATTGGGAGATATCGCAAGCGCCATCTATTGCCTAATTTCAAGTGGCATCGTCAATAAATTTGTTATCCATATTCTAGATGAATTCGGGTTGAACATTTGATTGAAGTAATAATTTATATTAAGTGAAGGAAGGAATAAAATATTATTATATTTCTTTACATCTAACGGTAGAAAAGAAAAAGATTAAGAAATATTTCTTTTAGCTTGGAGAGGAAAAGGGTAGATTCGAAAGACCCGGGAACCCGTCGATTTGGGCGATTTCCTGGAGTTCCTCAGTGGACGATCAAGACACGCTCTGCGTGACGGATTGGAATAAAACCCTCTCATTCTACACACTTGGCGGGAAATTGATCGGGAAGGAGCGAGCCACAGGTTTCGATGCCCTGAAAGTCCGGTATTTTCCGCAAGGGGAATATCTGCTGGTGGCCGGGTCCAATAAAGCGTGCAACATGTACACGAAAGACGGGATCAAATTGGGAATCGTCGGGGACGTTCAGAGCTCGTGGATTTGGTGCTGTGCCGTTCATCCGGATGGAAATTTCGTTGTAAGTAAAATTTAACAAACTAAAAAAAATAAAAAATAAAAGTTGCAGTTCATTTAATATAATTTTTTTGTTACAGTCGACTTAATACTTAATTACTTATTGTAATAGCATACGTTATCTTAATATCTTTAACGAAAAATATTTTAAATATAATCAATAATCTCCCAATATTCCTCAGAACAGCTGGCGAAAAGCTAAGTAATTCGAATTAGCACTGCCAGCACAAAAATTACTATTTAAGACAGTATGAAATAATATGATACATTAATGAAAAAAACGTTTTTTAAGGCCATGGGATGTCAAGACGGAACCATCGCTTACTACCAGTTGGTCTTCAACACCGTTCACGGGCTTTACAAAGAGCGATACGCCTTCCGAGAGAACATGACGGATGTCATCATCCAGCACCTTTTAACCGAGCAGAAAGTCAGGATCAAATGCAGGGATCTTATTAAAAAGATCGCCATTTACAAACACAGACTTGCTGTATGTTTAAAAAAAAAATACTCTCATTACTTAAAATAGTTTATAGCTTAAACCTAGAATTGGTTCTAGTGTGAAGTTAGCCGCGATAAACCACTCAAACTAGAGTCTTCACGACAGAACTTACAGTAATATGAAGTACAATCACGAGATGGAGATAGTGGTTTTTAGATTAGGTTAGGAACTTGCTTAACTGATAAAAGTTTGGTTACTCAAGAGTATAAATTAAATGAGGTAGAGAAAAATAATGGAAATAGCGGAGCACTATTCAGGTTGTTAGCCATCTATGGTCTGTAATATAAACTAATGTACCACACAGATGAAATCACAAATTGACCATTGCACATATCGCACAATGAACGACATATTTTTGAGAAAAACAATTTTGCTAATTTCCTTGTAATAAGTTTTTATTTTAAACAAAAAAGATTCATAAAATAAATAGAAAAGAGTATTCATTCACTTGGTCACAGTTATTTAATGAATTAAATAAAAATGATTTTAAAATAATTAATACAGAAGATACATTATTTAGATACATGATGAAATATGTTTGAAAATCCACACCTACGTCTATCAGTCATCATAAAAAACACCCCTTTAAAATAAAGTGTAGTACCAATTCTAGGCTTCTATTTATTCTATAAATTTTAATCAGCAGTTTTTTAATAAAATTATTTAACTCAAGATTTTTTTCTTTTCTAGGTGCAATTACCAGAACGAGTCGTCATCTATGAGCTCTATTCCAATGACGCAAATGATATGCATTACCGAGTGAAAGAAAAAATCACTCAAAAATTAGAATGCAGCTTGCTGGTCATCTGCAGTGAACACCTCGTCGTGTGTCAAGAGAAGAAACTGCAGAGCATGTCTTTCTCGGGGGTGCAGGAGAGGGAGTGGATGCTCGAGAGTCCCATCAGGTACATCAAGATAATCGGTGGGCCTCCCAGACAGGAGGGACTCATTTTAGGTTTAAAGAATGGTGAAGTAAGTTTAATAGTATTTTCTGCTTACTGCATCGCATATTCTGCTTTGACATTTTTTCAGAGTGCACTGTCAAAATTCGTTTTCTGCTTGCATATAAATGTAAATTGCAAATTTTTGTAATTGATATGTATTCCATTACAAAAATTTACAAAATAATAATATATATAAAACATTATTATAATTTATATTCATTAATTTATTCAACTGTTTAATCAATTAATTAAAAATTTAGTAAATTCAAATTATAATGTATTTTCAATAAAATAAGCAACATGAGTCATTTAAATTTCTATTCAACATCATTATGAATATATTTCTTTTCAGGTATGGGAGGTGCATTTGGACAATTCATTCCCACTCTTGAAAGTCACTGTAAGCGGCTCCATTCGCTGCTTGGATTTGAGCCAGAGGAAACGAAAGCTTGCCGTTGTCGATGAAAATGGACTGTGTCAGGTGTTTGACACAAAGAGTGGGGATCTTTTATATCAGGTAACATCTACTGTATTGTCTTTTGAGGTTTGGTTTTCCGAAAATATAGAAAAAAATGTTGAAAGTGCGATTTTATGATTTAAAATTGAAAAATGTAGTTCTAAAACCCTCGCGTTTTTCCACTATTTCAAAAAAAAAATTAATTACCGATTTCAGTTAATTTTGATTTTATTGAATGTTTCAAATGAAAATTTTGAAACAGTAAACAATTTTTGTGTAAAAACATTTTGACCTGTAATCCTTTGTTTTCCCACAATTTTTGTAAAATAGCTTTTGAAACAGTAAAGATTTTTTGTACATTTTGTTGTAAAACCCATAATTATCCACAATTTAAACGTACACCATTACTAATTTCATTATAAATTTCAGGAACCCAACACGAACAGCACATCCTGGAACACCCAGTACGAGGAAATGCTTGCCTTCAGCGGCACAAACGTGCTCTCAATCAAAGTCGAAGACTTTCCTGCTCACCGGCAAAAATTGAATGGATTCGTTGTGGGTTTAACCGGTTCGAAAGTTTTCTGCTTGAATGGCTCAGTGATGACGACTCTGGAGCTCCCATTAAGCGCCCCCATGTATCAGTATATCGAGAAAAAGATGTTTGTCGAAGCGCACAAAGTCGCTTGTTTGGGGGTGACTGACGGGGACTGGGAGGAGCTTGCGCACGCAGCTTTGGAAAATTTGAACTTTGAGATCGCACGGCTGGCTTTTGTGAAATTGCAGGATTATAATTATTTAGAGCTTATCCGGGATTTACAAGTAATTTACACATTTTGTAAAATAATTGTTATTCATTTTTGTAGTTTTTATTTAATCAGACATATACGGGGAATTATTTTTTCATGTGCTCTAATATATTAACTACCCTATTTTTAAATGAGCCGTAGGAAATTTTGTATTAGGTTAGGTTAGTGACAGCCATTAGCTCACTTAGGCTATGGAACGATTTGAAGGCCCATTATGTTACCACAGCCATTATAAAACTGCTTGGAGTCATTCATTTAGTTGACTAGCCCCCCCCCCCCCCATGTTGAGTGGTTCAATATCTCTTAACCCCTTAATTTGAGCTGATTCCAGGATAAAATAAATTCAATTCGCATAAGGCAATAAGGCAATTAAGGAAATGAAAAACTGTCTTTTCTTCATTATTTTGAATTGGTTTTTCGATAATTTCGGAAAATAACTTAAAATTGCGGGTTTTCCGAATTTCCTCTAAAAAATATTGATTTTATTAAATAATTAGCAATTAAAGAAAAAAAAAATAGAGGAGAAAGGAGAAGAATTTTTATTATAATTAATAACCAACTAATCAAAGCATTACTTTAATTCATGTCAATTATTTAAGGATCGTGCAAGGAAAGGTGATACAAACAAAGACGTGATGATTGGTGATGTTTATGCATACCGGGGGAAGTTTAAAGAGGCTGCCAGGTTGTACCAGAAAGCCGGACAGGAGCACAAAGCCCTCACTATGTACACTGATTTGAGGATGTTTGATCAGGCTCAGGATTATCTGGGCTCTAATGATAACAGTACCCTGATACGGCAAAAGGCGGATTGGGCAAGGAATATAAACGAGCACAAAGCCGCTGTTGATATGTACCTTTCGATTGGCGACACTAAAACGGCAATTGATATATTGGGGGAGCAAGGATGGGTTGATCAGTAAGAAAAGATTATTCAGATGTTATTTAAACTATAACTCAGATATTCTAAACAAAGTGAAAAGGTGTTTTTCTTTCACCCTGTACCCAGCAACCTTTGTAAATATTTGTAATTTCAAATAATTACACCATTCATATTATAACCTGTCTCACTAGGCCCTGGAATCAAACCAGGGACCTCTTGCATGCTAGTGTAGCACTAAATCTTTGCAATTGTGTATTACCTTGACTGTGGAGTCAACCCGCAAACTGTCAATGAACCGGATATAAATCTTGTAATTACAAAACCCCTGTCTTTTTTTACAGATTAGTTGATGTTGGGAGGCGTTTGGATAAAGCCGAAAGAGGTTCCCTATTAGCAATCGCAGAACATTTGAAGCGTTTGAAACAATCGGGGCCCGCTGCGGAAATTTATAAAAGATTAGGAGATTCCGCTGCCGTTCTAACCTTGCACGTGGAGGCCAAAGAATGGGCGCAGGCTTTCAGTATTGTGCAGAGCCAACCGCAGCACAAGGCTTTGGTTTATGTGCCGTATGCCCATTGGTTAGCCGAAAATGATAAGTTTGTTCAAGCTCAAAAAGGTGATCTTATTGTAATACACCACTCAACATCTGAATTGGTACATTTATATAACATGCTATATAATATTCCACTCACCTCACACTGAGAAGTACATATAACAATGACTAAATAAAAATAATATTCTATATTAGTAGGCGCAGTCAGGCACTTCACTGGGACCAGACAGTTTATTGTGGCTAACATGCAAATAGAGTAAACAACACTTCTTAAGTGACTTCCTACATAATCAGGACTATGTTTCGGAATGCAAAAAAAAAGTCTATTGAATAAAATTATCGATGAGGCGAGACTATGGGTTCCAGTCCTGTCCCGGGTGTAATTAAGTTGAAAAACAAATTTTATTTGGGATTCACGGGTGTATTGTGACTTCTTATATTAATATTAAAATATAAGATAATAGACTTTGATTAAAACACTTGGTTTGTCTCACTGATTTTTTATTTTTACTCCGACTAGTCTCGAGCAAAAATAAAAAATCAATGAAACAAACCAAGTGTTTTAATCAAAGTCTATTAATTAACTATGTTTTACCACGGGTGAGAAATTAATTCAAAATATATTAAAATATCAGATACTATGTCCTATTTTATTTCCCATCCTTTTATAAAATATTGGTGATGCAATTAATCAAGAAAGTGTTGATCAAAAAGTAGTAAATATATTCTTCTAAGTGTACCAGTTCAAATGTTGAGCAGAGTATATTTTATTTGTAATTCTTATGTTTGTTACCAGGCAAGTGTATTAAGAGAAATATTTGTGTTTATTCCCCATGGTTGTGGTTTCAGATTGTTAATTGTCAAATTTGCCACATTTTAGGTTCAACTTGAAATACATTAGCAAAATTGAATGTGTCTTTAGTTTCATGAATATGATCATATTCTAATACAGCTGAGTGATAAATAAAAAATATCTCTTGTAGCTTTTCATAAAGCTGGTCGTCTGGATGAGTCCTTCAGAGTTCTCCAGCAGTTAACAGAAAATGCAGTTTGTGAGTGCCGATATCAAGACGCCGGATATTACTACTGGATTTTGGCACAACAATGCCTGGAATCTGCTAAAGAAAGGTTGGATTAATTAACACAAAAAAGCTCAAGCATATTTTTATCATCATAATGATTTTAATTAGTACCATTTGATAATTTATATTACATTAAATTTTTTAAGTGAAATGGAGTTTCAAAATAACAGCCCCCGCAATAGAATATTTTTAATAATGTTAATTATTTGTCGTTACAGCCCCGAGATGTTTAAGGAAATGCTCTCTCAGTACAACTATAATGAACGACTGGCCGGTATTTATTATGCTTATCACTCCTTGCATAGATATCTAGAAGAACCTTTCACGTCTTTCATGCCAGAGGCATTGTTCAACATCGCCAGGTTTTTGATGACAGAAACGCACGAGAAGCGGCCTAAGGGAGTTTCAACATTGTATCCTTTAATGCAAATGAGAAAAATACACTACATTGAATTTCATTTTCGGCATCTTAGATCTTTTTGTAAAGATTTCTTGGGTTTTCTCGACAACTTCTATTTTGTGTTAGGGTGGAAGGGGAAATCCTGTTATCGATGGAGTGTGTTGCTTGACTGGAAGCTTATCCGTTAAAATCCTTCCCGCTTTATTGGCTAAGGTCATTAGCCAGTCTCGAGAAATTGTATGCACTGACTTACTCTCATGTGTGAAACCCATAAAATGTTGTCAGACGTTGTTTTTACTTAACCTAGAAAGGCGATAATAAGTGGAAAAAATGTGGTGAATGATAATGAAGATATTTGGAGATCCCCGATATTCAATTGCCAAATAAAATATTTTCTACTTGTAAAATAATAAACTTAATACCAATAAATCATATATATAACTAGTATATTCACATAGATATCCATTTGAATATCATTCTTGATGTTCGAAAGGGATTAATTTGAAACTAGTTGAAGTTAAAATAAAGATAAGTAAAATTAAACCAAGAGAATTTAATTTACTATTAAATTTATGTCTATGAAATAATTTCAAATAGTAAATTATGTTTTCAATTATTTTCCTGAGTAAAAATCCTCTAGCAATATTTTATATTGCTTATCGAAACAAGCGCGAAAACTAGGCGCCAACAAGCTCAACAAACAGCTGTTGGACAGGATGCAGTCGCTTAAAATCCCCCCCAAGTTTCAAGAGCAGGTAGAGGTCGCCACAATCGCAGCCCGCGCTCGTCCCTACAGTGATCCCGAGGAACTGTTGCCGATGTGCTACAGATGCTCCACTTACAACCCACTCGCCGCAACCAGTAATAGATGCGTTAACTGCGGACAGAAATTCGTGCATTCTTATGTCAGCTTTGGTAACGGAATTCACGGATATATTTGTAAAATAATTTGTAATTTAATGATTTGTAGAAATTTTACCATTAATCGAGTTTACATTAGAAGATGGGATTACCGATATGGAAGCAGTGAGATTAATCGACACCCCTCCTGCTGATAAAGACCTGGAAAGCGTTTCAGACAACTGGAAACAGGAAATTACGGATAACCACCAGACGTTGCAGATCGGGGATGATTATAAAGAAGACGTTGATCCGTTCACGACGAGAATCAACTTTGAGGTATATTTGTGTCTTGTACAATTTTTAAAATCAGAGTAGCAGGGGGCTTACAGCAATCGCTCCTTTTTTTTGAATACGTGCATGTATGTATTTTCAATTGTTTAAGTTTATGTACTTTAGGGTGGGGATAGAGAACTAGCTCCAATCGTGCTTAACCGCAACGCCCTCTTGGCGCTGGACAGCTCAACCATACTGATTTGCAAATACGGGCCTCCATTGAGGTACCAATATTACCGCAATTTGTTGCCGGATTTGCAAATCACGATGTGCGATTTCTGCTACAAGGTAAATGACTTGAATTTACAATTAATTAGAACACTTCCACATTACATTTTTGTTAAATATATCTTGGATATATATATATGAAATAAAAAAATAATAACACTGATTCTGTAGGTCTACAATCTGTGCTATATCACTGATTCTATATTTCAGTGCTACCTCTTTGATTCTATAGACTTATAATCAATGCTATCTCATTGATTCCATAGACTTAGATCAATGTTATATTACTGACGTAGAATTTTACTGATCATTGCCCGAAATTTTCATTGATTAATTTTTTTCCAATTTTAATAATTGCAAATGTGTAAATCATCATAAAATTGTGCTGTATATAGCCCACACAACACAATTGTGTGCTGATTTAAAATAATTTATACAATTTTATTTTTCTAGGCGTTTCATGTCGACGATTTTGAACTACAGATGCTGCAGAAGGGCTATTGTCCTTTCTGTCGGTCTTCCTCAGAAGCCGGCATCAATTTGGATACAGCTGACGACTTATTAGGATTTTAATCTACAGTATTAATAGAAACCAAAACTAATTTGAAGCCTCAACACTCAGTTTATTTGAGACTACGATTTAGTTTTGATTGGTTCACATAAAAATATTTGAACATCTAATACCACGGTAGCACTTTTTCTATATTCCGTCCACTTTTAGATTAAATAATAATAATTGTGATATCATGATGATAATGAAACAATCATGTAAATAAAATATACTTATTTTAATTAATGCATTAATAGAGATTTAATAAATTTAAATGAATTTCATTTCATGGTCATAAACAGATCCAATTCGCCTTCCTTTAGTGAATGAAACAACGATTCACGGTCGACCCAAATTGTTGACTATGTCACTTGTAAATTAGGCAAAAGATGGCGCTTGTGCTATCTTTCCAATTATGTGATGCATTAAAAAAGAGTTTCGCCTGTATAATTTTTACTCGTGAGAAATCTAATTGAAATAAAGAAAAACATTTTTTATATAGTGGAATACAATTAGGAAAACTGTATTGTAAAATTGTGTCGAATTGGGATTTAATTTCGTATATAAAGAAAACAAGATAACTTTTGTATTCGAAGTTATCTTGTTTTCTTTTACATCCGATATCGAAATAAAAAAATAAAGAATTAATTAAATTCCATTTAGATATAATCAGTCAAACTTTTCCCTGCTTGAAGAACAATAATAATAAAAAAACTTTATTAGCGCTGCTGCAGTATAAACGGTATAACTTACTTTTTTATTTGAATAAATTAATTACCCAGGGCGGTAGACTTTCGTTAATATTTCGACAGTAATTACTTAATCTCCCGCATCCACCTTTTCACCGTTCATTAATTTCGAGGCAAAGTAACCGTAGCATTTTAAGTTTTCAGCGTTAAATCGTCCGATTTTAATTAGCTAATGTAGCGAAACGCAATCCGCGCGATATTACCTTACTTAAACCAGCAAGGAAGAGTATGATAATAATAATTTAATTCATTAGTTGAATATGAATGAACGTGTAAAATGTTATTAAACGAACATTCAAATGATAATCGCAAAATTATGGTTATTTAATTATTTCGTTCGATTAAAAAATAGAATAATTTCATTGGTTCAAATAAGTGTATTCATAAGTGAAAACACTACGTTTACGATTTTGTATTTCGACTCGTTGCCTGTATTGTTTTGTATTTCACTTTATGTTACGTTGGCACTCTACTTAGTTCTGCCATTGTATGTGATTCTGCTAGTTGGAATTCAATAATCGGCTGATTAGAAGACGCGGAGAGCTGGAAATTCGGTGAATTATTTGCAGGTATTTTTTTTGTGACTAAAAAAATAAATCTTTTATCTATTTTTTTGGGTTAAAAAAATAAATCTTATCTATTATTTTTTTAACCCAAAAAAAATACTTGCAAATAATTTACCGAATTTCCAGCTCTCCGCGTTCCCACGTCTTTAAACTATGCTTTCGCCCTTAGCCTTTCGCTTTAATGAACTCACTCCACTAAGCACTCACCCTTAGGTATTGTTTATCCTTTCCAATATCGCAACATCGAACAAAATTAGAACGCAGTGTTACTGTTATACTCGCATCCACTCGCAAACCCTTTAATTAGCTGCGCCGGCACGTATTTTCCTTTACAAATTAACAATTGCATAACACTGATAATACCCGGGAATTATGTATACAACAGAGCGGACGGGGGCGTTAATAATTAATTAATAGGAAGGGGAGAGAATTTCGTCGTTAAGTGATAATTCAGTACAACGCGTTGGACAGTTTCGGACATGTCTTCTAAAGTACATAAACTGTCCAGCTTTGTTGTGTTAATTATATTTAACGTTAAACAACATATAATTTAATTTAAAAAAATACATATGGATATGTTGATTGTGAAAACGGTACAGTCTGTTGGATTGGCTCGAAATTGTCGGATTGTCCAACTAAAATTATTATTGTAAATTACGATGTATAATAAAGTAGAAGCGTCAATCTACTTTGTTACAAGAATTACAATGAACAATGAAGCAGAAACGCCTATCTATTGTAGTCGGGGATGGTCAATGACTATATACTATACAGAGTATATATATATATATATATATATATATATATATATATATATACATACATACATATATTATACTATACAGAGTATATTGTCATTGGGGGACGGTTTCTTCGTTGAGTCAGAAATTAAACGGACTGCATTTGTTTAAAACTTTAATAATCGCTAATAACGATTTCACATAACGTAACGTAATCTTAATCTTCTAATCATTCTTTATGATTTTTTCAACCTGAACATAGCTCCCATGAAATCTCATAAGTCTAACCAACATAAAATATATTTCCTTTCCGCGGCGTTAGATGGCGCGCACAGGCGGGTAATTCAAAAATAGCGCCTACACTATTTGGTTTTACGTTTTAAAACAAAGCAGAAGCGCCAATCTAATTTGTTTTAGTGTATAACAAAGCAGAAACGTCAATATACTTTGTTGCATGAATTACGATGTATAACAAAGTATAAACGTCAGTTTACTTTGTTATGGGAATTATGATGAATAACAAAGTATAAACGTCAATCTACTTTGTTTTGTGATTTGCGATTTATATTAAACCAGAAACGTTAATCTGAATAAAAACACTTGGTTAATTCCTTACTTCACAATTTTGAAGTAATTATGAAGTAAGGAATTAACCAAGTGTTTTTATTCAAGTTACATCACTTCACGTTAAACTCAAACCAAATATACAACGTTAATCTACTTTGTTATATGAGTTATGATGTATACAAAGTAAAAACTTTCCTTGTTACACATCGTAATTCACAATAGTAATTTTAGTTGGATAGTCCGTTCTTTTCAAAATAATGGAAGTGTTCGTACAGTCTGAACAATTCTCATCGAGCGAAACGTTTCGAGCAAAAAAAAAAATAAAACGGTTCGAATCAGTGAATGATCGAAAAATATTCGATCTAACCTATTACTACTGAATATTATACTTATAAGTAATGTTTGGGTTACGCTCGAGTATCTTGATTGTAGTGTTAAATAGAGCGCGCATTCAATTTCCCTTAATGCCAAATTGGGACGTGGGATCGCCGTCCGGTGATCCTAATTTGCATCGCTGATAATCCACAATATACCTGTTTGATAATCTATTAAAACTAATGGCTGTAATAACTGACCCGGTTCACATTAAACCCGAATCCGAACAAACGGCACACTGATTTTAATCACTTAATATATATATTTTTTAAATTTAAATAATAATGCTATTTATTACAGAACTTAAACTCTATAAAAAAATGTTTCATCATGAATCAATTAATTGATAATTATGTTCCCATGATGAAAAAAAAATCGGACCTACTCATTGAAATCAAAGAGATGTGGCAGTTGGAATCCATTTCAATATACTGGAATAATTCCAAAAAAAAACCTCAGCAAGAGCATAAACGTGTTAGGAGTTCTAGATAATCTATTTTATAATTAATTAGAACACTCCCACATTACATTCTTGTTAAATATATATATATATATATATATATATATATATGAAATAAAAAAAATAATTCGTCACAAAATAACACTGATTCTGTAGGTTTAGAATTTGTGCTATATCACTGTGTCTATATTTCAGTGCTATCTTTTTGATTCTATAGATTTTTAATCAATGCTATCTCATTGATTCCATCGATTTAGAATCAATGTTATATCGCTGATTCTATAGACGTAGAATTTTACTGATCATTGCCCGAAATTTTCCTTGATTAATTTTGTTCTAATTTTAATAATCAGAAATGTGTGAATCATCATACAATTGTATGATGATTTAAAATAATTTATACATTTTTATTTTTCTAGGCGTTTCACGTCGACGATTTTGAACTACAGACGCTGCAGAAGGGCTATAGTCCTTTCTGTCGATCTTCATCTGAAGCCGGCATCAATTTGGATACAACCAGTTGCTTAGGATTAGAATTAATTTAACAATTTATATTATATGATTTTGTTATTATGCATAATTCTAATCCTAAGCAATTGGTTGTATCCAAATTGAATTTCTATAAAATAAACTGTCCCCGATACCAATTGGTAAAAGGGGACATCGATTATATATATATTTATATATATATAATATATATATATATATATAATAAACTGTTTACATTAATATGAAATTAATATTTTAAGGAATTAAAATATTAATTTCATATTAATGTAAACAGTTTATTTTATACAAATTTTAAATCTGAGTATAACAACTTTTTATTTCATGAGGTAATACAAAAATACATTCAGATAAAACATCATGATTTATCATTAACGTAAATCATACTTCTAGGGAATAAAGATATATTATTATAATTAAAATAAACAGATTCGGTTTTGTAAATATTTACACCGGCTGTGAGAATACGTCCGATTTATTTCATTCGAAACATAAATGAGTCCGTGACATGTTTACCTGTTTAAAAAAAAACAGGCAAATACACAACAACAATGCGTTTTTGCGCTCGTTCAGAAAACGGAAATAATTTCCTCCGTACAAAATTCTACTGATTGCACTCTCTCCGCTGTTTCCATTATTGTATTTACATAATGTGTGTTCTCCTCTAATAAACACACATTACATATTATATAGTTTGTATTTAAAAAAATAGTAATGTGAATAATATAAATATGCAAACGGATTAAAATAAATCAGAAAGAGAATTAGCGTTCCTAATCCAAATATTCTCGCCCTAGTTTCATTCATCGACTTCATGGATTATTGTTTTTCAGAATGGTTTATTTACTTGCTTGAAATATTGTAGAAAACGTAATATACCGAGAAATTTTGGGTAACGTGAGGCCGAGAGTTGTCTTGTTGTAGAATCACTTTTTTGCACGCAATCGCTTGGAAATCGCTTGGCAGATAACACTTAATGCTGAAGCAAGTATTTTTTTTTGCGTTTGACACGGATCCTCATCGAGCAATCCATCCAATTCAGCGTCTTCGAAGGTTTTAGAACTGTTTCTCCATTGAGAATGAACACATCGTGTTCGAAATGTCATCTGGACTAAAATAAATTTAGTGAAGAAAAGTTTACAGTGCTCTTATTATATTTTAGATCTTCCTTTACGCGAGTGGTCGTCAACATCGAAATCACCGTCGTTGAAGCCAACCAATCACCGCACCTTGTTTCACTTAGAGCAACTTCTCCGTAAACTTTTTGGAGTCGCCGTTTTCTTGGGATGAAAGAAGAAAAGCAACACTTCCCGCAAGTGACGATTATTTTCCACAAAAGCAAATATTTTCACACAACCAAAAGTGTATGACGCAACAGCAAAATCACTAATGTGTCGTATGGTAAACAAACAACCATACGTCTAAGCTTGGTTTATGGCATATTAAATAAAAATGATTTGAAAATAATTAATAAATTATTTTCACATTTAGCTCTGTGACTATTGACTTACCTACGTAAGTACGTTAAATCATTTTTATTTAATATATTTAAATAACTGTGACCAAGTGAATGAATACTGTTTTCTATTTATTTTTGGTGTATGGCGTTTTCTCCAGCACTTATTACTGTAGCCACTTTTGAAAAACAGCGAAAACTTAGTTGCCCGTCTAATTATAATTGGAAAGATAACACAAACGCCATTTTATCGCCCAATTTCAAGTGGCATCATCAAATTTTTGGGTTCACTAAAGGAAGGCGAACACAAAATCCGAACAACCGCCTTCATCAAGGCATTGCACCACGTGGAACACACTGGTCTGATGAGGTCCGAAATGACCATCACCATACGCTAGATGAATGCTGGCTGAACATTTTATTATTATAGTTATACAAAAAACGTAAAAAAATATTTAATTGATTAAAAATGAATTACAATGTATAACAATTAACAAGTTCGTTATAAACGGTGATTTTCTTAGCCGGATCGATTAATCAATACATGCCATTTATTTTTTAAAGATGTTTCATGTAAATGTTGCCCGCGATTACGTTTCACGTGATCCATTTTGAAAGTACAATTTCGGCACACCTTTTCAACAATATTTCAACCTGTATCTCAACAATGACACACGTGTAATTTAAAAAAAAAACATTTGGTTGATTTCACTATTCTTTTTTTTTTTTTCAACTAGTTTCGACTTTGAGTCATATATTAAATAAAAATGATTTGAAAATAATTAATAAATTATTTTCACATTTATCTCTGTGACTATAGACTTACCTACGTAAGTACGTTAAACAAATGCACATTAAAACAACTACTTCCCGGGCAAATACCCACACCGGACATTGAATTACATAATGTACACCTGCTGCTGCATATCAAATATTGAATAATGCAACAAAATTTTTGATCCGAGAAAAATTTTATGTAAAAACAACAAAAGGAACGTTACATAATATAAGGTCATCTGCAGACACGTGTTTCGGGATCTATCCCTCGTCAGTACAGCTATGCCTTACATAATTTAAAGATGTTAAAATAAATCAATTAAATTAATTCAAATACAATCAGCATAATTAAATCAGTTATATTAAATCAAATTAAACTAAATCAATTTAAATTAAATTAAACCAAATTAATTCAATTTAAATCAAAACCGAATAAAATTAAACGAAAAGAATTGAATCAAATTAATTAACTTTGAGTCATTCTCAGCGAATACAGAAAATTACATTTTATAATAAAACACTTTTTTAACTTTGTTTATATAAATTCTGCTATACAAACAAAGTTAAAATTATAATCTTACACAATGTATAACGAAGTAGAGTGATCAGTAAATTACATTTTTACAAACATTATATGCAAACTGAGATATTAATTTAAATTGTGTGACTCAAGAAATAAGGGCTGTCATAACTCTGCAGATCTACGATTTCATTCGCTATTGGTTTTCCCTGTTTGATTGCTCTCTGGATTTCCCTTGCGATCCTTGACGCAACCCGAATATAATATTTTTATATATATTAAATAAAAATGATTTGAAAATAATTAATAAATTATTTCTACATTTAGCTCTGTGACTATTGACTTACCTACGTAAGTACGTTAAACAAATGCACATTAATACAACTACTTCCCGGGCAAATACCCACGCCCGATATTGATTTTCAAATAATTTTTATTTAATATATTTAAATAACTGTGACCAAGTGAATGAATACTGTTTTCTATTTATATGTAATATTTTTAGCTGTTGATTGTTATAAAAATGGGTTTTCTCAATATAATGCTTGACTAAACCATTATAATATTTTTTTTGGTGTTTTATGTTCCCCCAATCATTTTTTCGAAATTTCTTTTGGTTTGACCAGCGTAGATTGACTTACGATCATCACACTGGATTCCATACAATCCGCACTTTTTTTTAATTTGTCTATTTTTGTTTTTTTAATAACTAGAAGTATTTCTAAGGTTCAAATAAATATGAATAGATTATTAAAAATCAACCAATAAAACAACACAGATTAGATTGAATAACTTTAAATTCTCCACTAATTTCGGGTTAATTTAAAGTTATTCAATCTAATCTGTGTTTTATTGGTTGATTTTTAATAATCTATTCATATTTACTTCATACAATATGAACTACCAATGTCTAAATATTAAAACCATTAATTATATTTCTAAGTTATTTGATTAGTCATGATTATATTAAATTCTTGTCCTTTTACACATTTTTTAACTTTTGGAGAAAGCATCGCTTTTATTTAAATTTTTCTCAATTGGAAATTAGTAATAAGAAAAAAAAAATAAATAAATAAGAAACTCGTTTTGTTTCTTATTAAGTCTCCATGTCGTTTGAAAGAGGGATAAAAATATTAGTGTACACACCTCTTATTCAACATTGAAGACGCTTATTCAATTCTGATTTCTTTCTTTTGTGGACGCCTATTGAAAGCGCGTTAAATTGGGCGTAAAAGCTCGGATTCGAAACGTTTTACTCCAAAAACCGATCCGAACGACATTATCACGTTCCGCACGCGATCTCCGTTTTCACCTACTTTTTTTTATCCTCTTCACGTGTGTGTGTGTTGCTGTTTGTTTGTTTGTTTTCTTTAGAGGTATACGCTCACTTTCTCCCCTTATCCTCTCACGTAAATGACAAAAATATAAAGGGTGCTTTTTTTCAATTGACTCCTAACCATCAATGGAAAGGAAAGAAGGAAGGATGATTAATATATATATATAATCTAAAATCCCCATCTACCATATTGGTGGTGTACGGGTAAGGATGATTGATAATAAAACAAAAATAGTTTTTCATTTATTATGATTAATACCAGGTATATAGCCAGAATACAAGATCACATCCTTCATCATAGAATGTAAATGACAAAAATATTAAGGGTACTTTTCAATTGACTCTTAAACATCAATGGAAAGAAAAGTAGAACGGATGATTGACAAGAAAACAAAAATATTTTTTCATTTATTATCTTGATGAGGTTCGAAAAACCGAAATGGCCATCACTATTTATCCATATGCTAGATGAATACTGGCTGAACATGAAAATAATTTGTAAAAATATCGAAAAAGTATTTAATTCGAAAAATTGAGGAAGAAAGACCGACGATCGATAGCCAGTTTCAGATGTACTTATCAACCATAATTGTAAAAATGAAATGCCAAAATTCTATGTACAACTTCAGAAATGAAGATGTATATATACATATATATCGAACAATTAATATTCAATTCAATTCAGCATTGCTGATGGGTATAAATGGTTGGTTTCTGTTATAAAAGAGGGCACACTTACGTGTAACGTAATCATTTTTCACCGTAACAGAAAATTTTCGCCGGCGGAGCGTGTAATCTCGTAGTGTCGAGTTAATGTCTCCCACATTGTCTGTTCATCGTCTTGTTTGAGGGAGAAAGTGTGCTTGCCGTGACGGAAAAAAATGGATCACCCGCTCGGACATGACTCCTGCACTAGCTTTATTGCTCTTACTTAGATAAAACAACCAAAAAATAAGAAGAAAAAGGAAAAAGAGACTTTGTTTTCTTAAATGTGAGATTTTTATGTCGAATTGATACAATCCTTGTAGCGAGTATGTTTTTTTTCTGCAACTTGAATGTATTGCTTATTATTGCTTTAGAGTTTTAAAATTTGATAATACAGATTATTATTATTATTATTATTATTGTTATTGTTATTATTATTATCTTTATTTACAGAATTCACTAATTTTTAGAATTTCAATCAGAAATATCTTTCACTATGTTCTCATTAATCACTCGGTGAAACGTGATTGAAATATTAATTTGAAATAAAAAAACACAAAAATATTGAAATTCAAATTTACTCAACTCAAATAGATTTACATATAATCACATTTTTTTAAATCACATTTTTGTTTTGGCTTCTTAATTGCTAAATTGTTGCGTCCAATTGTCAACATTTTAAATACAAGTACTTATTTCATGCTTTCCATTTTTTTAATCTATTAGAATTTACTTATAAAAAGAGAAACTATCGAAATTAAAATTAATTTTACAATACAAATCTTAAAAATGTAAAACATAAAAATTATAATAATAAAATATTGTTAAATATTTTAAGGCATGGAGCGAGGAATGTACCGTATGGTCAAAAACTTTCCTCCTATTCTCTATAGGAGAAAAGTTTTCGATCATATTAATTTTATATCGCTTTGATTTTTTTCTTAATTTTACATTTTAATAATCGTTTAAGATTTATAAAGATAATTTTAATGTTTCGCATTGCAGTTTAATTAAATAAAAAATAAAAAAAGGAATTATTAATTAGTTGAATCCACTATATTCGGTACGTTTTTTTAACAATTCTTAAGGCAGAGATGTACTGATGAGGAATAGATCCCCAAAACACATGTCTACAGATGGACTTTTTAACATATTTAGTTTTGTTTGTGTGAAATTTTCTTTATTTGAAAAAAAAAACGTTACTTTTTCAGGCTGAGACGCAACAGCAAATATCTATTGTATAATTCAACGTCCAGCGTGGGTATTTGCCCGGGAAGTAGTTGTTTCAATGGATTTTTGTATACTTGCTTTGTAAGTACTTAATTGCAGAGCAAATGGAAAGAAAGTGATGTAAGTAATTAATTATTTTCTTATTCTTTTAACTTTTTAGGTTTTCTAAAAATGCTTTACAGACAAATCACAATTGTATTGTATACTATTTAAATAAAAATAATTGTCGTTTCCCCTACTTATTTTATGTAATTAAAGTCTCCACAGCCAACATAATGAAGATTGTATTAAACATTATAAACAATTTCTCTACATTGCTTCTTGTTTCCCTTTTCCCCTCTTGTAGATTTAGTCCTCGTTTCTTTAAGATTTGTTTTCACATATCTGTCTCGTGTTTCTGTTGGCCTTCTTAAATTAAATTATTAATAAATTAAATAAAAATGATTTGAAAATAATTGTATGAAATAAATACTTTAACTTTATTTTACGGAATTGTCTATTATAATTCATTACATTATACAATAATTTACATATTTGTATATAATCAGGTAAGTATTTCTAAACTATTAATAATTAATAAGTAAGATAAGTGCATTCCTAAACGGTTCAAAGAATTGATTCAGTGTTGCTTATGACTTCACAAACTAACATCTACGGGTATATAATTACATAATGGAAACAATAATTTACCTAAAAAAATGTTAAAATAAAATTTAAACAAATAAAAATATAAAATAAATAATAAAATAAAATAATAAGAGAAATTAAATATATGATCACAGTTTTTTCACAAGTATGTTCATATTGAGTATAGGTACGAGCACTGTAAGATAAAATATCACAGATCAATTATCACATAATTATAAAAAAATGAATATAACAGACACGCTGAGACAACGTTAATAACAAACAACAATATAATATGTACATAAAATGATAAAATTGAGATAAATATGGATAAATTATTAAAAAATCAACCAATAAAACAGAGATTAGATTGAATAACTTTAAATTAACCCGAAACTAGTCGAGAATTTAAAGTAATTCAATCTAATCTGTGTTTTATTGGTTGACAATTGGACGCAACAATTTAGCAAATAAGAAGCCAAAACAAAAATGTGATTTAAAAAAATGTGATAATATATAAATCTATTTGAGTTGAATAAATTTGAATTTCAATATTTTTGTGTTTTTTTATTTCAAATTAATATTTATTTCGTACAATATGAACTACCAATCTCTAAATGTTAAAACCATTGATTTGAAAATAATAAATTATTTTCACATTTAGCTCTGTGACATTTTGACTTACGTTAAACAAATGCATATTAAAACAACTACTTCCCGAGCAATTACCCCGCCGGACATTGAATTACATATTTTTTTGCATATCAACAAAATATTGCATCATGCAACAAATTTATTTTAATATCTTTAAATTATGTAAGAACCCTACACTGACGAGGGATAGATCCCGAAACACGTGTCTGCAGATGTTAACATAACGTTCTTTTTTGTTGTTTACATTTAATTTTTCTTAGATCAAAAAAAAAAAAATTGTTGCGTGATGCAATATTTTATTGATGTGCAACAGCAGGTGTACAATATGTAATTCAATGTCCGGTGTGGGTATTTGCCCGGGAAGTAGTTGTTTAACGTAAGTCAAAAGTCAAAGAGCTCAATGTGGAAATAATTAATTAATTATTTTCAAATCATTTTTATTTAATTTATTTAAATAATTGTAACAAAGTGAATGAATACTTTTTTCTATTTAAATTATTATTAATATAAACTTTTTTTTTTTTCTAGTGTCGAAGATTAAATTATTCTTTCCGTAAATATTTTCAAAATACATACTTTTTTTTCTAAAACATTGATCTTTAGTTTAGTTTCTTGTTGTTGTTTGATTTATTTTTTAAGGAAGTGCGTGGAGGAAGTACAATTAAATAAAAACACAATAAAATTAAGCCAAAAAAAAATGTACCGGAATTGCCGCCTGTCTTATATAAGAGCCGACACGTGTGTGATGGAGATAAAATCGGCGGCTTTGTCTTTCGCGCAATTAAACGGAGGAAAGAAAAAAATGTACGCGAGCGCGGAGATACGAAACAAAATAGCTGCTCCAATTTTCCGCCTGCGGGAGGGATTTTTCTGTTATGTCACGAAATTGTTTTGTTCTGGAATTGTAATTCCAAGAAAATAAGAAATCAATTGTGTTTTTTATGTATTGCAGGAGTTTTTTTTTTAAAAATCATACAATTAATTCATGGAAGGGTCGAAATATAAAAAAAAAGTTTAATCGATTCTTCAGCAGTGGCGGCATTTCTTTCATTATATGAAATATTTCATCATAAAAATAGGTTTAAATTTTAGACATGGTTCTTTTTAAATATTCTAACTCATGGGTTAAACTAGAATTTAACTAAATTTAATCCGTGGTTGAAATGGAATTTAACTAGACATAACTGAGCTTAATCTGTGGTTAAGATGGAATTTCACTAAACTTAAGTAAGCTTAATCCGTGGTTAAGAAAGAATTTAAGTAAGCTTAATCCGTGGTTAAGTTAGAATTTAACTAAACTTAAGTTATCTTAATCTGTGATTAAGGTAGAATTTAATTAAACTTAAGCAAGCTTAATCCGTGGTTAAGGTGGAATTTAACTATACTTAAGTTATCTTAATCTGTGTTTAAGGTAGAATTTAATTAAACTTAAGCAAGCTTAATCCGTGGTTAAGGTGGAATTTAACTAAACTTAAGTTATCTTAATCTGTGTTTAAGGTAGAATTTAATTAAACTTAAGCAAGCTTAATCCGTGGTTAAGGGGGAATTTAACTAAACTTAAGTTATCTTAATCTGTGTTTAAGGTAGAATTTAATTAAACTTAAGCAAGCTTAATCCGTGGTTAAGGTAGAATTTAACTAAACTTAAGTTATCTTAATCTGTGTTTAAGCTAGAATTTAATTAAACTTAAGCAAGCTTAATCCGTGGTTAAGGGGGAATTTAACTAAACTTAAGTTATCTTAATCTGTGTTTAAGGTAGAATTTAATTAAACTTAAGCAAGCTTAATCCGTGGTTAAGGGGGAATTTAACTAAACTTAAGTTATCTTAATCTGTGTTTAAGGTAGAATTTAATTAAACTTAAGCAAGCTTAATCCGTGGTTAAGGTAGAATTTAACTAAACTTAAGTTATCTTAATCTGTGGTTAAGGTAGAAGTTAATTAAACTTAAGCAAGCTTAATCCGTGGTTAAGGTAGAATTTAACTAAACTTAAGTTATCTTAATCTGTGTTTAAGGTAGAATTTAATTAAACTTAAGCAAGCTTAATCCGTGGTTAAGGTAGAATTTAATTAAACTTAAGCAAGCTTAATCCGTGGTTAATGTAGAATTTAATTAAACTTAAGCAAGCTTAATCCGTGGTTAAGGTAGAATTTAACTAAACTTAAGTTATCTTAATCTGTGTTTAAGGTAGAATTTAATTAAACTTAAGCAAGCTTAATCCGTGGTTAAGGTAGAATTTAACTAAACTTAAGTTATCTTAATCTGTGTTTAAGGTAGAATTTAATTAAACTTAAGCAAGCTTAATCCGTGGTTAAGGTAGAATTTAATTAAACTTACGCAAGCTTAATCCTTGGTTAAGGTAGAATTTAATTAAACTTTAGTAAGCTTAATCCTTGGTTAAGGTAGAATTTAATTAAACTTAAGCAAGCTTAATCCTTGGTTAAGGTAGAATTTAATTAAACTTAAGTAAGCTTAATTCGTGGTTAAGAAAGAATTTAAGTAAGCTTAATCCTTGGTTAAGGTAGAATTTAATTAAACTTACGCAAGCTTAATCCTTGGTTAAGGTAGAATTTAATTAAACTTAAGTAAGCTTAATCCGTGGTTAAGGTAGAATTTAATTAAATTTAAATAAGCGTAATCCGTGGTTAAGTTAGAATTTAACTAAATTTAACTAAGCTGAATCTACGATTAAGCTAGAAATTAACTAAGCATCGTCTCAATTAACTCCAAGTGCCTTTTACAAATCCCACGCTTAACTGCGAGGCGATTTCGAGTTTTGCTATCGGGAGTGTTTACCCTTTCTAAACATGAACAAACACACGAACGCGACACAATCCGGCGATTTTCCGTTTCGCCGCACACGTCAAAAATACAGGAGGATCGCGCAAAAGTTATAAAAAGCCGGCGAAAAACGCTCCCGTTCGCATTAAGTGACAACTATTCAACACAACACGCACAACGTGCATCTTTAAAAATAAAAGAATTAATTAGTAGGCTTCAATTAAACAAACAAAAATAATAAAAGTAAGAATAATTTATAAAACGCGATTGAACTTAAAATTTAAATTATATACAATAATTGAAAACAATCCATAAACGTTAAGTATAAAAGTGAACACTACACTTTTTTTTCTTCTCAGAAGATTTATTTGCACCAAATGTACATTTCGACAACAAAGTGATCATTAGATCATATACTCTGCCCAATATTCGAACCGGTCCACTTATTTTTTGAATTAATTTCTCACTTAACCCGGTCCACTTATATTACATTATACTTATATTACATTACATGCAGCAAAAGTAAATAACAGGGGCTATTTCCATGATAACTTTAAATGTTGCTTAAACTATGGCGTTAAAAAAAATAACGTTAATATTTCCCATACAAAATAGCCCTGAATAAATTCTATTCAATGGATATACAAATTGGCAATAGAAATGTATATTTAGTGTCAATAAATATGCAGTGAAGAAATAACGATTATTAAAGTGAAAATTATTTAAAGCAAGATTAAGCCAAAATTAAAAACAGGGTTGATTTCAGCGGAAAATTTAAAAGGATTTAAATGGCTGGCATAACTTATTCTATTAGCTATGTTTAGCAGAATAAGTTGACGTATCTATTAGATTAAGTTATGCCAACTATTTAAATTTTTGAATATTTTCCTCTGAAATCAGTTCAGCTCATTTTTGAATATTTTCTGGTAACCATTGCTGACATGGTTAATATATTAATCAACTATTTAAATTCGTGAACTAATTCTGGTGAAATTAGCTTAGCTTAATCTATTTACTATGTCAGCTGGATTCAGCAGAAAATGTTCAAGGATTTAAATAGTCAACAAAACTAATAGATTAAGCTGTTTTCAGTGGAAATTGATCAAAAATTTAAATAATTGACATAGCTCAATCTATATGCATAGCTAATAGAATGAGCTATGGCAATTATTTAAATTATTTATAAATAGCTCAATCTATATGCATAGCTAATAGATTGAGCTATGTCAACTATTTAAATTCTTGATCAATTTCCACTGAAAACAGCTTAATCTATTAGTTTTGTTGACTATTTAAATTTTTGAACATTTTCGGATAATTCACCCTCATTTTCACTTCGCGAAAATATCCAATTTGCTTATGAAAAAATCCTCGCGGCAGCATTTTATTTTTAATGTTCTCAATTTTCAATCGAAGAATGACGAATGACGCGTTGACGGGTTTCGTGTTGTGCTTGGCGTTCGCCTGTTTCACCGCCGGGGAGATTTACGAGGGGCCGGCCAGGAACAGGGCCCTCGGCGTCCAGGGCCGGATCCGCAAGAGGAACCAACCGCCCGGGGATCACCAGCAGCAGGCAAGATTCAACACACCCCCGGCGGAACAGTACCAAATGAATCGACAAAGTAGATGTAAGTACGGTTTTTATTGTTTCCCCACAATTAGGATTGAAGATTTATATACAAATCGAATAAACGCAAAATAAATAATTTTTGTGAAACTTTAAGAAAAAAAACGGCTGTTTTGTTTATAAATAGTGTTTTTGAAAGTTTCATCAAGTAAAAGCCTTGTTTTTTTTATTTTTAATTATATTAATATTAGAATGGCCACTGACCATTGGTCTTTTAGCTAGAAGTTACTATCTTATAAATTATACCTTTTAGTCGTTGATGAAAAATGAGATTAATGTGGATTCAGGATAGCGTAATTTTGGATTTATTTCTAAGTAGAACGATTTAATACCCAGGAAGAAGTTATATATAGTAGCTATATAGAAAGCGCTATATTCCAATATAGTTACTACATAGCGATGTGAATATTTCTGTATATAGATACTATATAGATGTCTATATAGTAACGATATAATTCAAACTATATAGATTCTACATAGATCTCCATATTTTAACAATGCTGTTTATACTATATAAAAAATACTACATATATTCAGCATTGTAACTATATACTTAAAACTGTATAGAATGTACTATGTAGGTACTACATAGAACTATATATATATATATAATCGATGTCCCCTTTTACCAATTGGTGTCGGGATTCGAAATTCATTTAATATATATTATTACATAGATGACATTTATACATATATCAAGAAAAGTACCCTTTTTTCATATATAGAAAAGAACTATATATGCAGGTAGTAGCAATATAGTTGCACCTATATAGAAAGTACTATATATATTCAGTGTAGAAACTATGTAGTTAAAATTATATAGAATGTACTATGTAAATTCAGTATGGTACATTATATATACTGATTGTGAAGCAAAAAAACTTAGTCAAAGCAAAATGATTTACACTTAATTATATGTATTTTCTGAAATTTAAAGCAATAATTTGAATCATTAAAACTTAATAATATAACAATTTATTATAAAAATCTAAAAATGAATTAATCAACTTCATATTCAACAAAAAACGCACTATAATTAATTACCTTTCCAATGAATCCTGTTTTGTTGTGATTACATTTAGGTTCTTAATATTCAGAAGATATTTTTTATAACTACTGGGGTCAATTTATAATCTATAAGATAAAACCTCGCATTAGATAAACAATATTTTATTAAAAAAATAAACAATTTAAAACAAATTTATTTTTCTCTAGAATGGGACTCATAAGGGGCACTTCTTGTTACATTGTTAAAATAACCACAATAAATAAAGCACTAATCAACTTACTCTTTTAGAATGGCACGTTTCGACTTTCTTCCACCAAGCCAGTCGGATGATGTAGATAGACAGCTACTGATAATTTTTATTATTTCAGTGTCCATGGCTTCACTGTAGTTTATACGAACAGCATCTAAATTTAATAAATACATTTTAAATAGTATGGATTTATTATAATTAATTTTATTTATAAAATGCAAATTGTAGTTAAATAAGACAATTATGCCCACTTGCACAATTCTTAAGTAATATTACTCTTATATTTTTCATTTGGTTCGTAATAGTGTTTCTGTATTAAATAAATTGAATGAATTACACCTTCCTTAAGTATTGCAAAATGAGCCTTAATTTAATAGAATAAATGATAAATACTGAATTCTACATTCAATAGTTGATTAAATTAACAAATCGATTAAAAATAATGTAAAAGAAAATTACATAGAGAAGTAAATTGATAAGGATTACTTGGAGGTTACATTTTCCACAAATAAATAATATAATTAGATATATTTGTAGGAATTACAACGATGTGAATTTCCTTTAATGGATTGAATAAATGGCAGTACGAAATTTTACTAACAGTACTTTTTTTTAACATGAATTTCGTAATCTATAAAATTACTAACAATAAATAAGTACTTACCTTAAATGTGTTATTTATAATATCCTTTAGATTATCATTAGGTATAAATATAAAACGATGAAAACTAGATGAAAAAAAAACACTCACTTTACTCACCTCCGAATGACACGAATGCATCCCCTAATTTTATGCTCAACAATTTGTACAGCCAATTTTGCGTATGCGCACATTCCATAAAAACAAACAATCTGTTCGAAACTGATGCAATGCACTTGTGTAGTAGAAATTTTTAGATAAATTATATTCATTATTAATTAGTTTTCAGTTATACAATTTTTGAAATGGGAATTAAAGTAATTAATAAAACTTTCAATTTAAAATGCTTATAAATTTAATGATAACTAATTACATAGCACTTTGGATTGTTTTGGAACAGACCGATAAAAAATAGGAAAACAATCATAATTGTTATAATATATTTATAATTTCATTTGTTTATAACTCCCATATTTTACAATAAAACAAACAAATGTCATTTATACCATTGTATTCGTCATTAAATCTTATTTTAAAAAATGTATAGATATATAGGGTGTCTCATTTAAAATTTTGAAGTTGATGTCAATTTGTCGGAAATTATGTGGCAAAAACAAAGTCTAAGTACTCTGAAATAGGCATCATATGTAACCATTCAAATCCTCCAAATTTCATTTTTGTAGTTTATCCATTTACGAGATATCGTATGCACACCATCTCGTGGGACACCCGGTATAGTAAAACTACCTAAATACAATATAGAAAAATCTATCAATTCACAACGTTTTGACTATGTTAAAATGATCATATAAAATATTACTATATATATTCTATGTTGGAACTATATAGAAACACTATATAGTTTTACTATCTAAAATCAATATAGCTACAATGTGGTTACTATGTAAAACTATATAAATTTATTCTTGGGTATGTCTTGATTTAAACGATTAACGACCTATTTTTGGTATAATTGAGAGAATTGCAATAAAATAATCGATGATTGAGGCTTTATCTTGATGAAACTCCCTAATATACTATTTGTAAATAAAACAACAGTTTTGTATGTTGCCGAAACAATTGCAGCAGTGCCTCTGCAATTAAAAAATTGAAACTTAAAAAAAAACATTGTTTTATTAATTTCGTTATGTAGGGCATTTTTTGTGAGGTCGTGCCCTGTTCTGTACTTTGGCTTTCATCAACTGGGAGTGTTTTTTTTAAGGAAAGTCTAACACATTTCCAAGATATTTGCATGTGGGGAATGGAGAGATTAGAGTTTCATATTTTTTTTAAGGGCAACGTAAGCGGGTTGTAATAGGGTATAAAAATGTGTGATTTATTAAGATTGACATAGATCCTTCATTTCGCGTACCAAAAGAAATGTAGCTCTTGTAGGGTGGGAAGCGGAATCTTCAGCAAATTAAAGAATATAAGCTGATGGATATTAGTATTTGGGCTCGGGCTTATATATGTCGTGGTAGAATATATTGTAAAAAAAGAGGAGAAAGGGGTGAAAGATGTTAAGATGATTACCACCAGTTGTAATGGCAACATCACAGTTGTCCCCGTCTTTAAGCAGCTTGCCAGCAATTATTTTCCTGTTAGGTGCAGCTAGGCAGATTATGCCTGCTTTCTATTCTCTGACTATCTATATGAGAAAATCGTGCAGCGCCACCTGTTTAACTTTAATTGTAACAATTGTAAATCTTGTTAATTGTTGTTTTGTTATACAAAGCAAACATGATTTTCATTAATTAACATCGAATTTAAAGAATCTCCTTAGTTTGTTTCATATTGTGTAAATTTAAACACTTGTTTTGTTTCACGTTTTTTTTATTTATTTTATTTATTTATTTATTTACGGAAGTCCATTTACAACAATATAATGCAGATTCGACTTCTTCTTTCAATTGTCTTACACGTGTTTCGATCCGTTACGATCATTTCCATAGTTAAAACTAGTTTGAATTAGACAAATGTCAAAAAGTAGCAGAACAAGTATCGTTTGGATCAGAAGATGATTTTTTTTTATTATAAATAAAATTCTACATTATAAAGAATATATATACAGAGAGAGATTTTTTTTATAAGTATACGTTAGGGGAAGTGTATACCTGCAAAAAACGCGAGCCAACCGCATTGAATAATTAATGTGTGTATGTTAAGTTGACTATTTAGCATATATGTGTTCAGTTGCGTGTTATAAGCAACTAAACACACATACATTAATGCATTTGACTCGCGTATTTTGCAAGTATACATAGGGGAAATGTATACTGATAAAAAAGCTCCCTTTCTACCCATATGGGTGTAGGGTCATTATAAAGAAACCTGTGTGGAAATCTCATTTTCGCGCTGTCGAACGGGTCCCCCCTCCCCCCACCCCCGCGGCTTTGTCGAGATTACGTGAAAAGTTGTAGGCACACATAAAAAAAATACAACAAATGATAATACAAAATATCCAACTTTTCCCCTCTAAATATTTAATGCGATTAACGAGCGACTTCACTAAGAGGCAGTTTCCCCGATTACGCGACTGCAAAAGCGGATAATGCCCCTTGTTTACTCGGCAAATTATCGGAATGGAACACAAAACAAAACGGTTCCGAACTTCTCTAGTCGCAAGTTGTGAAGGAAAACTTTAAAATCCACAGCATGGAGTTGTTTTTCCATCGACGAATAATTGGGAGTGCGAATGAATTTAATGCTGATTGGCAATATTTCTGGTATATCAATTTTTACCAATATGTGGCGAAATAGATGAAAGTATACCTAATCATAAAACTTATAGGCTAAACTTGCAACATTTGCAGGAATTAATTACTCATGTTTTACTTGTTTTTCATAATAAGACGTAGTAATTTGTTGATTGTTAAGGCTTTCACTTGGTTATACATTTTGAGTTTATTAAATTAAACACGTTTTCACTTTGTTTGTATAACTTGTTATTTTATTTTAGTGACTATAGTTTCCAAGCATAGAGCATCATTATCAAATCATGTGATTGGCTAAGTGGACGCAGTTTTTACAAAGGTCAAATTTGCTTAAATTACAAATGGAAATTGTTATAATACAATAATTTCAAGTGTTTCGTCTAGTGTTTAGTATTTTTTTTAATCATCGTAGTAGCCATAGAAGTAGCTTTAAACTCACGAGATGATGCCAAATACTGGTGTGGATGAATACTGTCTTGTAGACCAATTTTCGAAGAGGAAGAATACTTTTAGCTGTGCCTTCTAGTCCAATCTTTGAGGAGAAGGAAATTGTTGGATGTACCTTTGTAGTTCAATCTTGAAGGAGGAATATTGTGCAGTGCAATCTTTGAGGAGGTCCTCCTCCATACTGTTGGGTGCGCTTTGTAGATCAATATTTGAGGAAGAGGAATACTGTTAAGTGTGCCTTGTCGTCCAATTTTTGAACAGAAGGAATTCTGTTGTATGCACTTTGTAGTCCATTCTTTTAGGAGTAGGAATATTATTCTTTGATTCATTCCTTCCGTCCATTCCCTTTCATTGCACTCTTGCCCTAAATGGCTCAATATATCCCTAATAAAACCGTACATCACACATCCGACCCTCACCTGGCCCTTTGCAGAGTCACCTTTTCTCTCCTGATCAATCATTCCTCGATAAGTACTTTGATAACCGTCTAAATATTTCCCTATTGTGTATTGTATTTACTCCTTTTAATTGTTTCTTGCCGTGGACGAAAGAGAAATGATTGAACTGAGAAGGACAAGATCACAGTTCAATCATCAAAGAGAAATGATTGAACTGAGAAGGACAAGATCTCAGTTCAATCATTTCTCTTTCGTTCACGCCGCTACATTTATACTTAGCTCTTTGTACTTGAGGTTATATCTGCTTTTAAGGATATTATCCTGTCGCTGCTGCAACTCTACTTAATTAAATTTTTCCCTAAACTCACGTTCCAACTTTTCTCCCGCGCTATTTTCTCCCCAACAACTAGCTACGACCTACCCACTTTATGATTCATTTTCTCTCTTTCATTCATCCATCGAATCCATCAACTCTCTAATGATCACTTCCTTCTATTCCCCATTCCTCAATCACGCCCCTTTTACCAATCTTCCATTTCATAACACACTCAACTTTCTTTTAAATTTTACCTTCCATTGACATTCTGCTATATACTATAGAGCAACTCTCCAATCCAATCCCGGTACACTCTTTAAGTATTGCAGGCGTACCCTCACCATTTGCTCACACTCAGTCACTTCCCAATTATGTAGTATAATTTTTAAGACAATATTTGCGCGGTTTCATTTCGTAAAATATTATTAGTATTATCAATTAGCGATTGCCGGGGGATTCGGAGTAAATCCGCGTCCTTAATTAACTCCCCCATTCCAACAGGTCGCAATTATTCGAATTGTCTGAATTGTTACAGTCCTCTCGCTGTTCACGCTGGTCCAGTTCAGCAATCAGGAGTGCCTGGGGGCGACGGGGGACAACGGCACTTGCCTCACCGCCCAGCAGTGCGCCCAGAGGGGCGGCTCGTCGAACGGACCCTGCGCCGGCGGCTACGGAATATGCTGCGTTTGTGAGTAATTTAATCAAATAGTCCTCTTTGTTTCAATCACGACTGAAGGTATTTATTTGCAAATTCGTTTTTACAATGAAATTAAATGATTAAATTTTCTGGCAAAAAAATTAATAACACTGTTTTTGAGAAATGTCTATTGAAACAACTACTTCCCGAGCATATACCCCGCCGGATATTGGATTACACAATAGATATTTGTTTTTGTTTTATTCAATAACAAGATATTACAGATATAAACAGAGAATAAAATATGTAAAGTGAGAGGGTCAAAAGGAATTTGTTCAGGTGAAATCCTGTGTAGGGTTTCTCTGATCTTCCACAAACTCCTAAGTGTAGTGAATGAGATCTATTAGTAAAATTAAATATACGTGAATTAGTAAATAAATTTAGGCAAGAAAAGGGAATAATGGGGAAGTAACACTATAATACGAGAAAAGTGTATTACATCATTTGAAGATAACTTGCTTTAAAATGTCTTATCTGCATGTTTATGAATTTATTGCGGAAAATCATTGTTAGTCTCGAAACGTTATATTTAAAGGATCCCTTGAATATCTCAGTTGAGAATTTAGGAGTGTTTATGGCGTTTTTATTTCTAATATTTATGCTGTGCAGATCCCCTCTCTCTCTCTATATATATATAATCTAAAATCCCCATCTACCATAATGATGGTGTAGGGGTGAGATCCCCTCTATAACTAATTTTTTTGTACAGATATTCAGGTTGTTGTGATGTTAAAATTTTAAAATAAAAGCAAGCTTCGTGTAGTTGTCTGCGATTCGCCATTGTGATCCAATTGCTCTCTGTTAATTTATATAAAATTGGTTTTCCCCGCTTGATTCTGTAGATGAATCTAAGGCATGTTTTTTTTAAAATTTTTCTATTCGCATCTTATCAAAGCTGTCAAGACAATTCTCGTATATCACATCTCCGTAATTGAAGTGTGAGAGCACCAGAGTATCACATAATTTTATTTTAATTGTCGTTTTTAAAATCTGTCGGTATGTGCATAGCATTTTTAGCGATGCATATGACTTTTTAATGCAGTAAGTAACATGCTTTTTAAAACTAATATTTCCATCAATAAATAACCCGAGATTTTTAATTGATTCACAGAATTGTATGGATTTTGAGTTTATTTTTTATATCAAGAGATCTTCTTGCTTCGTTTTTAATTTTTTGTTTTGCGAATATCATCGCAGATGATTTTTCCTCATTAATAATTAAACTGTGTTCGTTAGAAATTTTTACTAAATTTTCGATATCTTCGTTGATTAAATTTTCATTTAATTTGGTATCAGTAGCGCCGAAAGAAGAATAAATCTGCGTATCGTCGCCATATGAATGGAATTTGCATATTTTTAGCACATTAGGTATTTGTGAAGCGTATGCTATGTACAATAATGGGCTTAGAATTGCCCCTTTTAAAATTTGAATTTCATCAGACACTTTCCCATTGTTAAAGACTCTATGGTATCTATTTGCGAGAAACGATTTAATCATTAGCGCCGCGTTATTGTCAAAACCAAGATAGTGCAAAATATCTATTAGTAAATCATGATTTATTAGATCAAATGCTTTTGAGTAGTCAATTGCAATTAGTACGGAAATATTCCCTCTGTCCAAGACTTTACTATATCATCTACTATGTTGGTTAAAATGGTTAAGCAATTATGTCTAAATCCCGAGTGTTCTATAGGCAGAAGTTTATTTTTCTCTAAATATTCTCGCATTTGCTGATCGAGTACCTTTTCGAGTATTTTAGAAGCTGTAGGTAAGATGCTTATTGGGCGCGCAGATCGTTGAAGTATGATACTGTATTCTTTTTCGCCAGGGGTAATATAATTGATTCCTTCCAAATATTGGGTACCTTAGATTGCTTAATTCATTGATTTACAATAAATCTGATATATTTTATAATAATTCTATCTATTATGATTTGTAATATTTAATATTAGTTTATTTTTTTATTGTAGAATTATACTATGCGTTTCAAATTAAGTTATTATTAATATTATTATTATTCGTAAAATTATTTATTGCTATTCTTTATAAGTATTGTATTGTAAGTGGTAAAGGGGTCGAAATACTTTTCTTCTTCACTAACATTGTCTTAGTTATACTGCTATGTATAAAGGTCTGAGCTTTTTCTAAATTTTATTCATTCGCAGTTTTGGCCTCCTGCGGGATGACGGTGCGTGAAAACGGGACGTACTTCGTCCATTCCGGTTATCCCATCGCTTACGACGGCACCGGCTCCTGTCAGATTACTTTGATGAAAATGAACGCGGACATTTGTCAATATAGGTAAGTTTGAGTTTTTTTTTTGTGGTGGGTTATGCGGAATTGTAAATATTACAATTATGAAGTCATCACTTCATTTCATAACATTCAAAACAGTTAAGGGGATACTTCATTTTTTTTATTGTCTTTCTTCAAGCTTAAGAGGGCTGTGTGTATGTGGGCGCTTATAGAGAATTCAATGTAAATTGTTAACCCAAATTGAAAGCAAATTATTCATTTTTTAAAAAAATATTTTCGCCTAAGGAGTGATTTCATGATTAGAAAACGTTACCTATTAATGAGACACAAATTGAAGCTATATTAACAAAATAAGTTTAACGCACTATCCATGTAAAACGAAACTAAATAACAAATCACCAACTTGGTATTCTCAAAATCCCCGGGGCTTTAAAATCGCGAAGTCCACGTATCGAGTTTGCGGATGTGTACAATAAATCACATCCGGAGCACGGCGAAAACAAATTCCGATACACGTAGTAGCGGAGCAATAGTAATACATCCCCGCGCCAGAGGATTTAATAATTCATCTTGCAGATTGGACTTCGAACAGTTCCAAATTATGGGACCGGAACCGCAAAACAACATCTGCAACAACGACCAGTTCATCGTGTCCGGGGGCAATCCCGTGCCGCCGATATGCGGCATCAACAACGGTAATCACAGTAAGTACATCTCGCTCTCTGTGTATACTATAAATTAAATATATTTCTGGTATTCGGATTGTTTCGGGAATAAATTAAAAAAAAAACGATAAACTTTGTTATTTCAAATGGAATACCCTATATATTATATTTTTATTGGATTCGTCTTTAAATTGTCTTTACATCAAAATAACATAGTTAGTAGTTTTTTTGGATTCGTCTTTAAATTGTCTTTACATCAATATAACATAGTCAGTGGTTTTTTCAAAGTTGACCACCGTTCCCGCCCCTTGGTGAGTGGCAGCAATTTTTTTTACAGGATCGGAACCATTAATCTTTTGTCCAAGACATTTTTTTTTGTACGATACAAATTTATCGAGATTTTCCACTGGATCAATTAATATGGGTCACACTGTATAATAGTGGCGTAAAAGTGTGTAAAAGCACTACCAAAAATACTAAGAAAGTCCTCTAATCTTTCAAAGTGCTTTAAAATTTATTAAATTATTTATTATTTCATATTAAATTTATTTATGTTATTTATTGCTTCAATCTAACACAACAAAACTTAATTTTATCGAATAAATATAGGTAGGATTTTTTTTTTCACAAAATTTTGTTTTTTTTACAAACCTATATTTATTTTAAAAATGTCTCACCAAGAGAAAATAATTCGAAACATTAATTTTATTGTTTAATTCGCGATTATAACTCTAATAATTGGTAAAATTATAATATAACAAATGGTGCATGCGCCGGGCTTTAAAATCCGTCATCAGCTTTATGTTGCTTAAAGATGATTTATTAATGACTTTTTAAGCAAACAAACAATATAAGCAAGAAACAAATTGTAGTAAAAATCATACGTAATATTTTCTGTGGCGTTTTTTTTTAGCCTTACTAAAAATAATTTTCGTAACCTCGAAACTTTCTTAGCATTTTTAGAAATGCTTTCAAATTGATAAATGTTTATTAAATATTTCACCATATTAAATTTATTTAAACTCAAATATGTTCAACTTTGTTGCTTCAATCTACCATAATTAATAAAGCATGATTTTATTGTTTATTTCACGATTATTACTGTAATAGTTGGCGAAATTGTAATGGAACAAATGGTGAATGCGCCGGGCTGCAAAATCCGCGATCGGTTCCTTGTTCGTTTAAGGCGACTTATTATTGCGTTTTAAGGAAACAAACTATACAATCACATAATATATATATATATATATATATATATATAATCGATGTCCCCTTTTACCAATTGGTGTCGGGGTACAAACACATAATAAACATAAAATTATACACAGTGTGTATATTATATTGAACATATACAATATATTTCTCGAGAGAATTCTCGCGACAAAATATATTATAAAAATTCCTATATTAGACTTATATACATTTATAAAATTTTTCTATATATAATTATATTATGAATTTCTACAAGAATTCTTGTTTGTGTAAAACGACCCTTAAACTTGAAAAAAAAAAGTGGTATACCTGTGGATTATTTCTAGTTGTGAAAAATCTATATGTTTTTCTCAGTCTTATTTTATTTTTTTTTGTTCTGATTCTTTCAATTTGCAGTGTACATCGACGCCGGTTCGGGAATCTCCAATCCGATAACGCTGTCGATCGTGACGAGCGGACCGTCGTTCCGCAGGAATTGGAAGATCAGGGTGACTCAGATACCGTGCAGCTCGATGTATCGCGGTGAGTCGATTTGAAATATTGATGGGAAAACGATCCGCTCCACTTATCTCCGCTGGTATTTTACGAAAATAAAATGCGAACGCTCTGTTTTCTATAGCGAACGCTTGTTAAGAGATTCACGGTCTTTCAATATTTCACCGAAGGTTTGGCGTTCGGGAAATCGGATCCGCGGATAAATAATAAAGACGCGAGGCGGATGCTTTGTTTCTTTGAGGGATGAAAGAAGCGGGGAATATAGAAAAAAAAAAAGAGAGTACACTATATGTTTTTTTTTTCGTATTATTCTTATTGTACGATCTACTGCGAAGCCTCAAGTTTCAGCAATTTAACGCTATATATAATCACCTAATAGTGAATTGTTGCCCACAATTTTGATAAAAATAGGCTTTGAAGCCGTAGTTACACAATAAAAGCGAGATAGTGTGACTTAAAAGTCATTTTTTGGGCCGAATTAATGTCTTTCGAGTGGAAAATAAGTGATAAAAATTACATAAAATCATTTTAGAGTCATAATTAGTCGATAAAAGTGTCATATAATGACTCTACAGTCAATTTTCTGCCTGAAGACGGCTTTGAAATTAAAGTTAAACATTAAAAATGAGGTTTTTGAAAAAAGTCTTAAAGACTTTAGACTGGAAAATACGTGAGAAAAAAATGACACAAAGTCATTTTACAGTCATAATTAGGCAATAAAAGTGTCACATAATGTGTTTACAGTCAATTGTTCATCTGAAAATGGCTTTTAAGTTTTAGTTACAGAATAAAAGTGAGGTAAAGTGACTTTAAAACCATTTTTTTTTGGAAAATTAATGACTTTAGAGTGGAAAACAAGTGATAAAAATGACATAAAATCATTTTAAAGTCAAAATTAGGTGATAAAAGTGTCATATAATGACTCTACAGTCAATTTTCTGCCTGAAGACGGTTTTTAAGTTAAAGTTAACAATAAAGGTGAGGTTTTTGGCAAAATTTAAGACTTTAGAGTGGAAAATACGTGAGAAAAATGACAAAAAGTCATTTTACAGTCATAATTAGGCAATAAAAGTGTCACATAATGTCTTTACAGTCAATTGTTCATCTGAAAATGGTTTTGAAGTTTTAGTTAGAGAATAAAAGTTAGGTAAAGTGACTTTAAAATCATTTTTTTGGGAAAATTAATGACTTTAGAGTGAAAAACAAGTGATAAAATGACATAAAGTCATTTTAAAGTCAAAATTAGGTGATAAAAGTGTCATATAATGACTCTACAGTCAATTTTCTGCCTGAAGACAGTTTTTAAGTTAAAATTAAACAATAAAGGTCAGGTTTTTGGCAAAATTTAAGACTTTAGAGTGGAAAATACGTGAGAAAAATGACAAAGTCATTTTACAGTCACAATTAGGCAATAAAAGTGTCATATAATGTCTTTACAGTAAATTTTTCATCTAAAAATGGCTTTGAAGTTTTAGTTAGAGAATAAAAGTGAGGTAAAGTGACTTTAAAATCATTTTTTGGAAAAATTAATGACTTTAGAGTGGAAAACCAGTGATAAAAATGACACAAAGTCATTTTAAAGTCAAAATTAGGTGATAAAAGTGTCATATAATGACTCTACAGTCAATTTTCTGCCTGAAGACGGTTTTTAAGTTAAAGTTAAACAATAAAGGTGAGGTTTTTGGCAAAATTTAAGACTTTAGAGTGGAAAATACGTGAGAAAAATGACAGAGTCATTTTACAGTCACAATTAGGCAATAAAAGTGTCATATAATGTCTTTACAGTCAATTGTTCATCTGAAAATGGCTTTTAAGTTTTAGTTAGAGAATAAAAGTGAGGTAAAGTGACTTTAAAATCATTTTTTTGGGAAAATTAATGACTTTAGAGTGGAAAACAAGTGATAAAAATGACATAAAGTCATTTTAAAGTCAAAATTAGGTGATAAAAGTGTCATATAATGACTCTACAGTCAATTTTCTGCCTGAAGACGGTTTTTAAGTTAAAGTTAAACAATAAAGGTGAGGTTTTTGGCAAAATTTAAGACTTTAGAGTGAAAAATACGTGAGAAAAATGACACAGTCATTTTTAGGCAATAAAAGTGTCACATAATCTCTTTACTGTCAATTATTCATCTGAAAATGGCTTTGAAGTTTTAGTTAGAGAATAAAAGTGAGGTAAAGTGACTTTAAAATCATTTTTTTTTGCAAAATTAATGACTTTAGAGTGGAAAACAAGTGATAAAGATGACACAAAGTCATTTAAAAGTCAAAATTAGCCGATAAAAGTGTCATATAATGACTCTACAGTCAATTGTTCGCCTAAAAATTTCTTTGAAGTTATAGTTGAACAACAAAAGTCAGGTTTTTGGCAAAAATCAAGACTTTAGAGTGGAAAATAAACGATAAAAATGGCACAAAGTCATTTTAAAGTCATAATTACGCAATAAACGTGTCACATAATGATTCTACAGTTAATTGTTTGCCTGAAAATGGTTTTGAAGTTAAAGTTAAAGAATAAAAGTGAGGTAAAGTAACTTTAAAGTTATGTTTTAGCAAAATTAATGACTTTAGAGTGGAAAACAAGTGATAAAAATGACATAAAGTCGTGTTAAAGTCATAATTAGGTTATAGTCATAATGATACTACAGTCAATTGTTCGCCTGAAAATGGTTTTGAATAAGTTTAGACAATAAAAGAGAAGTAGAGTGATTTTAAAGTCATTTTTTTAGCAAAATAAATGACTTTCAACTGGAAAATAAATGATAAAAATGACATAAAGTCATAATAACGCAATAAAAGTGTCGCATATTGACTCTATAGTCAAATTTTGACGCTTTGACGTTAAAGTTGGACAATAAAAGTGAGATAGTGTGACTTTAAAGTCATTTTTGAGCAAAATTAATGACTTTTGAGTGGAATATAAGTAATAAAAATGATATTATGTCATTTTAAAGTCATAATTGGGCGGTTAAAGTATCATATAATGAATCTACTGTCAATTGTTCGCCTGAAAATGGCTTTGAAATTTTAGTTAGAAAATAAAAGCGAAGTATAGTGATTTTAAAGTCATTTTTGGCAAAATAAATGACTTTCAACTGGAAAATAAATGATAAAAATGACATAAAGTCATAATTACACAATAAAAGTGTCACATATTGATTCTATAATCAAATTTTCGTCTGAAAATGGCTTTGACGTTAAAGTTAGACAATAAAAGTGTGATTTTAAAGTCATTTTTGAGCAAAATTAATGACCTTAGAGTGGAAGAAAAGTAATAAAAATGATATTATGTCATTTTAAAGTCATAATTGGGCGGTTAAAGTATCATATAATGAATCTACAGTCAATTGTTCGCCTGAAAATGGCTTTGAAATTTTAGTTAGAAAATAAAGCGAAGTATAGTGATTTTAAAGTCATTTTTGGCAAAATTAATGACTTTAGCGTGGAAATGAGTGATAATAATGACAAAAAATCATTTTAAAGTCATACTTTGGCGATGAAAGTGTCATATAATTACTCTACAGCCTGAAAACGACTTTGAAGTTAAAGTTAGAGAATAAAAGTGAGGTAGAGTGACTTTAAGGTCATTTTTGGTAAAATTAATGACTTTAACGTGGAAAATAAGTGATAAAAATGACACAAAGTTATTTTAAAGTCATAATTATACGATAAAAGTGTCATTTAATGACTATAAAATCAATTGTTTGCCTGGAAATTGCTCTGAAGTTTTAGTTACAGAATAAAAGTATACCTTACTTGACTTTAAAGTCATTTTTTGGTAAAATTAATGACTTTCGAATGGAAAACAATTGATAAAAATGGCACAAGGTGATTTTAAAGTGATGATTAGGCAATGCAAGTAACATATAATGACTAACTGCAACAGCAGGTGTACATTATGTAATTGAATGTCCGCGGTGGATATTTGCCCGGGAAGTAGTTGTTTTAATGTGCATTTGTTTAACGTAAGTCAAAAGTCACAGAGCTAAATGCGGAAATAATTTATTAATTATTTTCAAATTATTTTATTTAATAATGGCTATGAAGTTGAAGTTAGGCAATAAAAAATGATGTAGAGTAACTTTAAAGTCATTTCTATGCGATATAAATTACTTTAGAGTTGAAAATAAAGAATACGATTGATACACAGTGATTTTAAAAGTCGTAAGTGGGGCAGAGTGACTTTAAAATTAGATTCAAGCAATTAAAGTAAATTATTATAGTTTAATTGAAAATAAAAAATGTACCCAAGCACGTCATTATTTTAACAATAATTGATTTTATTTCGTCGTTAATAAATTAAGACTAATCTCGTGATGTAATTGATTATTTCATAAGCTGAACAAACCCTTTCAGCTGATTGTCCACCCCGCGTGGAAATAAACGTCGCCGGTTAAACCCCGAAAATTAATTTATAACCACCCACGTTTAGATTACAGCATCGTCCAATAAACGCGAATTCGGCTGTTTTCTCCTCCACACACACACACACACACACATTGTAACAGACATGCACACAGTCAGAATGATGAATGTACCTTTTTTTCCTTGAATCCTTTAAGGACGCGACCCCTTTGTCAAATTGTCAGACGTCGGCGAGATTAATTCCGGACCGGCACGAAATTTCTATCTTTCGAAAGAAAAAAGGACAATTTCGAACAAATCGAGCGTGGAAACGTTCCCCTTTTCCGGATTTGTTACGAATGTGTTTCGCTTTTGTGTAATTAAAATGTTTTTTTTTTAATTTATATTCTCTTATTTTAAGAAGCTCGTCGTTTCAGTTCGTTCGTTCCTATAACGGAAAATTGGATTCGTCGAATCGGATTGTGTTTTAATCTTAATTCCTTTAGGGGGGGGCTTTAATTAAAAATGGGAGGAGGTTTTAAAAGGAATCTGAGGCACCGCAGGTGGAATTTTAATTATATTCGTAACTTTGTTTATCCATTTATGAAATAGCTTTATGGATCTTATGAATGTGCCGGTTGAAAATTAATTTATTAAAATTGAATGTTACTCATGATGGAAATATCGTTTCTGAAATATTTTTCGTTTTAATAATTATTTTTCGAATTTTAATAATAATATATAGGTTTTTCAATTGATAATTTTACTGATAAATTATTTATTTTCAACTAGTTTCGGCTTATTTTCAAGATTAATTCTGTACAAAATAAATCACTTATATATAAAATGTCGGCATTTCGGGTAATAATTTAAGGTAATAATAACAGGGAATTTCAGAAGTCTTCGTTATCATTGACCACGTGTTTTCCCGTCTTTATAGCTTTGCTAATTTCCAATCCATCCAGATAATTTAAAACTAATACCTTACTACCTGAATGTAACATTTTATAATCGCAATTTGCAATGCGATGTTTTACCAAACCCGTTGCTTGTTTTTTTTTTTATTTAAAATATCACTTCTATGATCTTTACGTTAACAAAAAACTGCCCGTTTGTCCTATATATATTGCATTGCAATCATTTCATTTCAGTTCATAAATTCCACTGTTTCTATTTATATTGTCTACTGTTTTTAATTTATTGTTCCTAATTCATTAAAAAAAACTGTATATTAATTAAAAATGTTTCACAAAGTGATCAATGAGAAAAAAATTAAACATATATTAAATAATAATTATTTCGTATATTATTCAACAATTATTATTGAAAAATATTTTATATTATTTAATTAAAATAAGGCGTCCTAATAGTCCTCTGCATAATCCTTCGAATTAATTCCATGATCCACGTGAAAACGTGACCAAGAGAAGATAATTTATTTATTTATTAATTTACGGATTTCTCCTTTTTCAATTTTACAAAAAATATATAATAACAGTAATAATAGAAAGACGGGAAAATAATGCCTTTTTCTAATTAATTCAAACTAACAAAAATTGCAAATCGCAACGAACTCTACAGAAAGCGCAATCGTAAAAATAAGTTCCCCGATTCGTAACATACTTCAATTATTCCACCCCAACAATTTAACTTCGCGAGCGTTACTTTCCGACGCAAATTGCTTCTCGCTATTCGAACGGAACCGTTAGAGCTGTTGCGTCCAACTTTAATCGATACAAGACCTGTTGCTGAAACGGGGACAAAGCGCCGTCTGAAGCGGGAATTAACCCATATCCATTTATTCCTCATCCCGGAATCAGAATTCCACAAACAAAAGAGAGGGAGGAGAATATGCAATCAAGCTATTTAATAGAAATTACAATTAATATATAATGGAAACTTAGTGTGTTCGACTATGGACCGAATCATTCTTAGACACATTCATTCTGTACGAAATGTAAAATAAACAATTTTTAAGGCAGAAAGACCTATGGTCGATAGCCCATGACAGACTACTAACACAATTGTACATATTGTTATAATAAATTTTGTGAAATATTGTCTTTATTCAGACAATATGATTGTCTGAATAAAGATGTTTGTATATAAACAATCTTTCAGAATATAAGGTTGGAAAAAAAGAAATCCATTGTTTTTAAGCGAAATTCAAGGCTTTATTTAATATGTTTTGGATTGTCCGATTTGTGTCAAATATCTACTTTTGCTTCTATTATTTGTAGCCATTTTAAGGGTATAATGGCGGCCGACAAAATGTGAACGATGTTTATTAGCTATGTGAATATGACTTTTAATCAGGAGCGTCGCGTTTGTGCGAAAACAAACATTTGAATGACAGATTTATAAAAGTCATCCAAAAATATGCCTAGACATCTATCTTTAGACGAGAAGAGCAGGGCAATAGCTAAACTAGAAGAAAACTGGTCTCTTAGCCGAGTGGCTGCTGATTTGAATGTAAGCAAAACCTGCATACATAATTTGAAAAGGCGATTTGAAATAAGGCAAGATTTAAGAAGACCACCCCGAATTGGAATAGGAGGGGTATCCAATGAAGAACAGGATGTTGCATTGGTGAATCATCCATTTGATAGTGCCTTAGATGCTCGAGAAGTAACGGGTTTTACGGGGTCTACTAGAACTGCTCGGAGACGTATTAAAGCTGCAGGTCTACAAAATTTTCAAGCAGCCAAAAAAGTTTTTCTCTCAGAAAGCAATAAACAACGAAGATTGGAGTTTGCCAACGAATTTGTGTATCGTGGGGATGATTTTTGGAACTCGGTCGTCTTTTCTGACGAAAAAGTATTTCAATCATGTAGTAATTGGAGCCTACGAGTTTATAGACCAATAAACCAAAGGTATGAAGAAGAATTCACCCGTCCAATAACAAATAGTGGTCGTTTTTCTGTCAATTTTTGGGCTTGGGTCAGTGTAAACGGACCCGGAATAATTTGGAAAATAGATGGCCTTTTAAATGCTATTAAATACAGGGATATTTTAGAATATGTAATGTTGCCTTCAGTAACACAAACAGTTCCGGAAAATTTTAGATTCCAACAGGACAATAGTCCTATCCATACAGCAAGAATTGTGACTCAGTGGCTAAATGACCACCGCATCCAAGTACTGCCTTGGCCTGCGAAGAGCCCTGATCTCAATCCAATTGAGAATGTTTGGGGATACTTACAAAAAAAGATTTACTCAAGAGATTTTAGACCTAGGAATGAAGATGAACTTCACGATTGAATTGTTGAAAATGCATGGGAGGATTTGGCTGACAACTACAATATGAGGAATCTAGTTTCATCCATGAGTACACGTTTGGCAAAAGTTATCACAGCAAATGGTGGTCCTACAAAATATTAATTTAATAATTTCTACTTGTATTAAGAATAAATATGTTTAGCATTGTAATTAGCAATTGAATAATAGTCCTTTAAAACCTAAGTTACGTCACTGTTAAGAGTTCTGATAAATCTGTACAAAATTAGACAATTTCTCTATGACAACAAAATACCGTTCACATTTCGTCGGCCGCCATTGTACCTTCATCATACCTCTCTTCTCTCTCGCACACAGAAGCTCATATTGGCGAAAACTTTATTAATTGATTTTCACAATATTCTCCTGATGCCAGGAAAAAAAGATGCAACAAAAGAGGTAATCGTAACAGGTCTCGCCTATATGGTGGATTAAACTGATATTCCATTTAAATTATTTATGAATTGTATAAATCCTATTAGAGATGTTTCTTATCCACTTTATATTTAATTAATTGAAATTATACCTCAATATTGTACATTGATTTTTATACAATTCATTGATATATGGTGGATGCATCAAAACTTCCCAATCAAGCTCCCAGAGATTCTTGCGAGACATTATAGACGTTCTTGATGGAACTACTCCTCTTCTGTTAGGCAAGTCTGCCAATCACTTCGCTTAAACGGTCCAGTTGTTGACAATAGAGATTAGAGTTTAGTGTTTGGCTATATGGAAGTAACTCATAATAAATGTTTCCTCTCTAGTCCCACCAAATGCACGGCGTTACCTTTCTGGCCTTCACAGAAAAATATTATATTATATATTATCTTCTAAAGTCAAGCCATCCCCTACCATGGGATAAACAATAAAGAAAAAAGCTCCGGGAAGGAAATACTGTAAGCTGCATTTTCGAAAACCTCCCTTCAAATCACAAAGCCAGAATAATAAATTGCAAGAACTTTGATAAATCAATCTTTTGATTGTTGACTCATCAAACACTTGGTGAAACATATTTATCACTAGACATTTTTTAGGTAATCAAAGAAAACGCCTGGTTATTGTTTTACAAAAAAATTGTTTTCTTTTATTGCCTAAAAATGTCTAGTAAATCAATCTTATTTTTTTTAATTGAAATAGATTCACGCATTAATTCCCCTTCTTTTCGAATTCTTAAACCCTTTCAGGTGTCGTAAATCGTAAGGCTTAAATAATGAAATACAAGAATTTTAATAAAGCAATCTTATTCCTTTTTTAAAAGATTGAAATAGAATCACCTTTTTAATTCACAAAGCTAAAATAATAAAATACAAAAACTTTGATAGATCAATCGTATGTTTTGAAGATTGAAATAGAATCTCCCTTTAAATTACAAAGTCAAAATAATAATATAGAAGAATTTTAATAAATCAATCTTGTTTTTTTTTTCTTTAAAGATTGAAAAAAAGAACCACCCATCAAAAGGCCAAAATAAAAAAAGAATAATTTTAATAAATCAATCTGTTTTTTTTTTAAGATTGAAATAGGATCAAGCACATTAGTTTGAAAATTTGAGACATTTTTATTAAGCATTTTTATTAACAAAAAATAGGATTTTAAATTGCTGAACTGTAAAGTTAATTCCGCTTAAATATTGCACCTGTTAAGACTATTGCACTATTCGGCTTAATTTTTGTCAGACATGACTTTTTAAATGTTAATTGCACTATTTCTTGTAACTAAAAAACGTGAGATAGATTTGAATTATTAATTTTGCCGAGGCTCAAATTACAGATTTTTTTGTCTTATATTGCATATTAATCAATCATTACAGATTTTTTTCATTATATTCATCATCTAAGAAAATGATTTTTACACCATTAAAAAAAACAATTAATTGGAATCTGAATCCATTTGAATACTAAATTTAGTATGCAAATATTAAACTACTATTTTTTTAACGAGGGGCTTTTTATTTTTAATTTGTGCTTGCGGACCTTGCAGATCGTAAATCTGTACTTGTTGATTATTAATCGAGTCACTAAAGATTTATTTTAGTAAAATTAAATGTTTGTAACGTGATTTGGAGTTGATTTTATTTTTTTGAAGGTAATTCAGTCTGCCATATAAAAAAATATTCGACTCAAATTTACTTTTTACCAACCTACGCGTCAGACACTTCCTTTAATAATAAAACAAATAGTTGTAAATATAAAAAAATATCCTTTTTGTTCATCAATAATAAAACTTATTTAGTTTCAATTTATACATTCCATATATTTTTTTAAACAGGGGCTTCTCATTATTAACTTGTGTTTGCCGACCTTGCAGATTATAAATCTGCTTGTCGATTATTAATGGAGTCACTAAAGATTTATTTCAGTAAAATTATAAGTTTTTAACATGGCTTGAAGTTATTTTTATTGTTTTGAATATAATTCAGTCAAATTTACTTCTCACTGACCTACGTGTCAGACACTTCTTTTAATAATAAAACAAATAGTTGGAAATTAAAAAAAAATCTTGTTATCCATCATTAATAAAACTCATTTAGTTTCAATTTTCACCTCACACTGAGAATTGGAGAGGAACATATATTATATATAAGCGAAACGCTTGTATTAAACTCCGACAAACCACGGCTTAATAGCCGGGAAATCAACAACTCTAATCACACTGGCCGTGAGAGCGTGAAAATATTATATGCTTGTTAAGTTTTGTTTAAAAATAATTTATGTTTTATTACGGATTACAGTATTATGTTATAGAAAACTGTAAACTAAAAAAATATTTTTTTTTTTAGAAAAGGAAAGATTTTCAGCTCCTTCATCATTTAATTCTAATTCGTATCTAAAGTATTCAAAATTTTTATTATTAAAACATCTTTTTAATGTTTTATTAATAGAGTTTTTAGCTTTCACTATTAATTGTATCTAAATGATCAGATACGTACTGATTTATAATAATAATAATAATTTATTTCTCAACAGACCAGGTCTACTTACATAGAAAAATTAAATTTAAAGCAGAAAACATGAAACGTATTGAAAATACATATTAAGAGTACACATCTAAAATAACAAAATAATAATAATAGTACACATTAAAAATGAAATAGTAATAATAATAAAAAATTGGACGAGGACGTAATATTGGAAACACACGTGATTTATTTTACTTTTTTTTTTCGAAAAACGTCGTTATCCAGGACTATTAAGGAGTGATACCTACCTGCAAGGAAAAGTACCTATTAAAAATATGTATGTGTATTTTTAATAGGTACTTTTCCTTGCAGGTAGGTATCACTCCTTAATAGTCCTGGATAACGACGAGTATGATCTATAAGAAACAAGTTCTTAAGATATTTTCGAATTCAATAGTGTTGTCACAAAAGATGTCGACGGCGTACTGAACCTCATGATAATTCCTAATCATATTGATGAGGGGGGAAAATAAGTGGTGATTTGTGCGAGGAGTATTATATGAAAATGATTGCATGCTTCTTGAATTTATCCTCGGAATTGTAAAATTAAGTGATGCATTATCAATATTATTATGAATGAGTTTATGAAGTTCACAAATCGAAATATATTTATGTATATTGTAAAGAGATAGAAAATTAAATTCACTTAAGAGGGCGCTGTATCTTACATCAAAGGTCTACCCTACCTTGCGATAGTATAAATATCTTAGAAATTTCTTTTGTATTCTCTCAAGTGAATTTATATGAATTTTATAATAAGAAGTCCATACGCATGCGCAATAGTTTATTTTACTGATCACTAGGGAATCAAAAAGTCGAATAATTGATAATATGTCAGAAAAATCACGATTATATTGAATAATGAATCCAAGTAGCCTGTGACAATCATTTACCACTTTTGTAATATGTTCCTTAAACGATAACGTATTATCAAATATAACTCCTAAATCTGCGTGACTGGTGGTTCTCTTAATAGGAGCATTACATACTTTGTAATTGAACAGAACGGGAATACGAACACGAAAATAGGATACGATGCAACATTTTGAAATATTGATATCAAGCCCATTCTCTGTACGTCGACTGTAAATTATGTTGTAAATATACACAGTCAAACTCCGTTTCAATTACACGGTATAATTTTATATTATCTGCATACATGAGGTAGTTACAGTTTAAAGAATCAATCACGTTATTAATAAAAATAAGAAATAGAAGGGGGCCCAGGTTTGAACCTTGCGGAACCCCACTTTCAGCAGAAAATTGACTTGACTGAAACCCCATGTACGAAACAAATAGCTGCCTACCACATAAATAAAACCTCAGAACAGAGATTACATTATCGTTTATATTGTAATGCTTTAAATAATTCAATAACTTATCATGTTTAACCACAATTGTGAAACCATACCAAGAGTTTATTTATTTAAACCTTTAAATTAAGTACTATGGTTCGCCAAATGAGAAATTAATCCAAAGAGTTCATAATTTTGGTATTTCACGATTTTCGCATTCCATAGAAGATTTCCTGGACCACGTCGGACTCTCAAATTAATTTTATTAACTCCATTGCTTTCGCCGTTTGCATTAATTCGAGCAAACGTGGTTTGTATGATGTGAAATTTGACAAACTTTATCGGGAGTTAAATTCGATTTCTTGTAATAATATAAAAATATTATTACGGAATCGGGTTTAATAAGACTCGGATGGTAGAAAGACCGCTGGTCGATAGCCAGTTCGGGACTGGTGTGTACTTTATGATATTTTATAATAGTTTTGTATTGTATTGTATGCATATTGTAAGCATTAGTCCTGAATAGAGATTTATATAAGACTCGGAAATAAGTAAAATAATGTCTATTTATTTATTTAGAGTATACTTAGCACATTTATTTACATCACACTGTCACTATTTATTTATAACTAGATGTTGAGCATTCGAACGTTTGTGATAGACTGCCCGCTTCGTCGCTAGCGCGTACTTATATAGCGTGCTTGTTTCTCGAATTTTCCAGAATATTCCATGACGCCACGTTTACAGTCGCGTGCTCGGTGGAACATTCCAGAGTGTTCTTTCCAGTTGCTTCTTTCACTTTCGCTACAATATGAAATCAAATTTATCTCCCGATAAACTTTGTCAAATTTCACTTAAAAATAAAAACAGGTGGCGCTTGCGTCGTCTTTAATTTAATAGGTTTGCATTATTACCACAATATAAAAACAAGAAATCAAAGTGTCCATTTAAAACAAACCACGTTTCATTTTTTTTTAATCCAAACTGATTAATTTGCTTAATAAACTCGACTAGAATTTTAATTACACGAAAGTTTGTGCGCATTATTAATATTATTAAAGTGAGTTTGGGGCTTTTAATGAAATTCTCGGTGCTTCAGCGGAAGAGGGCTGTCTGCAGTATTTCAGCGGGGTCGCCGGACAGATAATGTCGTTTAATTACGAGCCGAGCACCGGCCTCCAGCTCTCCAACCAGGACTACACCATCTGCGTGAGGACCGAGAGGAATTTCTGCGGGATCCAGTACAGCCAGTGTCCCGATACAGGTAATTCACATTTCGATAACGAGAGTTACAGAACTTTTTTCAACACACACACCAAAAAAAAAAAAATAATACATTGATTTAATGTGACTAATTTAAACTTAACTTTTCTGCCTTGAGAATATTTAGTTGAAGTAATATATAGTTTTTAATTGAATTCACTTGGTTTGTTTTACAAATAAAATAGTTTTTCACATTGTTTGCTTAAACAGGACAAGTTTGCCTTCCTTTAGTGGACGAAACAATGATTCTGGGTCGTCTACCTTGTAGACCCAAATCGTTGACGATGCCACTTGAAATTAGGCAAAAGGTGGCGCTTGCGTTGTCTTTAATTTATTATGAAAAATAGTTTTTAATTGAATTCACGCGGTTTGTTTTATTTGTACAACAAATAATATATTAAATATATTATTCTGGTTAATCATGTCGCTATATATTTTCTAAACATAAAATTGCGCAAAGAAGAGAGTAGTGCGTTGCTGTATGCAACATCTTTGAATCTGAAAAAGGAGGGTAAATGAAGTGTGACAAAAGCTATAAAAACGTTACAAGAACAACCCAGAAGCCAATTGAAAAATAATGACAGCAAAGAAATTAGTCCCGAAAAAGCATTGGCAATTTGTCTCGATTGTAAATTGTCTAAATCGATCAGGAAAATTGCGAAGACAGTGATGATGCCACTTGAAATTAGGCAAAAGGTGGCGCTTGCGTCGTCTTTAATTTATTATGATGATGAATTAATTTGAGAAATCAGACCTTGTTATGATTTGATTAGTCTGTTTTTGTTATATCAAATATACTCTTTTTGTTTTATTCTTTTAGGAATATTTATTTCACTAATCTTCTACTTCACATTTTCCAAATAATATAGGAAAAACAAATATTAGTTTTCTCTGCATTTTATTTGTATATAAAATATCCACAGTATAATATTATTTCTTGAGTAAAATTTATTTTCTTAATTTCAAATGTGAAAAAATAATTTTTTAATTCTCTAACAAATTATTTTTGCATATATGTTTAAAATTGCAGCCTGCAACAATGAAAATCATATCTATTTAAGTAACTGTGATAATATGTATATCTAAAATTTATATTAGCGTGAAATTTAGCATTAACAAGATTTATAACAATAATAATATATTGTTTATTGTTTATTGTTTATTAACGGTAAGTCCATTTATTGACAATAGAACACCCTACATAATTGAAAATAATTTTATTTTATAATTTTTTTCAAACTATATACTTTTGGTGCAGACATTTTTTTCCTACCTCTGAAAAAATTTATTAATAAAAACAATTGAGTTGAATAAAGCTTTAAATAACAACTCAAATAATTAGCAGAAACAATTGACTGGACTGTAACTTAAATATTTAGTAAAAACAAATGATAATGAATGAAAACACTTTGTTTTGATTAACAAATTATTTTTAATTGTGACTGCAGTTCCGGAAAATTCAACATGAAGTTTCATGGCAAGCTGAATTTTCCGAATTTACAGTTACATGTAAAATTAAAGTGTTATACAAAAAAAGTGTTTTCATTATCATATTGCGAGAAATTTGTAATGGGACACCCTGCATAAAAATTATATAACCCATGAAATGATTATGAAATTCAAATGATTAACGTTTATTTAATCAAATTACGGTTTTTGGCGACATGAAAAATTTCGACGATCACTTTTTCGATCGATCTGTCCCATTGTGCGACGTTAATTTAATATTTATTAAATAAAACACTTTTAACTTAAAAATTCGATGATCACTTTTTCGATCGATCTGTCCCATTGTGCGACGTTAATTTAATATTTATTAAATAAAACACTTTTAACTTAAAAATTCGATGATCACTTTTTCGATCGATCTGTCCCATTGTGCGACGTTAATTTAATATTTATTAAATAAAACACTTTTAACTTTGTTTTTATAAGACAATTTTTTTTGTCTTATGCAAACAAAGTTAAAAGTGTTTTATTTAATTGATAAATAATGTATAACAAATTTGAAGCCTTAGTTATTAATAATTCAATATTTATTTCTTCAATAAAGTGGAATTTAAAGCACGCGACAATTCACTTCGCTACATCGAATAAATGAATTCAGTGAACCAACTTTGCCTGGTAAAGCGACGCGCGTCTGAGGGTGTTTCGCGTTATTATCCTTCGACTTCGCGAGAGAGCTTTTCCCAAGGAAATAATAATAAATTCATTAAAACGCCGAATACGTTAGTTGCAGCCGGCGGGCGTTTTAATACACCGTGAATTCGGAACGGGGCGGTGGGTTTTCCGTGTAGCTAAAGTTATATTGTTTCCGATCCAACCCTTCTGGAGTTCGAGATTTTCGGCAAGTCTATTACGGACCGCCGCACCCTCCTATTCGTTCCTTAATAGGACAAATATTACGCCCCGCAAATACCACAGAGATAGAGGTGAATAAAAAGTGTTTACGAACTTATTCGATTTGTTTTAAAAGATTAAAAATGCCAATAAATTAAACAAACAAAGTGATTTCGTTGATTGTTGAGGCATTTATGTGTTGAAAATCCATATTACTTTACTTATTTTTAAAAAATTAAAAAGAAAAACTTCTTGATCTGAAGAAGCAATAAATTTGCGAAACAATTGTAGTGAATAAACACAAAAACTTTGAAAATCAAGAAGTTTTTCTTTTTAATTTTTTAAAAATAAGTAAAACAAACTGATATTTATTTAACTATTGATCTAAGTATTTACAAAAAAAAAAATGAAAACAACAACAAAATAAAATATAAAATAATAACTAAAGCAAAAGAAATTAAGCAAGAAATATGATTGACAAAAGTTTCAGAAGTGTTAAGAAAATTGATTAGAACTTACTCGAGTCGTGAATGAAGGAGAACTGACTGAGAATTTATGAAATTATTTTCAGGAGGATGATAAGTTGGTGGGGATGGTTTTGCGGAAGAAAGATGGCAAGAGGATAGAAAACATCTGGTTTTAAAATACGTGAAATAGTGGACAATTTTCAAAATCCAGATTTGGAACCGAGTGCCAGATTTTACGATTTTTCCCCGAAATTCTACCAGCGATCTGGGATCGCCCTTTGTTGAGCACGTTGCCCTTTTCCCATTGTTCGCCGAGCAAATTTGTAAAATGCGCCGATCGGCCGTTTATTGAAGTTTCGTCCTCGCTGGATCGTAAAATCGCCGTTCGGTTCCAAATACCAATAGTGCAATAAATGTACAAAAGAAAATAATGTATTCACAAAATTCGTACGAATTAAACGTAGAAAATATCTAAAATGTTCAAATAAAAAAAAATTATAAACTAAGAAATATACAGGGTGAGTTTTTTTCGATGTTCTCTATGGGGATCTCGGAAACTATAAGAGATAGAAAAACGGTTAAATGGGGAAAGAAGTGTAGTTTTATAAGACGAATCAAATGACACTTTCAAAATATTTGAAAAAGTCAAGGGTAACTAGATATTTTGAAAAAAGTAAAATGTGTCAATTTTTTGAAATCAATATATCTCTATTATTATCATAGATAGAAAAAAACTGTAAAGGACAAAGTTGTAGAAAATTTTACACAGATTAATGAAAAAAAAAAAACAAAAAAAATTTTTCGCCCATATTTTGGGAGATATGACACAAACTTACCTTTTTTTACATGGAAACAACAGTTGGCTATGACTTTATTAAAAGGGCTATTTTTTCCCTTTAATCCGATATAACATATGCCATAGTTATTTTTAAAATAAAATAAGTTACAGTCGTTTTTAATTTTACCATACACCAAAAAATAGTTAGCCATGAAAAAGACTAAAGTAAAACAATTGCAGTTGTTTATTCTAAACACACGTTAATTCATTTCCATATTTGGTTTGTTTCGATAAGTTTGTTTTGTATTTTTTTGGTGTTGTAAGTTTTTTAAAGTGATAATGAATTTTTACCTGTATACAATTACATATTCGCGCTTTTGGCGCGAACAAAGAAAAATGGAATTAAAGCGAGAGAAAGATAAGAGTTATACAGATTTTAATTCATTGAATGAATAGTTGTATTATATTTTTTATATTTTTTTCTTTATTGTACTTTCTCTTATACAGGGTGATTCAGTTTAGTGTTTCGTCCCTTCTAACTTGACAACTCTCAAGGAAACAATAACCGACTTTTTTTTTTTTTTCGAATAACACCATTTCTATTTTTTTTGTTCAATTCAGATAGGAGACACTTTTCCGCAATATTCATCACAACTATACTCTTAGCTAATATATTTTTAAACGGCAAGAAATTCTCTATTTAATGGTGTTCTTATTTTATTCATTTTTTGTTAGCTAAGCGTGTAGTTGTGATGGATATTCGGGTGCAGGAAACTACCCGCTATCCGAATTGAACAAAAAATAGATATGGTGTCTTTTGAAAAAAAAAAGTTGACTATTGCTTCCTTGACAGTTGTTAAGTTAGAAGAGGCGAAACAACAAACTGAATCACCTTGTATAAGAGAAAGTATAATATAAATATATATACCGGGTGTCCCACGAGATAGTGTGCATACGATATCTCGTAAATGGATAACACTACAAAAATGAAATTTGGAGGATTTGAATGGTTACATATGATGCCTATTTCAGAGTACTTAGAATTTTTTTTTGCCACATAATTTCCAACAAATTGACATCAACTTCAAAAATTATCGCTACCTTGACAGTTGTCATCGTATTACCAATTTTGTGACAGTATTAAAAATATAATGTCTTCCCGTTTACAAATATACAGAGAGCTTTTTTTATCAGTATACATTTCCCCTATGTATACCTGCAAAATACGCGACTCAAACGCATTAATGTATGTGTGTTTAGTTGCCTATAACACGCAACTGAATACACATATGCCAAATAATCAACTAAACATACACACATCAATCGGTTCAATGCGTTTGACTCGCGTTTTTTGCAGGTATACACTTTGCCTAATGTATACTGATAAAAACACCTCTCTGTATATGATTTCTTATAGTTTACTGTCAAAATTAAGAAATAGAAGGGTGTGAAACACCAAACTGAATCACCCTGTATATTAACCTGTTATTAGAAAATCCTCTTGGGCAATAAAGGTAATTATTATTGTATTTCGTTTGTTTCATTTCCAGTTAATAACAGATCCCAGTCGTTTACTCTGAGTGGGAATTCCGCGAACCCGGTCCAGGCGATGGTCGGCAGCACCGGAACCGGAAACTTCTGCCAGAACGACTACGTCATAATCCCGATGGCGACCATCGTGGGGCGACCCGTCGTCGGACAGGCGCTCAACACGGACAGGATATGCGGGGGGACTTTCAGCGCCGACATCACGCTCCAATCGACCCCAGTGCGCAGTGAGTAAAACGGGGGGATAATAATTAATCGGCTTACCCCTTACAGGAAATCGCATTCGAGAAATAAGAAGATAGAGAGAAGGGGAGAATGAATTTGGTGTTTTATGGCGGTTCGATTTTAAGATGATAAGATAAAGTCGGGTCGTTTAATTCCGGTGCGGCTCAATTAATTTGTTTAATTTTTTTTAACGTGGAAATAAATTGAACCCCGCATTAAATAATGGCTACGTCTTCCAACGTAAAATTGCTTTACTTTAAAAACAATTAATCAAATTAATGAATCGTAACATTAAAGAATGTCTACGTCATGGAAATTTATTGCATTAGTGAATAAAATCGAATTCCATTTAACTACAATTGATAAGATAGCACAAAGCGGCATCTTTAAAATATACCGACGTGAATATTGTCTTGCCTCGACACCCAATACGGGTAAAAGAGGATAAGATTCAGAAAGAATATTGTCTCGATATATTAAAAACAATATCTAAAAAAAAACTTCCATTTCTAAATAATATTAATGTTGCGGAAAATCGAGTAATGTTAGTAATCGAAGTATTTTTAAACGAGCAATTTTTAATTAATAAATAAAGTCAATAAGTAACAATAATAATCATGAAATATTTTAATTGATTGTTCGTTTCACTAAATATTATATTTGAGGTCCGACTAGTTTCGACGAGTAGTCAAGTAGAACATGCCGATATAAAATTGAGGAGATTGACAATGACATGAATGAAATTTGAAGCTCCCCGATTGCGGCACTACTTCCTGGTCACAAGAGCTGTCGCAATCGAGGAACCCCAAATTTCTTCTATGTTGCTAAGAATTGCTTTTTCTTGCGTGAGAGCTCTATTTAGTTCTAGACCAAGTGAAAAATACTTCATGTAATTAATGGTTTTAATATTTAGACATTGGTAGTTCATTTTGTATGAAATAAATATTAAATAAAATGAAACAAAGATGATTCACACGTTTGCAGTTATTTGAATTACAATGAAATTAAACAAGGAAAATTTCTGGCAATGATCAATAAAATTCGATCAAACCCTTTTTCCAACTGCAAAAAATACTTACACTGTAAGTTTTACAAACATCTATTGAAACAACTACTTCCCGAGCATTTACCCCGCCGGACATTGGATTACACAATAGATATTTGTTGTTGCATCGCAGCACTGCTGAGAAATTGCAACGGTTTGAGTACGTAAAAATTAATTAAAAATTCTTTAACAACTAAGGGCTTACAGGGCATAGCTGTACTGATGAGGGATGAAATCCCGAAACACTTGTCTACAGATAGCCTTGTAACAATTATTTGTTGTTTCCTTTTATTAAATAATTTCGACTCAAACCGTTGCAATTTCTCAGCAGTGCTGCGATGCAACAACAAATATCTATTGTTTAATCCAATGTCCGGCGGGGTAAATGCTCGGGAAGTAGTTGTTTCAATAGATGTTTGTAAAACTTACAGTGTAAGTATTTTTTGCAGTTGGAAAAAGGGTTTGATCGAATTTTATTGATCATAGCCAGAAATGTTCCTTGTTTAATTTCATTGTAATTGAAATAAATATGAATAAAAATGTTAAAAATCAACCAATAAAACACAGATTAGATTGAATTTAAAGTTATTCAATCTAATCTGTGTGTTGAATTTAAAGTTATTCAATCTAGTATGTGTTTTATTGGTAGATTTTTAATATCTTATTCATATTTATTTCATAAAATACTTCATAATTATTACACAAAAAATGTTAAGTGAGAATTTAATACAAAATAAAGTAATAATTTTTATTGTTTTTCAATAAATAGAGAACAGTTAACCATAATAATTGAAAATGTTGGATTAATAAAATCATCATAAACTTTGTTAATTTAATATTATTTGATTTTGAATTAAATTCTCACTTAAAATTTTTTTGTGTAATTATTATAAAGTATTTTAATTAATTAATAAAATGAATTTATTGCATTTTTCATGTATATCTTATATTTGTAAAAATGGTATATTCCGTTAAATAAATAAATACACTTGGTCTAGAACTAAATAGAGCTATTAAATAAGAAAAGGCAATTCTATTGCAGTTACAAAAAATATCGAAAAGATTGACTTTGCTCATTTATAAATAATATCAGAGATAAAACATAAAATCAATATCTAATAAAAAAATCATAACATTCCGTTTCTAAATAATATATAAAAAATATATTTGGAAAAATACAACATTCCGTTTCCAATATTCAAAACCTACTTTCTGAAACCCCGTATAATAAAGTCACCTACCTTTCAGCGTTCCACATATTATTTCCTTGTATTCACAGGATTCCGCTTTCTATAGTGGAATGTGTTATTAAATTGGACATCGCTGCAATACATCAAGATACCAAAAATGGAAGAGAGGAAAAGAATTCCCCTCAATACATATCCTCGGAAGACATTTATTAATTTTATTTAATGACTGTATTTTTTTTGTTTTGTTCAGCGTGAATAAATTTGTTTCCATAATTACGTTTACAATCGTTTTAAAATCCAATTGTTTTTAATTTAGGTACTGTGAAACCGTTCCGTATCCATTTCCACACGGACGGCGTCGAAGCCCCGCAGGACATCATGAACAGGGGATTCTGTTTGAACTACGTCCAGCAGCCTTGCACGAACACTCTCATGTGATTCGCAAGAGAAAGTAGGATTTATTTAATGTGTTTTATTTCAAAATGAGAAGGAAAGGTAGAAAAAAAATCGGATTATATAAAAATATTATTTTTGTATTTTAAAAAAAGGTTTTTATTTTAATTAAAAATAATAATTTTCTTTCTCTTAAGTTCTTTTTTCATCTTATAAATAAAATAAGTATATATATATAAACATTTTTATTCAGACAATATGACAACAAAATTTTACAAAATTTATTATAACAAAATGTACAAATGTGTTTGTAGTCTGTCATGGGTAAAATGAATATTATTATAGATTTTTCTTTAATTTCAGCATAAATTCATGATAGCGCAGAATGATTGAACTCTGGTCGGGCTATCGACCAGACTAACACCTACATGTATTCCAATTAATATATCATATTATTAAAATTATCCATTTAGTTTGAATAAGGATGTATATACAGGGTGAGTTTTTTTCGATGTTCTCTATGGGGATCTCGGAAACTATAAGAGATAGAAAAACGGTTAAATGGGGAAAGAAGTGTAGTTTTATAAGACGAATAAAATGACACTTGTTTTACTTTTGTCTTTTTCATGGCTAACTAATTTTTGGTGTATGGTAAAATTAAAAACGACTGTAACTTATTTTATTTTAAAAATAACTATGGCATATGTTATATCGGATTAAAGGGAAAAAAATAACCCTTTTAATAAAGTCATAGCCAACTACTGTTTCCATTTAAAAAAAGGTAAGTTTGTGTCATATCTCCCAAAATATGGGCGAAAATTTTTTTTTGATTTTTTGTTATTAATCTGTGTAAAATTTTCTACAACTTTGTCCTTTACAGTTTTTTTTCATCTATGATAATAATAGAGATATATTGATTTCAAAAAATTGACACATTTTACTTTTTTCAAAATATCTAGTTACCCTTGACTTTTTCAAATATTTTGAAAGTGTCATTTTATTCGTCTTATAAAACTACACTTCTTTCCCCATTTAACCGTTTTTCTATCTCTTATAGTTTCCGAGATCCCCATAGAGAACATCGAAAAAAACTCACCCTGTATATATATACAGGGTGGCGCAAGATTCCGATGTATTAAAATATCTCAGTTATTTAGAAATTTACAGAAAAATATTACTAACATAATTTGTAGCTACTGTAAAACTTTACATTTTAAAAATAGTTTCATATATACAGGGTGTCCAATAATCACGTGAAGCATCAAACATATGATTTTTTACATAGAATGCTATATTTTTATGTCGATTTTAGATTCTACGCTTAAAATTAATCATTTTTGACATAAGGTTTATTAAGGCAATTTTTAATATTTTAAAAGTTAACGCAATTTAATTGAAAAAAACGCTTAATAATATTAAAAATAATCGTTTGTTACCGTAAAGCAAATGTTGTGTACAGGGTGAAACAATACGCAAAATGTTTTTTTTTTTTTTCACTTAAATGGAACACCCTATATTTTGTACACTGTTTCGATAGAAAATTGGTTGTTCTTTAAGTTTTGTATAATAAACTATAACCCTATATGTTACCGTTTTTTTAACAATTTCAATTCAAAGTACAAAATTATAAGTTTCGCTTATATTCTATAATTTAAGCAGGCTATAATTAAAACAAATGCAATTCATAATCGTTTTCTGACATTTAATAACATACTTACTTCCTAACCTAAAAGGATATTCAAATGACAATCGATATTTAAAGGCGCATGCAAAATATAAAGAAAATAGTTGCTCGATGATTATTTGGCGAGTTCTAATGGTTATTGAGACACATTTCTTTAAGAAAAAAATTGTAAAATGTTTGAATGCTATTGAATTAAAAAAAATGATGTGAATGCGTGAAATAAATACATAAAAATGTTGATACTAACAAAATCTAATGATAAACAAGTCAACATGAATTGTTTAAATAAATCAATTTAATAAGCAAATAGGAATATTTTAAATATTTTTTTAATAATAATCAAAAATATAGTTGTTGTTAGTTTTTAACAATTAAATTAATCATTTATTGAAGAAGTATGTTTAACAGGACCAGTGTTACAAAATATGACATAAAATGTACTTTACTTATGATATTAAGCGTAACTTTCACAACTAAATAAATTAGTTGTTCTGGCGCGGCCTACTTTGGTTAAAAATTCTATACCAAATTTGTATTTGAGGTTAAATATCTCAAAAATGGTAAACGGTAGCTATTTAATATGTTATATAAAAAATGAAGAGTGGTCATTTTTCTATTAAAATATTATAAAAAATATAGGGTGTCCCATTTAAGTAAACAGAAAAAAAAAACATTTTGCCTATTACTTCACCTTGTATATGAAAATTTGTTTTAACAGAAAAAAGAGTATTTCTTTTATTATTAAGTATTTTTGCATTTATATGGCGTTGACAGAATGTTTATTTCATTTTTCATTATTGAAATATTAAGCTCTAAAAATCTATCGATTTCAACATTCATTTGTTTATATCTTTTAAAATATGAAAAATTGACCTATTAAATCTTATATAAAAAATGATTATTTTTAAACGTAGAATCGAAAATCTTCATAAAAAATATATCATTCCATTAAAAAAACATATGTTTGATACGTCACGTGATTATTGAACACCCTGTGCATATGAAATTAATTTTAAAATGTGAAGTTTGACAGTAGCTACTAATAATGTAACATTTTTTTTTGTATATTTCTTAATAACTGAGATATTGGACTTCATCGGAATCTTGCGCCACCCTGTATATATATATATATATATATATATAAATAACATTTTGTTAAACTATGAAAAAGAATTCCAGCTTAACGGTTCATTTTTGAATATAATTAATTTTGAATATAACTGTCCCAAGGGTCCCATTTTTTCACAATGACAGGACACCCTGTATTTATAATCATCTTTATTATAGTCTCAATAAAGATGTGGTATATACAAATAATTCTAAATAATTACATTACATCTATGTGTTAGTCTGTCTATCGGTGCTATCGACCACAGTTAAGCCTTTCTACGCGTTCACTGATTAACTTGTTGTGGAATTGACCATCGACCGAAAGTCTTTCCGCCTTCTAAATATATTTTGCATGAAAATAATAAAAGAAAAAAGGCAGAAAGACCTATGGTCGATAATCATTTAACAATTCATTAAATTGCCTGTATTTTTTTAATAAGATCGTTATTTATATATATAAAAAAAGAACTTAAGAGAAATTAATATATTTTTACTAAAATTAAGAATATTCTTAAAAAAAACAAAAGATTTATAAAGTTTTTTTTTATTTTAATTGTTTTAATCTTTTTTTCCAAGCGGGTACTTTGCACTTATTATAAGTTGCGCACTACATTTTTTTTATACGTGTACGTTTTTTTTTTTTAAATTGATATAAATGTACAAAATGCTGAATAAAGTTGATATATTTAGATACTTGAAATAACATCATTAATATTTATTTTGGAGGGAAGGTTACTTCCAAACTTTCCAGCCTCAGGGCCATACTGTTTACATCAGTAAGTTACAAGGTTCGGAATTATTTTAATTGTTCTGTCATAATCTATAATTTCTAGACTATTCCCCAGTACTGGCTCCGAGCGAACATACACTTGCTAAAATTCGCTGTTAACCAGAAATTTATATTGTGTGTATTGATATGACCGTGACACTTGACATCCGGTGGTAAAAAGTGAAAATAGGTAGGTAATATCCTAGAAAAGAATATTCATTCACTTGGTCACAGTTTGTATATCAATAATATATTGCATAATGTATTAAATTTTTCTCGTATCAAAAATTTGTCTTATTACGCAATATGTCATTGATATGCAACAGCAGGTGTATATTATGTAATTCAATGTCCGGCGGGGTATTTGTCCGGGGAGGTAGTTGTTTTAATGTGCATTTGTTTAAAGTACTTACGTAACGTAAGTCGAAAGCCACACAACTAAATGTAGAAAAAAAATTATTAATTATTTTCAAATCATTTTTATTCAATTTAAATGCTTGAGTCAATTTACTAAAATCACCATATTTAAAATCTACACAAACATACTAAATCTAATTATTCTCTCGGAAAGCGAAATCCTCCTTAATCCGAATTGAATACGCAACATTGTGAATCTCGTTGCAAGCCCTGATCTTTTTGTGCGCCAGCAAATTTTTGACGTAACCCTTCTTGAATTTGTCCCATTCCTTCTCTTGTCTGTATATTTTGAATATGCTCTCGGAATCCGGTATCGATCTATTCTAACAGCTTTCCAGACATTCGACTGTTGTAGCAACCAAGTCGAGGGAACAATCATACATATAACGTCCGTCGCAGCAATGATCTTCTTCTGCTGAAGTACTCCCCCATGTTGAAGGATGCTTTTGGAATCATTGTACAAACTTTCATAAATCGAATTTTCACATTGTCTGGATATTTAGCGACATCATACTTGTAGACTCCGGGAGTCTGCTTCTTCAAGCCAACAAAATTTCTCATGGTGATTTTCTGAATATCATTCGAAGCGTAACTCTCCGCACTTCCCTTTCCGCCCAGAAAATCCATTTCACTATCTATCACAGCATACGACTGCATAGTAATTTTTGACTTCTGCATAATTCTACTCTTGTGCATTTCATTGATTGTCTTCACATTGGCAACTGATTTCATATTAGTAACCGACCTAAAATTTCCAATTGACTTGATATTACAAAGCGATCTCATATTAGTGAGCGATTTAAGGTTAGCAATCGATTTTGAGAATCGGGTAACCATCGACTTCCGAACATTTTTGCTGTTCCTGTTAACTTTAGTACTCGACCCTTCAGCTGAAGGCGGTTTAAATTTGCTGGATTTGTTCACCTGAGAAATTTATTTTAAAACAATGTTTAATTTTTCAAATAAACTGTTGGTGAAAATGATATAACCTAAAAAGTCGAATTCTGGTACTTTTTAGGTTATATCATTTTCACCATCAGTTTATTTGAAAAATTAAATATTCGTGAATAATCTCATTGGTTCGGGAAGATTCTGTTCAACTAACTTCGAGATCGCAGTAATTTGACTAGAAAAAGCCAGCGACTCGACCGCGACTCACTCTACCTAGGGAAGGCAAAGGAAGCGGAATTGTGTCTATTCTGAAGTAAGGTAATGCGTAATCCCGTTTAAAAGACCGATACGACCATCGCCCAATATTTTGATATCACTTGTATTGTGTGTGTGTGTGATTTATTAGTATGGATAAGAATCGCAAAACAGATTATTCAAAGAGCAATAGAATTTTCATGATTGAGTCCAGTAATAAGGCGCTATTTTTGATTTTGTAATTGGCAAGCATTACATGGGCAGTTTTTTTTTTCGCTCGTCCCGCGCACGCCTGTGCGGGGGCGATCGCGGAACGCTCACAGAGGCAACAAAGAAAGCCATACAGACAACAGGTGTAAGAAGAGAGAAGGAAAATATGCTCGTGCGGGTGCACGAAAGCGGAAGGGTTTCGAGACTTCATTTTTCGGAAATTGCGAAAGCTAACTAAGCCGAAGAACAGGGGTTCGAGGTTGCATGTAGTGGATTGCGTAACCGAATGGAGAACAAAAAAAAAACGAAGAAGAAAGAGGGAAGGGAGAACAGGGGTTCGGGAGAAAACGGAAGTCGGAAAGGAGGAAGGCAGTCAGAAAGGGGACATCAAGCAAAGAGGTATTCATGGAGAGAGAGAGAGAGGGTTTTGGGAATGGAGGCGAGTGGATGGAGAATAAGTCCGGATCGGGATAGGAATATGGCTTCGGGGTCCACAGGCAAAACACCAAAGAATAAGGTATGAACAAGAAATTCTTCCTTCCCTTCCTCGAATTGGTGCTTCTATGTCGAGATCTGCTGTCATTCGGCCTCACAACCCGAATCAGTAGTTTTCCTCGTAGTCAAGTGCTCTCATTCGAGTCACTCTTCACCTGATTGATGTTTCGTATTATGTTTGTTTTGTCTGATTGATGTGGCCATGTCGATTGATGTTTCATGTTGTATTGGTGATTCGAATATTTATGTCTTATTTGACTTAGGTGTCTGTATGGGATCTACATCGCCGTGTGGAATTGGCGTCCTGCGGAGGAGGTTGGCGTTTCTTTGCAGAAGGAGGTGCGGCCAGTCACTTCTATCAGTACTTGGTTAATGTTTCCAATTAGGTTGGCGTTTTCGGTTAAGTGGAAAGAGGTCGCAGGTGGGAGTGGTGTTCCGCATTAGAGCCCGGACTCACATTTGCTTTATGAATTTATATTAGATCGATGTCGCAGTGGGGGATTGATGGGCTACAGATGAGATTGACGTGTCCATGCAGAAGGAGGTGCGGTTATTCCATCCTGCTGATCAAGTTGGCGTTCCCATTTTTGAGGGCATGCTGTCGTTTCTCCCCAGAGGTCAAAGGAGTAGGGGCTTGTCCAATGAATATCCTTGTTTTATAGGGTTGTTGCTGGGATGTAGGGAAGGCAGGACCTTACAATTTCGTCCAAACTGCTTTTTCAAAGAAATCCTCCTTTAAGTGTTTAACACCAATATTGTGGTTTTACGACAATAAATCTTTTCATCGCTGGGCGACGTAATTTAAAATGACATGTTCTGAAAGCGAGTTTAGAGTGAGATGGGGCGAGTCGGACGTTGAGCGGAAATGACCATTTTAAAAGAGGGGAATATCGTTATTATTCAAGCCATTTTAAATAATTATTATTTAGAATGAGAATTAGTTATATTCTATAAAACAATAATTATATTCAAATGTTACGCATACAGTCGTAATTTGAATATCCGAAAATATTTTATTGTGAAAATATAACTATTATACAAAAAATACAAGTAGTTAGAGAAAATATTTTTTTATTAATCTATTAAGATATTCAAAAATGACAAACAAATATTAAAGTATATTTTTTGTATTAAATATTTGAAAAATTAATAACACTTGGTTAGTTTCACTAAAATGTGTTTTTTTTTTTCTCCGACTAGTTTCGGCTTTAGTCAATATCAAGGATAATTTCGACGAAAGTTGAAACTCGTCGGAGAAAATAATCATATTTTGGTGAAACAAAGCAATTATATAAAGACTGTCCTGTTAATTTTTGGAAATGGCTTAACCTTAGGTTCCTGAGACCAAAATATGAATAAAAAAGTAAATAAAAAAATATATTGATAACAATCGAATTTTCCATTCGATTTCAATAAAATTTACTATGGTTCAATATAATAAAATAGCACATTATTTGAGTTAATATGAGTACCATCAGTTGATGTTAAGTGTAGAATACAACATAACCTATAAATTAATACATCAGTATCTTTTTTATTCGGACCCTCAATAATATTTTTAAAAGTTTTGCTTGAATGAATGTTTAATTTGGAATATTTTTTGTCTCTTTATAATTTTCAATAATTTGCAAAGTTTTATCAGAAAAGAATAAAATTGCGGATCTAGTTACCTGGAAAAGGTAAACTAATATGATTTTATATTTATTATATTAAATATTTGTTATAAATTTAGTTATTAAATAATTATTTATTAACATATTAATTTACTCTATTGGGAAATAAATATGTTTATAAAGCTTTGAATAACTAGATTTTGTTTACTAAATAATTAATGTAATTAATTTGAATTTAATTTTTTTAGCGATTACTGTAAAATTTATTGTTTGCAAACCACAATACAAGTGTCGTTTTTCGCCGGGGGGGTACCTCTTAGGTACTCGCGCTTGGACGAAATTGTATAGTCTCGGGAAGGCGTGCACTCAGGAGGGAGGAAGGAGAATGACCATGTATTTGATTTGTAAAATATTTTGTATTTTCAGCATGACGTAATTAAACCAACAAGGTTTGTCGCCCATATTTTTGTTTTATTCCGTTCTCTGTTCATGTCCACATATTGGGTACTGGGCCTGTCAAATATTTAAAAGAGTTACTAAAATCACAACGTTAAGTAGGGTCGAACCACTACAATTTGCAATGAAACCATAGCCATTTGTCCTCAAAGAATATAACAATAAACGTGGAACATTTTTAAAATTACTCAAAATATACAGGAAAATTGTATCTTTGAAGTGCGAATTGAAATTGCAGCAATCGTTGTTTACGAAAATCAATACTGAACAAAAGGCTGTAACTAGTCCAGCATTTTTCGTCGTTATAAACAATTATGTGAAATAAAAAAAAAAACAGTGATTGTAATTCAAACACTTTCAGTGTTTTGATTATAATTAAATCACTGTTTTTTTTTTCGTGTACTTAATTTAGTTGAGAAATAAATTATTCCTTCTATAATTATTAATTAAATTTAGTATTAAATAAAAATGATTTTAAAATAATTAATAAATTATTTTCACATATATTAAATTAAAATGATTTTAAAATAATTAATAAATTATTTCCACATTTAGCTCTGTGACTTTTAACTTACGTTAGGGTAAGTACGTTAAACAAATGCACATTAAAACAATTACTTCCCGGGAAAATACCCACGCCGGACTTTGAATTACATAATGTACACCTGCTGTTGCATATCAATAAAATATTGCATAATGCAACAAATTTTGATCCGAGAAAAATTTAATATAAAAACAACAAAAGGAACGTTACTTAATTTAAGGCCATCTGCAGACATATGTTTCGGAATCTATCCCTCGTCAGTACAGCTATGCCTTACATAATTTAAAGATGTTAAAATAAATTAATTTCAAATCATGTTTATTTAATGTGTTTAAATAACTGTGACCAAGTGAATGAATAATACTTTTTTTCTATTTATAAATTTAGTATGTTGGAAACCCGGAAAACGAAACAAATTCCCGAAAAAATATTCTCGTTGTACTTACCTGGACTGTGCGAGCGGGCGTAATAATTTTAGATGGAATTACCGCATAAATTGTGGAATATTCGCTCTGAAATTAGTGCGTAATACCTACCTTCGTTAATCCTTAATATAAAATCCTGAAATACGCTACACGAGTGGAATCCGAGTGTAAAATAGCTGGAAATATTAAAATTTGTGTCATTTTTATATAAAAATGAATAACAATATTTTATATTAAATAAATTCCAAATATAAATTGTGTAAATTATATAGAAATAATTTCACAGATAATTTGTGTATGAAAAAAAAAAAAAAAGATTAATATAATTAATATTTGTTATGTTACACTCTTGATGGATTCATATATTTATGCTAGGTGAATAAAAATGTTTATTTAATGAAACGTTCAGTCACCATTCATCTAGCGTATGGATAACTAGTGATGGCCATCACTAGACTAGTGTGTTCCATGTGCAACGCCTTGATGAAGGCGACTGAACTGAAATTGTGTTGTGGCGCTTGCGTCGTCTTTAATTTATTAAATTTTTTTATTATATATATTTTTTTAATATAAACACAAATTGATCAGAAATTATTTATATAGAATAGTTTGTAAAGAAATACACTTCTCATATTTTTTAAATCCATAATCAAACACCGATGAGAAGTTGGCCACGAATTTCCAGCCACGAATCCGGCGCCTCCACCATCTGACAAAACATAAAATTTTGATATTATCTCAAACAATTGTATACAAAATAGTGTTAACCAATTAATAATCAAACACCTCAGATACTTTAATAACTTAAAAATCTTAAAGACATTTATTTTCAGTAAATTATTGTTAAGCAATGATATATATATATATATCATTAATATCACTTGTGTATTATCCTGCAGATGAATTTATTTTATTATTATTAATTAAAACAAATTGCTTAAAAATTCAACCCGTTCTTGGTTTGAATGATTTGTGCGTAATATTAAGAATGAACACAATTAAAATAAAAACAGGATTAAAAGTAGATATCCTCTTTATTTGAATACATAACAATACAAATTGCACGTGAGTTAAAGTACAAACAAATATATTTAATAAAAGAGAATATCCCCCTTTTATTTTACAATCGATTTTTTCTTAATTATTTTTATTCATTAGGGATATATTCATTTTCATTTACTTAAGGTTGCGGTTTAGTGGAAAGAGATAGCCATACAGTAAAATGGAAATAATCGTTTGAAAATAGAGCTATTCTTTTGGATTTCATAATATGAATGTGTATTTACATTTTTTATCTGCCAAGTATAAAGTATCAGTCAAATAAAAAATAAATCGTTAATTTTCGTGTATTATGTCAATTTACTAGTTTAAGTTGGAAAAGAAAATTGTAACATATAATGAAATTAATAGGTCATGTCTGCTAAGTTATTTGAATGTAGAATTTAGTGAAATCCTTTAAATTTTCATTGTACAAGTTTTTATTAGTAAAAATTTAATTTAAAATTTGCTATAAATTTGATCAATTTTCATAATTATTTTTCACAGAAACTAAACATTAAAATAATTTTTAATTTATCTGATGGAATTCCTGCTTATTTTAAAATTATTTTAATGTATAATACAATATTGTTCATTGATCACAACAACAATCTAACTCAAATTAGTGATTGCCCATATTTGTATAGCTATCTCTTTCTTCTAAACCGCACCCTTAACTTTAATTCAGTGCGTGTTACAAATGCGATTCAATCGCGGTGTAAAAAATCACTTCCAAAAAATCTTAAGGCGGTCATAAATATTTAACATTGTTTTCAACAAAGAAAATATTAATTAAAGAAAAAGATATAATTGCTGGTTGAAGCCATTACTTTGCGATACATTTTTCACTAATGTAAAAAGAGATAAGTTTAAAAATTAAACACTTTGCTCTTATCACAAAAAACAAAAACAAATATGTAATGTTTTTGTTTTTGTGATAAGAGCAAAGTGTTTAATTTTTAAACAAAAACAAATATGTAATGTTTTTGTTTTTTTGTGATAAGAGCAAAGTGTTTAATATTTAAACTTATCTCTTTTTACATGTAATAAAAAGAATTTGAATCTAATTAACTATTGATCAATATTTTTTTCTTTAATTTACATAACGTAAGTCAAAAAGTCACGAGGTAAATGATTGAATGATAATTATTTTCTGTAATATAGATATTATATAACGTTTAAATTATTTTAATTTATAGAAAAAGAAATCTTGAGATATATGCCGAAATAATATAGTGTGTATTTTTATTGTATTATTTTTTCATTACTTATTTATGACCACCTCAATTTAATTCAAAGTGCTGAAATTTAATTATCCAGCACTTAGTTTTAGTGTCGTTTGTTGTTTAATTCTTCAAAAAATCTTGCTGCCTTTTAATCAATAACATTATTCATATTATTATACATGCTAATTAAAACAAAACAAAAAAACACAACTATAATAAAAAGGTGGAAAGACCATTGGTCGAAAGCCAATTAACAGATATAATTTTAATAAATGAAACACTTTTTTACGTTGTCTGTATAACTCGGACAAAGTTAACAGATATAAATTATACATTTAATTTAATAATTTTTATTATCTGTGTTATATTTTTCTGCAGTATATATTTGTTGATAAATATTATTATTATAATTAAAAATAAAATTAATTTAATGTTTTAAGAACTCAATTTAATTATGGCTGAAAGACCGATGGTCGGTAACCATTTTTTCATTAATAAAATTAAAAAAAGTACTCTAATTTACACCATTATACCATATGATCAAGAACTTTTCTCCTCTGTTGTGGTTTGATTTTTGTCTTTATTTTATATTCTGTTTTGGCACCAGTGCATAAAAACAAATGAAACGTGACATGTGTCACTATTTATCAATTCAATTTCTTAGAATAACATAACCTAAAACGTGTGGTTACATTTTATTGCCAACTCCATTTTTTAATAAACAAAATTCAAAGCACTCTAGACGAGGAAAGTTCTCGATTACATGGTATGTATAAATACTTTAACAAAGATTATTATATAATAAATAAAAATATTTTAAAGTGTTAATAATTTCATTTAATAAATCGCAAATTATCTTTCTTTCTTAATCTTATCCTCTTTTACCCGTATTGGGTGTCGAGGTTAATCGCAAATGATACGGAAATAAAAAATAAGAAAGCTGAAATTCATATTTTTCAGCTATATTATTTTTTATTGGAACAATTTATTTGCACAATTCGTGAATTGTACAATAATTATATAATTAATATATAAATATATTGCTGTAAATTCATAAATAAAAATATTTGTATATATATAACAACTCAAACTGAAAAGTAGAGAGGAACATATAGCGATATTATATAAGACTAAATAAATAAATAATGTATATATATATATATAAAATATATAATAATAATATATAAATATACATATATATATATATAATATAAATATATATATATATATATATGTACATATATATATATATATAAAATAAAAACAATTGTTGTAATAAGAAATAAAGAAGAAAGAAACAAAAAGTTACGTTGCATTACAAATAATTTTAAGTTTATATTTAAACTTAATACTCAATGGTGTTATTTTGTTAATGCGGAGATTATCAGTTGGGTGTTGTTGAAAAGGAAAACATTAACAACACCCAAATGATAATCTCTACAACAACAAAATATCACCGCCAAATATGTAGTTTATTTGAAAAAAATATTTGTATAACTTATAAACATCATATTCAAAGATAACACTAAATATATTCTGTCCTTTTTTTAATATGACCAAATTTAGGGTGTGTTTACTGCGAGCAATTGTAACCCTGTCTCAACAGCGGGGGATTTTCATCATTGCATTTTCGAGGTTCGCAATTGATTGTAAATTATAACTCGTCAAATAAATTTAAAATACATATTAAACGACTTTATTCATTTAAAAGTTGTAATACTTTTGAAATATATATATATATATATATATATATATATAATATATAATATATATATATATATATGGTGAAATTTTCGTAAATAAAACTAATAATTTAATTCATTTATATTGATACAATATTTATACAAAAATACTTAACATTCATGGATTTTTAAAGCGAATAAAACAACAATCACATAATAGAAAAGAGTATTCACTCACTTGGTCACAGATCTTTAATAAATTGAATAAAAATGATTTGAAAATAATTAATAAATTAATGTTATTAAAGAAACAAACAATCTGTTAACGGTGTTTCTGCCATTTAGAATTTATTTGACAAGAAAAATTTAAACGATTGAAGTAAATTGTTTTTTAATTTACTTCAATCGTTTAAATCGAGTAAATTAAAATTAAATTTCAAATTCAAATCGTGAAGGAATTTTGTAAAAACACATCGCGTTTATTGTTCGATGGTTTTAAATATTGTTGAATGAATTATTAAAAATCTACCAATAAAATAAAAATCACTGATTAATTGTGTTAGCTTTCATGTTGTTGAGAAGTGGATTGTCGAAAAATCAGCGAAATGGATAAATTAATAAATTAGTAGTAGTTTTAACATTTATTATTTTCTCTTAAAACTCAAAAAATACAATCTTACGAATACACGTTTGCACACAATCTGTCTGTCCCTCTGGCGGGGGTGATCCTGCAGGAATTAAATTTTTATTTTTTGTCGTTATAAAAATCACTGACCAACACCCGTAAGGGTACAAGGTTTTTTGATAATATATATATAAAAATTACTAATTACAAATTTAAAAAAAACTAAAAAGAAATAAAAACAAATAAATGATTACCCCGACAAAGCGTTTCCTAAAATAAATAACAAGAAAAAAGAAATAATATAGAATGAAATTAAAAAGGAAATAAAAATCTCTGAACTGCTTATACCTCGAACCTTTATAAAAATCACTAATTATTTTTTTTAGATCTGTTGATATTCATTTTATTTTTGATTCTTATTGAGAACAAAGAAAGCTGTACTCTGATTTATTCTCATTTTATTTACATTCAAGTCGCTAATATTTATTTTCTCGTGTATTATTATTTTGATAATGGTTTAAGATTGGTTCGTCTAACAAATAGAAAAAAATTAATATAAAAGTATATTGGTTTGATTGGGCATGGGTGGTCAAGCACCAAAAGAAAGTCCGGTAAACAACCCCCCCTCCCCACAGAATAATAAAATTTAAATAATCGATTAATATTACCGATAATAATATTACATAAATAAAAATCAATTCGGAATATTGATATTATGTACATTTTATTAAAAAAAAAACATAATTGTAAACCAAAATATTTTCTTTGTAAAGCCTCCTTGCTTATTTTACTACCTTTAAATTTTCCTTCACACAACCAACAAATTAAAACCCTGGATTACAAGACTCTAAGAATCTCTTCCTAAAGTAACAGACAGTTTGTTATACAAAACAAATCGAAAACCCGGGTTATAAAAATCCGGCTTTTCGATTTATTCATATTTATTATTTAATCAGTGATTATTATACAAAAAATATTATTTACTTCAATTATTTTCTTGAAGTGTACTTTTCACATAACCGACAAATTAAAAGCCCGGATTACAATATAACACTCAAAGAATCTCACCCTAACCTAAAACACACAGATTTATTGTATTGCACAAATCGAAAACCCGGATTACAAGATAACACTCAAATAATCTCGCCCTAATTTGAAACACACAGTGTTCTAACAAATTTGACCATATTAAAAAAAACAGACTTTAAATAAATACAAACGCTTTCCCTGTGAAAATAATTACGAAGCTTCCTTGGCTTTCATGAAGTAAGTGAGCATGTCGATCGGCAGCGGGAACACGATGGTCGAATTCTTCTCGGCTGATATCGTGTTCAGAGTCTGTAGGGGAGGAAAGAAACAGTTTTTTTCGGTTGTTGTTGTTTTTTTTTAATCGAAAATCGGTTAGATTTCGTTTTTTTTTAGCTCAATGTTTTAGTTATTTAGTTTTTTTTCGGTAATATTTTTATAAAAAATGTGTTAGCAGTGTTATTAATGTTAGTGAATTAATTAATTAGTTTTGTGGCTGGAAATATTTTAAGAATAATCATGAAAATAGTTTGCGCCTTTTAAAAACATTGTAATATGGCGTAGGACCAAGCTAAAGTTATAAGCTTCTAACTTTTCAACAATAGATACGGTTGAAAAGTTCGAAGCTTATAACTTTAGCATCGACACAACATACGTTCGATGTATTGTTTGTTAAGATTAATAATAAAACACAGTAATTTATAATTTATAAAAAAATAAATTACAAAAATAAATAATAATCGCACAAGCAATTTATCTTAGTACTTGAATCTTAAAGGCATTCGTTTCGTGGTACATTTCGATATTACGAAACAAAAAAAAGTAATAGAAAAATGATTTATTCACTTGGTTATTTAAAATAAATTAAATAAAAAATGAAAATAATTATCTAATCAATCATTTTCTCTTTTGCTACTGTCATTTTTTTACTAACATTATGTAAGCACTTTAAAACAAATGTAAATTAAAACAACTACTTCTCGGGTCTACACTCCTCCAGACATTTGGAGGAATATCTGCAGAGACATACCTCAACTGGGTTGAGGCTGGTACTAAATCCAGTGCACCCACCTATGAAGCGAGCACATCATATGATATTACTACCGAAATCAGAAATTATATGAGCGAATCTGCTATAAGAATTTATACATATGGATCCATGAAGAAAGCCTGGGAATTTAGTTCAGAAGCCTAAACATTCAAAAGAAAATACCCATGGGTATAGGCACAACCATTAATATACGCGGCAGAAACGCGCGCCTTATATAATTACAAAATTATTAAATTAATTTAATCAAACGTACCGTCCCGGCTGCGATCTCCGGCGACGGACGCGAATGCTACGCGCATTCTTAATTGTTCTCAACAATAAAAAAAAACATTCAGGACTCGGCTTTAAATAAAATTCATTATGCAATTCAATGTCTGGAGGGGTGTAGGCACGAGAAGTAGTTGTTTGTTTTAAAGTACTTATGGAAAATAAGTCGAAAAGTCGCAGTAGCAAAAGAGAAAAAGATTGATTAATAATTAATTATTTTTATTTAAACCCTTTTACTTTTTATACCACTTTAAACTTTACTTGCCGTGAGTAGTTTCAACCATCATCAACAACTAAGTTTAGTAATGATATCGTCATCATCAAACTTAGTTGTTGACGATGCCACATGAAATTAGGCAAAATATGGTGCTTACTCTTTTTTTTAAATTATAATGATTTGTTATGATAATATGATAAATTTTAATCTGTATTTTTTATTAATTATTTTAAATGTTTGTTTTTTCAGCTCGGATTATTTACAGCGGTAAGCACATTTCGAAAAAAAGCTCCAAGCGTACATTGCTGCTCCCAATGGTATGAAAAGCTTAATTCCGAATAATTTTAATTAACTAATTAATGCTTTGTATAAATAAATGTGAAACAAGAAATGCATCTATTTGTATCAATCGTGATTGTGGACGCTATTAATACACTTGCTGCAGTGCTTTTATATTCATCGTGATTTATAGATGTTATAATACACTTGTGAATAATATACAATAAAATTATTGTATATTATTCGTTTAATAATATTATATCGTATAATCAATGAAATAATGTTTTGCATAAATACATACGAAACCAGTAATACAATAAAATTAGGGCAAAAAGACTTTTGGTTGATAGACTTTACTTATGTAAAGTAAAGTTTGTACATACATATCATAAATTGTATATAATATAGTTACATGTAAATTCTTAAGTAATAAAGGTTTGTTAGTATTAGTAGTAATAAAATTAATCCTAAATTTTATTGTATTTAAATAAATACGAATACAATTAATACAATACGAAACAAATAACGCAATACACGATAAATTTATTCTGAAAAACAAACCACATGTTTAATTTCTACCTAATTGTTTAAACATGATTCAACAAGTGTTAAGTAAGAAATATTTATTCAGTGCGTCCACAATGAAAAGTATAAAATTGCATTTATAAATCCACTGTAAATGGCTTCATTTTAATCTGACTTAACTGTTGTTTTAAGTAGCATCCAGCTTCGGGTTGCCGCACTATAAACGCGGCCTAATTCGGAATTAAGCATTTCAGCAGTGCCTACTAAAGGCCTGTGTCTTTAGGCACTGATTTCACCAATCCTAAAAAAAACTACTACTACTCAAAAAATATGCAACGCACACACAAATGAGTGAGAGAAAAAAGTAAATATGAAATAAAAGAAATACGTGTTTTAGTTATTTATATATTTTTTTATACATTTTCATCTTGGATATATATATAATTTATTAAATCTTTTAAATTACACAATGATGGATGATCGCGGGGTTCACAACAGAAAACTGTCCCATTCACAAATTTTAATTTCATCTAATTTATTTAATTTCTCGCGCTTGTTTTTTTTCTTTGTTATTTTCACACCCCCAACCAGCAGGAATAAACACTATTATTCTACACACATCATCTTAAGATTAGGTATACACGTTCGCTTAAATAGGCCTTAAGAGTACGTTTCATTTTTTGTTTTGTAAAATTTACGCACTAATAAAAGTAAGAAAAGAAAAAAAAAACATACATTCATTTAAATTGTTTATATATATATGAATAATTTTTTTATATTAATTTCATTTGAAGTAAGGGTGTTTCGTCGATTGAGAGAAAATGAATTTCTCTGTTGTTTTTTTTTTTAAGAAAATCGGGCAGAAAAAACGACACCTCATCAACCGTTTTTTCTTGCCCGTTATTTTCTTTGCACATCGTAAAGATTTAATTATTTATATTTTATTATTTATTTATTTCATTATCGTACTAAATTTATTAATCTAAAAACTATGTTAAATTTGTTTTTTCCTGTCAATTATCATCGATTGCGTTTCAATTACTTTCACGATTATGTTCTAAAAATTACAAATAAATGAATATAATATATATATATATAATATATATATAATATATATAATTATATATATATATATATATAATTATATATATATAATTATATATATATATATATATATATATATATATATATATGTATGTCTATTCAATGACCCTTTGTACCTTTTCAGGTGTAGGGTTATATAATATTGTCTAATACAAAATTGTTTCTTTCCTTTCGGGAGTCTTTCCAATAGCATACGATGACGATGCCACATGACATTAGGCAAAAAATGGCGCTTGCGTCGTCTTCTATTTATTATAAAACTCTGCTGTTATGACAAAACAATTTTCCTTCACTAATTCCAGTTAATAAGAATTTTAAGTAGTACATCTCATCCGTGTATTATGGCTCAGCAGTTAATAAGAATTTGAAGTAGTGCATTAAATACAGTATCTCACCCGTGTATTATGACTCATAAATCACTCAGATGATTTATTCATCCCGATTTTTGATGCGAATAATTAATTTCATGCATTTTAATACGCGAAAATAATTCCATCTCTTGGCATAAAAGAAAACGAAATTATCATTGATTGCATTACTTTTGGTTTCCTGATTATCTAGTAAAAAAATAGTGCTGCCTAATACAGATTTATTTATTTCGAGGGTCTTTCTAATAAAGGATTCAATACTGTCGCCATGTATTTATTATTATTTGTAAAAAAAAATATTAATTTATACAAACTGCAGAGCAGTTTACGGTGATTTAATTCTGAACCATTAAAATAAATATTTGATAAAGAATGGCAAGTACAGATACTTTGATAATGGTCTGAAAAGACCGAAACACGTGTCAGTATTCTGAATAAAAATAACAAGTGTCATTCTTTATCAAATATTAATATCCGTTTCCATCAAGAGTGTAGCGAAGCAAGCATCAATTTTATTAAAATAAAAATCTAGATGCATTTAGAATGTGTAAGGAAAACAAGCAGTTAAAAAATAGAGACTTTTATAACAGAGTTCTTTCTTTAGTTGTCAAAACAGTTTTCCTTCAATAATTCCAGAGAAAATTTATTTGTTAATTTTATTTATTTATATACGGAAACCCAATTACATTATAGAATACGCATTCATCTAATGGCTAGTTATTCTAAAACAAAACTAAAAGTAATTTTTAACGATTCGATATTTCACTCATGTATTATGACTCATAAATCACTTACATGATTGATTCATCTCGATTCCGGTGTGTTAAAAGAATGAATGGATTTTACTTATTTTCGTTTTCGAAGCAATCGAAATTCAATAGAAACAAACAATTGAAGTCAAGTACGGACCATTCCCTACAATCGAAGCCGTACAATAAAGTACGGCATTTCACTAGTGTATTATGGTTCATAAAACACTCAATTCGATTCGAAAAAAAAAAAAACTTATTAAGTGAAACTAATTCGACATTTATAATTTCATTTCCGATTATAAAAAAATGCTCAGAAAAAACTATTTTTTTGAATTCAAAATTTTTCCGATTACAAAAATTACATAAAGAAAATTCGCTGAGTGAAATTAATTCGATTTCCGATTACAAAACTCGCATCCCGAAATGTTTTCGGTTATAACTTTTAAATAAAAAACGATTCAATTGGCAAATTGATTATTTTTTATTACTATTTTTAATCTTATGTAGGCTAAGCAGTATATATATTTATTTAACTACCTCACTTATGTATGTATCTAATATTTTTGTAATTTAAAAATTGTAAAATGGAGTATTCCGTAATTAAAGAATTATTATTATTATTATTATTAAAATACTGTTACAATGTTTGTATATCGTGACTTATGGAAGTCATAATACACTTATTACAGTGTTTGTATCTATTGTGATTTATGGACGTCTTAATACACTAGTGAGTAATATACTATTTTTTATAATCACTGAATAAAATGTTTACAAAACTATTAAAAAAAAACGTTAATGTAATTTTGTTGCAACGTTTTTTATGTCTATTTTACTCAGTGGATACAATCTCATTCGGCCAGTAGTAGTAAATCCATTTACTGAACCCAAAAGAGTTATAAAAGGCCATCAACCAAGGTCTTTAAGCCGCTAATAGCCGAATTATTATATGCTATAATTCACTTTCGCTCTCGGCCCTTTGCATAAACTTTATCTGTCTTATTTAATAAATGATACACTTTTTATTTTGTTTGTATTACTATTGGGAATCTTTATTGTTGATACAGTATCGATAATCTGAGCGCGTTATTGTAAAAAAAACAAAAGTTTCAAAACAATTAATTAAGTTGATATACCGTGATTTATGAATGTTATAATACACGAGCTCAATGTGTAATAATTAATTTAATACACAAATTAATTATTACACATTGATATTATTTAAACTCGTTCACTATCATGAATTATGGAAGTCATAATACACTTGTGAATAATATAGTATATTTAAAAAAAATAAGTATTTTAAAAATATTTTTATTTGATTTAATTTTTCATTGTAATTTGAAATTGTAATCAGTTGGAAAGTAAAGATTTTATTATAATTATTATTTTGACTCGTCGCTTGAACCATAATGAATTATAGATGCCATAACACACTAGTGAATAATATAAAATAAAATACATTTCATTATTTTAAAATTTATTTCAATTTAATTTTTTTTGTAATTTGAAATTATATTCCTATTGGAAAATAAAGATATTATTAATTTTATTTTGACTCATTCCTTCCTTGAATCATGAATTATAGATGTCATAACACACTTGTGAATTATATACTATAATTTTTAAATAATCCATTTAATTATTTCAATTATTTATTCAATTTAACGTTTCCTTGTAATTTGAAATTGTATTCTTATTGGAAAATAAAGATATTATTATTACTTTGACTCGATTCTTGAACAATTATGAATTATAGATACCATAACATACTTGTGAATAATATACTATATTAAAAAAATACATTTAATTATTTTAAAATTTATTTTTATTTAATTTATTTTTTCCTTATAATTTGAAATTGTATTCCTATTGGAAAATAAAGATATTAGTATTACTATTTTGACTTGTTCCTTGGGCCATCATGAATTATAGATGTCACAACACACTTGTGAATTATATGAAATATTTTACTACTACTACAATATCTTTATTCAAAGTTATTTGTTTTACATATATTTACAATATTTTATGGTACATTTGTTTCTTTCTTGCTTGCTTGAACAGGCTATCGACCTATGGTCTTTCCGCCAAAATATTTTAATAAAGTACATTTAATTATTTAAAAAATATTTTTTATTTAATGTAATTGTTCCTTGTGATTTGAAATTGTATTCCTGTTGGAAAATTACAATATTTTTATTATTTCGACTGGTTCCTTGAACCACCATGAATTATAGATGTCACAACACACTTGCGAATAATATACTATATTTTTTAAAAATACATTTAATTCTTTTAAAATTTGTTTTTATTTAATTTAGTTTTTTCTTGTAATTCGACTTTGTATTTCTATTGGAAAGTAAACTATCGTTCACTATCATGAATTATGAAAGTCATAATACACTTGTGAATAATATACTATATTTTAAAAAAAATTAATTTAAGTATTTTAAAAAATATTTGTCTTTGATTTAATTTTTCCTTGTAATTTGAAATTATAATCAGTTGGAAAGTAAAGATTTTATTATAATTATTATTTAGACTCGTCGCTTGAACCATAATGAATTATAGATGCCATAACACACTTGTGAATAATAAAAAATAAAATACATTTCATTATTTTAAAATTTATTTCAATTTTTTTTTTGTAATTTGAAATTATATTCCTATTGGAAAATAAAGATATTTTTAATTTTATTTTGACTCATTCCTTTCTTGAATCATGAATTATAGATGTCATAACACACTTGTGAATTATACACTATAATTTTTAAATAATGCATTTAATTATTTCAATTTTTTATTCAATTTAACGTTTCCTTGTAATTTGAAATTGTATTCTAATTGGAAAATAAAGATATTATTATTATTATTATTTCGACTCGTTCCTTGAACCGTCACAACACACTTGTGAATAATATACTATAATTTTTAAATAATAAATGCATTATTTAAAAATTATAGTATTTCAATTTTTTATTCAATATAACGTTTCCTTGTGATTTGAAATTGTAATCCGTTGAAAAATATATTATTATTATTATTTTGACTCATCCCTTGAACCATCATGAATTACAGATATCATAACACACTTGTGAATAATATACTATATTTAAAAAAATGCATTTAATTATTTCAAATTTATTTTTGTTTAACTTAACTTTCCCTTGTAATTTGAAATAGTATTGATTTTGTAAATCTTAAAAAAAATATAAACATTATTTATATATGATTTAAAGAATTATTTGTTGATTTAGTACAATAATAAAATCAATGCTAATTTTTGTTTTCTTGTTTCTTTTTTAATTCATTACGAAATCCAGCGGTGTTCCGCTCACCTCTGATCACCGCCCACCCTTTTCCGCCTTAAATTAGGGGTGCGCGGATCTCGGGAAGACCCCCAGATACGTATACAATTCACTTTTGTTTATCTTTGTGCAACCCTTATCCATTTCCTCTCGTTTCCTTAGAACACCCTCACTCACTCGACTTACATGTAATTTTTAGTTCCTAAATTTATTTACTTAGATGTATTTATCAATACGTTTATTACAAAATTATTTGAAAATTAAAAATGATATTTATGCATACTTAAATTAATTTAGTAAAAATTGAAGCTATACGAATTATTTGTTTAAAATTAAATTAACGTTTATTAAATTTATGTGTATGAAATTTTATTATTTATTATTAATATTAATTTGTTGAAAATTAATTAAGATTATTTATTTGTAATTAAATTCTTTCCTTATATTTATTTGTTATATATTTATTATAAAATTCTTTTAGATTAAAAATGATGATTTTTTTTATCTCCAAATATATATTTTTTAATAAATATGTATATATTTACGTGAGTGTTTTTTATATATAACTTACATACTATAAAATAGGTGCGTGCTTTTATTGATTCAATCCAACTAACTACAAATGTTGTTAATAATTTTTGCGCGCGTGTGCGTGTGTGTTAATTCATTACATAATTTGTTTAAAAAATCCAATTAATCAACCATACATATCTTATTATTTCGTGTTTGTGTATATGTGAGTTAATTAATTATATTTTAATGCAGTTTGCGTAATTTGTTAAAAAAAAAATAATTAAAATCAAGACGCGAAAAACAATCCAGTGCTCGTAGGATGTTGTTTGTTGTTACCTTTTTCGTATTTGAAAATGAAATATATAAAAGCTGGATCGTTTCGCGCGAGCAAACGAAAGCTTTGAATGTGAAGTTTATATGAAATAAAAAATCGTTGCAGCAAAGTTAGATTATTTCATAACGTTGTTGCAAAGTGATTATTTTCTTAGGTTTGTTAATGTTGATAAACTTCATATTCAACTGATAAGAAAGGAGTCTTTACGAGCGGTCGTCGTCTTTTTTGGGGGCTCGGAAAGACGCTTTCTTTCTTGTCTTTCAGATTGCGCTCTTTTTATATATATATATATATATAATCTAAAATCCCCATCTACCATAATGGTGGTGTAGGGGTTCTTTTTTTAACAAATCGCAAAAAGTTTTAATTTTGTTTCGAAGTAAGTTCTCCTTTTTTTTAAAAACTTCAGTATCTATTCTTCTCTTTTTTTAACAAAATTCAAAGTGCGTTCTTTTTTCTTCTGTTTTTTTTTTTTTTTTTTTGAACAAACTTCACAGGGAATTCATTTTTCTTTTGTGTGTATTTTTTAACTTTAGAGTTAGTTACTTTTTCTTCTCTTTCTTTTTTATTTAAATAAACTTCAAAGAGCGTTCTCTTGTCTTTTGTTTTTACACACATTAGACTGCATTCTTTTTTCTTCTGTTTTTTAACAAACTTTACAGTACGTTCTCTTCTGTTCAGTTTATATAAAAAACGTTATTTTTTCTTCCGTTTTTATTTTCAACAAATTTCAGAGGATGTATTCTCTTGTCTTCTCTTGTCCTTTTTTCTTTGAAAATGCGTTCTTTTATATTATTTAATTTTTTTTGTTTCTACAAATCCCAATATTATTCCTTTAAAGTACACACTCTTATATTACTTTATTTTTTTTAATAAACCGCAGTTCCTTTTTTTGCTTCAGAATGCTTCCTTGTTCTTTAATTCCCATTATTTTTCTTTAAAGTTTAATTTCATATTACTCTTTTGTTTCGTTTGCGCATTTTTTCCTTCTTCTTAGAGTGCGTTCTTTTTTATTACTTAATTTTTAGTTCCGACAAACAATTTCTTTCCATAAAAGTGCGTTCTTATATATCATTGTTATTTTTTGCTTGTTTGGACAAACCGATTTTTTTTGTTTGTTCTTTTATATTATCGTTGTTTTTTATTTGATCAAATCCACAGTGTTTTCCTTTAAAGTGTGTTCTTTTACATTACTTAATTCTTCCTTTGATTTTGAGCGCACTTTGAAGAAAAAAAAATAATTAGGTATAATTTTTTCCTTCACGGTAGAACGCACCGTTTATATTATTATTTATGTATTTTTTTTAGTTGTACAAATCCTTTTTTTTTCAAAATGTGTTCTTTTATTTTCACTTTTTGTTTGTTTGGACAAACCCATTTTTTCTTCTTCAAAGTTTGTTCTTTTATATTACCCATTATTTGTTTGGGCAAACTCACAATGTTTTCCTTCAAAGGACGTTCTTTTATTTTATTTATTTTTTTATTTGGTTTAAACCAACCCTATTTTGTTTTTTCTTCAAAGTGCGTTTTTATATTACTTTATTTTTTGTTTGGATAAACGCCATTTTTTCTTTCAAAGTGTTCTTTAATATTTTTTTTATTTGAACAAACCCCATATTTTTCCTTCAGTGTTTCTTTCACATGTGAAATTCTTTTTTTTTAATTATTACAAAAATTTTTAATGAATGTTATACACGATATAACATTCATTAATAATGTTTGTTTTTTATAAAATTTTAAAAGTCCTCTTTTTTACCCCCTTATTTTTTTTTTTTTCATTAATTGTTTAATCGAAATTAGGATTTTATTATTATTATTATTTTTAATTCGTAATTAAACAGAACAATTTAATAAAAACATTAAAAAAAAAATACGTTAATGGACATTAATACAACGTTTTTTACGTCCATCTTGCACAGTGGGTAATATCTCATTCGTGTATTATATACTATAAATCACTTTCGGCTCGTTCCATGAATTTCATCTTATCTGATTTATGAACACACTCAGTGTGCAACGCCTTATTTGTATATTATATGTCATAAACTAGTCGGCTGTGGAATTACATTAACAAATTATAAACAAATGAATTGGACGTTTTTCAAATCATATGCGATTACAAAAATTACTCGCCGAAAACTTTTCGTTTGTAACTTTTAAATGAAAAGAGATAGAAACACGATTGAAACGGCAAAATCCATTTACTGATAATGCTAAAACACTCCTATGATTTATTGATGTCACAATACTCTTTTAACAGTCTTACAGTATTAATTATGAACGTCATAATACACACAAACATTGTAATTTGTGTCTATTGTGATTTATGAACGTCATAATACAACATTGCTACGAAGTTTATATCTGTCGTGATTTATGGATGCCATAATGCTATTTTAACAATCTTGTAGTATTAATTATGGACGTCATAATACACTTGTTACCCCTACACCACCATTATGGTAGATGGGGATTTTCGATTATATATATATATATATAATACACTGGTTACCATGTTTGTGTCTATTGTGATTTATGAACGTCACAATACACTTGTTACAATATTTGTTTCTATTGTCATTTATGAACATTATAATACAACATTACTACGGAGTTTAAATCTGTCGTGATTTATGGATGCCATAATACTATTTCAACAGTCCTGCAGTATTAATTATGGACGTCATAATACACTTGATACAATGTTGTATCTATTGTTATTTATGAACGTTGTCATCGTGTTTGTATCTGTTCTTATTTATGAACATCATAATACACTTGCTACAATGTTTGTATCTATAGTGAATTATGAATGTCATAATACACTTGTTGCAATGTTTGTATTTATTGTGATTAATGAACAACATAATACAACATTGCTACAGAATTTATATCTGTCGTGATTTATGGGTGCCACAATAAATTTTTAACAGTCTTGCAGTATTAATTATGAACGTCATAATACACTTGTTACAATGTTTTTGTCTATTTTAATTTATGAACGTCATAATATAACATTGCTACATGGTTTATATCTGTCGTGATTTATGTACGTCAAAATACACTTTTAACAGTCTTATAGTATTAATTATAGACGTCATAATACACTTGTTACAATATTTGTATCTATAGTGATTTATGAACGTCATAATACACTCGTTACAATATTTGTATTTATTGTGATTTATGAACGGTATAATACACTTTTTATAATACTTGCATCTATTGTAAATTATGATCATCATAATGCAACACTGCTACAGAGTTTATATTTGGCGTAATTTATGGGTATCATAATACACTTTTAAAAGACTTGCAGTATTAATTATGGACGCCGTAATACACTTCTTACAATATTTGAATCTATTGTGATTTATGTACGTTATAATACACTTGTGAATAATATTACCCCATTATTTCTTTAATTAATTGTTTATTTGAAATTAGGATTTTTTTATTATTATTTTTCTTACATAATGAATAAATTTTTGTCTAAAACAACAATTATTGGATACATAATAAAAACAGTTTTATTTGGGTATAACATTCAATAATATTTTTTGATTTATGTATTATTAAAGATGATGCAAATATTAAAAAAAAACGCCGTTTTGTCCTTCCTTAATTCGTTTAGTATTTCTCAAACTATTCAATTTAATTTAGATTTTTATTTAGATTCATAATAAATGTATATATTTTTTATAGTTGTGTTTTAACATTCATAAATAATTTTAAGTGGAATTTTAAAAATCGTTTAACCCCCCGTTTAACCCCTGCTTGACAATTTAGTCGAGTTTACGGAAAGGAGCCCTCTCTGTTCTTTATGAAATAGGAGAGTATGTCGATTGGCAGCGGGAATACGATTGTCGAGTTCTTCTCCGTCGATATCGTATTCAGTGTCTAGCAATCAAGAAGGCCGTGATTTAGTTTAGAGACGGAATGCGGGGATTCGTGTCTGTTTGTGTCTCGTGTTTGTTAGTTAGTTAGACGTGTATGTGTGTGTGTGTTTGATTAAGCCGCATGCAAAGCGTTGATTATTATTATTATTATCATTATGATTGTTATCACGACGGAGGGTGCATTCGATTTTTTTATCTTTCGATAAACTCTCACTCACTTCCATGAGAAAAAAACAAGAAATTCGAGGTCATTTCCCAATATGAGTTTTAATGTGCATTTTTAACAAAAATAACTTCAGATTCTATGTATTACATGTTTATTATGAAAGCTGCTTAGAATGTGATTATAAAAAATAACATTCGCTTTAACTAAACATTTCCCTTAGAGGGATGTCCTGATTAATTAACGATCTTCTGTGATATTATTAACAATAATTTTGTAAACACTGTTTATACTTATTTGAATAATTGAAATTTATTTAGTGGCTATACTTTCGACGTTATTATCGCGTCTTTATTAAATTAACAGCTAAACTGTTATTAACGCGTTTAACAATTACTAATAATTAAATTATTATTCACGCATCATTATTCAAATCAACAGTTAAACTATTATTCATGCGTCATTATTAAACTAACAGTTAAACTGTTATTAACGCGTCATTACTAAACTAACAGTTAAATTGTTATTCATGCGTCATTGTTAAACTAACTGTTAAACTATTATTCACGCTTCATTATTGAACTAACAGTTAAACTATTATTAACGCGTCATTATCAAACTAACAGTTAAACCGTTATTAACGAGTCATTACTGAATTAACAGTTAAACTGTTATTCATGCGTCATTCTTAAAATAATAGTTAAACTTTTTTTTTCGCTACTGTTTTTCATGCGTTATTATCAAACTAACAGTTAACCTGTTGAAATGGTGAAAAATATTAAAAATCCCTCAAATTAATCGCCACATTAATTCCCATCCTTTCTGAAAAATCCACAAATAAAAGAAAGAAAAAAAATCGCTTTCATCGAATTAATTCCCACTGTACGCGAATCGTTCTTTTTTTTTCTCTCTTGATATATTTTTTTGTTTGTTTGTGTTTTGTTAATTTTCCATCCCGGATTCAGGCGTTCCCGGCGTAATTGTTTCGGAAATCCGGCGGCGTGTCCTCGAATGAATTGAAGTTTGTTATTACCCTTCCAAGCGGGCGCGAGCGTCGATGGTGGGAAATTAATCAATCAATCACGCAAATCCACTCAATACAACATTACGATTATTACCGGGATGGAATTAATTACTCGAACGTGCTCCGAGCAGGACTCGTAAATTTAACCACGTCGCTGTAAAATAATTCACCATTCATTTTGTTTTAATTTAGAAACAATAGGGATTAAAAATTAATGCAAAATTATTAAAGTGATAGGGCAGAAAGACCACAGGTCGATAGCCCAGACAGACTAACGCAATATTTATTCTTGTTAAGTAAATCTAAATGTAACAGCGGTTTCGTTTAATTTATGAGTCCTGCAAAACTTGAGAAAAATCATTGATATTCAATAATTTTGAAATAATTAGACATCGTTGATTAATGAGGCACTTAATTTTTGAAAATCCATGGTTATGATGATTTATGATTTTCAACACTTTAATTTAATGTGAAGAAAGTTAATAATTATTAACTTTCTTCACCTGAAGAAGCTACAGCGTAGCGAAACAATTGTAGTGAAATTAAATTAAAAAGTGTTGAAAATCATAAATATTTTATTAATTCAAGTAAATAATTAGAGTTTTTACTTCAAAATTAATTTGAATTATTTTACAGTGGAGGCTTCTACTTCGTTATGCAGGTTTAAATATGATTATGAAAACATTTCTAAAATGTGTTTTGTATAACACTTCATTTTTACTTGTGACAAAACTTCATGTTTGATAATGGCAATCTGAATTTGCCGAAACTGCAGTCACAAGTAAAAATAAAGAGTTATACAAAACAAAGATTATAATATTTAACATCTATAACGAAGTAGAAGCCTCCACAATTGAAAATACGCTGTACAATATTTGGTTAAATTTACGAGTCCTGCTGTAATTGCACAAAATTCATACAGAAATAACTTTGAATATGTTTTAGTCCGTATTCAATTATTGAAGGGATGTAGTCGGATTTTTTTTTTAAATTCTAAAATGAGCAAATTTAGGATGTGTTCGCTGCGAACTATTGTGGACCTGCTTCAACAGTATGTTATAAACATTTTAACAGAAATAACTAAACAGAAAATTTAAGGCAGAGAGACTTAACTCTAGTCGATATCCCAGAAAGACAGACTAACATCCATATTTATTGTAATTATTTATGTTATAATTAATGTGAATTATTTCGTTTAATCTACAAACTATTGCAAGCCTGTTTCAACAGCAGGTTAATAATCTGTATAGTCTGATTAAATATATTCTTTTGTAAATTAAATTGACTTGCATTTATTTCGCTTATATATAAGATGTACAGAAAATGAGTGAAAACCTTCAGGTAATTCAATTCATTAATTAATTTTTAATAGAAAATCCAAATAAAAAAATGTTGTATGGTTCTTCATTGAGGCTCACGAGGTCTTCGGAATTTTAAATATTTTAAATATTATTTAAATATTTTAAATTAGTATTGTTTTTTAAATATTTTGTAAAAAAAAACAATAGCATTAACAATCAATTAGACACGTGTATAATTCAATTGATGTAAATGATTAATAAATCGGATATTTTTACAATTTTATAACTTCAGAAGCATTCTTTTAATGAAAATATATCTGGCAACGACGCACGCTCGTTTGTAAAAGAAAAGGTGTATGCAACACCTCCAGCGGATGATGTAGCAGTTATAAACAGGATAAATGCACACTTGTTTGATCCAGCGTTGCCAAATGTATAGTTCTCTTAAGTGGCCCGTGAGGCTTAAGGAATGACCGTGTGATTTATTTTCGTTAATATTTTCATCTAAAAATTAGTCAAAGAGTCACGCTACCTAAAGCTTTTCACTCATTTTCTGTACACCTTGTATATATTATTTTCAACTAGAATCGGCTTAATGCTGAATGAATTTAATTTAAAAATCAATATATATTTTTGCTTTAAAATAAAAACGTTTTCTATAACTTTAAAAATATGTTTATTTTTGTATTTCACTACAATTAAAAATAACAATTCGATTAATTGGTGAAACTCCATTTTAAACATTTATGAAGTAAAACACAATTTATTAAATAAAACACTTTTTCACTTTGTTTGTATAACTTGTTATTTTATGACTATAGTTTCGAAGCATAGAGCATCATTATCAAACTAATGTTAATTTGATAATGTATAACCAAGTGAAAGCCTTAACAATCAACAAATTAAAACATAATTGGTTTTGATAAGTTTCAAAACTTTATTGTAGAAACACCGCTATAATTGTTTCGGCGTTTCTATAATAAAGTTGTGTAACTTATCAAAACGAATGCCCGGCGGGGTATTTTCCAGAGAAGTAGTTGTTTTTAATGTGCATTTGTTTGACGTATTTACGTAACGTAAGTCAAAAGTCACAGAGCTAAATGTGGAAATAATTTATTAATTATTTTCAAATCATTTTTATTTAATTACATTTATATTTACTTAACAAGAAAAAAATATTGTGTTAGGCTGCCCGGGCTATCGACATGGGGTCTTTCTGCCCCCCCTTTTTTATTTTCCAACAAAATATAAATTACGGAGCGGAAATATCATTGGTCGATAGACAATTAACAGATATAAAATATACATTTGATTTTGTATTTGTTTTAATATTTATTTAGTATTTTTTGCTGTATATATCTGTTAATAAAGATTATTATTATTATTATAATTTACGGCTTGATAGACAACTTATTAATATGTTTTGTAAACTTAATGTAACTATAAATATCACAATACGTAGGGATTACTCCTTGACTAATATTTTAACCACATATGTTTGAAAGTTTGCCGAAGATAGAACAGCAAGAAGAATATATGAAACAAGAGCGCAAGGAAGAAATTACCGGGGAAGACCGAGAAAAACATGAAATGACATAATTAGAGAAGAAGCAGAAAAAAAGGACATAGACTGGAAGGACATTAAACAATTAACCAAGGACAGAAAGACATGGAGAGAAAAATATAGAAACAGACACTAAACAAAAACTCCTTACACCTAACGGTAGAAAGGAAAAAGATTAAAAAAATGTTTGAATTATTTCCGTCTTTTACGATTCCACGAATGTTTTCCTGAACCACGTCGGACTCTCAAAAAACGTATGTATAATTTAGAGAAAAAACGTATTTTTTTATAGAATTTTAACGCGCCGAAAAAAAAAAATTGAATGCACCCCCGCTCGTTCTAACAAAGCGACGCAAATGTTTGAAGCTTATAAAATGTATGCGTGTGTGTGTCACCAAAACAATAAAACAAAACGTAGTGGAGCACAACAAACGAAAGCGCCACACGGTGCATCCTGCTGTATGCTATTTATTTACAGGAAGATAAAAAACGACTTGATTTTGAAGTTATGGATTGATAATAAATATAGCTTAATAGTTTTTGTATAAAGCTATAATTCACAAAAAAAAACATGACTTTATGTTTTTTTCTATAAAGCTATGCTTCGATAAAAACCATAACTTCATACTTTTACTCTGAAGTTATGTTTTAATAAAAACCGTAGCTTCAGACTTTTACTATGAAGTTAAGCTTATATAAAAAACATAGCTTCATATTTTTTTTCTGTAAAGTAATGTTTTGATAAAAAAACATAGCTTCACAGTTTTACTATAAAGTTGTTTCATAGTTTTTTTTATGAAGTTATGTTTTAATAAAAATACATAGCTTCATAGTTTATTTTTTATGAAGTTATGCTTTGATAAAAACCATAGTTTTATACTTTTTTCTATAAGTAATGTTTTAATAAAAAACATAGCTTCATATTTTTACTATGAAGTAATGTTTTGATAAAAAAAAACATAGCTTCACAGTTTTACTATAAAGTTGTTTCATAGTTTTTTTTTATGAAGTTATGCTTTGATAAAAACTGTAGCTTCATACTTTTACTATGAAGTAATGTTTTAATAAAAAAAAACATAACTTCATATTTTTACTATGAAGTTATGTTTTAATAAAAATACATAGCTTCATAGTTCATAGTGCTTTGATAAAAACCATAGCTTTATACTTTTTCTATAAAGTAATGTTTTAATAAAAAAAATCATAGCTTCATAGTTTCTCTATAAAGTTATGTTTTGTTAAAAACTATAGCTTCATAGTTAAAAACTATAAAGCTATGTTTTTTTTAACAAATTTTTACTTCACAGAAAAAGTATGAAGCAATAATTTTTATGAAAGCATAACTTCATGAAATAACTATGAAGCAATGTTTTTTTATCAAATCGTTACTATGAAGTTATGTTTTTATTAAAACATTGTTTCATAGAATCAATAGCTTCATAGTAAAAATATGAAGTTATGTTTTAATAAAAATACATAGCTTCATAGTTTTTTTTATGAAGTTATGCTTTGATAAAATCCATAGCTTTATACTTTTTCTATAAAGTAATGTTTTAATAAAAAAAAACATAGCTTCCTAGTTTCTCTATAAAGTTATGTTTTGTTAAAAACTATAGCTTCATAGTTTTTTTATGAAGTTATACTTTGTAGAAAAGGTACGAAGTTATCGTTTTTATAAAAAGCACAACTTCGTAAAAAAATAAATGAAGCTTTTGTTTGTATCAAAACATAACGTTATAATAAAACTGTGATGCAATGTTTTTTTATCACAACATTAATTCATAGCATAAATATGAAGCCATTGTTTTTATCAAAACATAACTTCATAGTAAATTTATGGAGTTATGATTTCAATCAAAACATTACTTTATAGTAAAACTATAAAGCTATGTTTTTTTATCAAAATATTGCTTCATAGAAAATGGATGAAGCTATAGTTTTTATCAAAGCATAACTTCATGAAATAACTATGAAGCAATGTTTCTTGTTTTTTTATCAAATCGTTACTACGAAGTTATGTTTTTATTAAAACATTGTTTGATAGAATCAATGGGTTTTCTATAAAAAATCTGTATTATTAATCTATAAAAAATACTAAATTAATATAAAATAATATTTTTTTTATAAAGAAAAACTTCTGTATAATTTTAATTTTATGATTTTCAATTTTATGCGTGGTGTCAAGTTATAGATATTAGGGCGCGTTCATATTGGCGATTCAAGAGTCAGAATGAGAATTGAGTTGAGCGACAATCAAAAATTCTAGGTGAAAAAAATGATTTAATTATTTTAGAGATTCTTTGATTTTGAAGGCGTTCACTTCATGGTATATTTTCAATTATGATATAAATAAAACACCTTATTGTTTACACCAGTTTCATTTAAATAAGAGTGGTATAAAAATGTAAGCATTTTCTTTATATCAAAAAATATTTTAGAGAAGCTACTATAATCGTGCAAAGAGATGGAATTCATATCTGTTAGCACCCATGCCCACCTGAGGGTTTTATAGAGTTAAGGGTAGTTAGGTAAGAATATTTTGTGTAACAAAAGTTGCAGTTGCTCTCAATCAATATCTAAAAATTGATACTTATCTAAGAAAAATATATCTATTTTTTTTTGGTTTGCATCAAACTTATTCTAACTCAAGTCTAAGATTTTCCAATTCAAATAAACTTGTTATGTAAATTTAATAAAAACAAATACTATGAAAAAGGGATTGATCGAATTTTATTGATCATTGCCAGAAATTTTCCTTGTTTAATTTCATTGTAAATGCTATGTTTTATAGATTTGCAACTAATAAATAAATAATTCCTGCATCGCCAATTCGAACGCACCTTAATAACACACGGCAAAAGAAAACACCACGTTTATACTGCGAACAATAAACGGTACGGCTGAAACATGTTAATTTCGTCACAACAAAAGGAAGCTGTTTTTGTTGTTGTTGTTGTTATTATTGTTTCGTGTGAGTTTTGCGTGTGTTTCGGAAGACTCACCTGCAAGTAGCGAAGCTGTAAGGCCGCTGGGGAATCGCCGATGACTTCCGAAGCCTCTCTGAGGGCTCTGGACGCCTTCTGCTCGCCCTCGGCGGCGATCACCTTGGCCCTGGCTTCGCGAGCAGCCTCGGCCTCGGCGGCCATGGCCCGTTGAAGTTGAACCGGCAGACGGACGTCTTTACTGTAATAAAGAAATCAAGCCAAATTTTAAGTTTACGAAAATTACTGGAATTCAGATGGTTGTGCAAGAATCGTCTGCTGCGACATCTACAAACTATTGGTATGTGACAGTGCCGGGTCTAATTAAGTGGTTTTAGTGTTTGGATCAATCCCGCAGCAGTTTTTTATATTACTTTTTAAAAAAATTCAATTCCTAATTAATTCCGACCATTTTTATAAAAACAACTAAAATTCAGATAGCTGTCCAGAGTTGTCGACTGCGTCATCTACAAATTAATGATTATATTTCGCTGTGCAGATTAATCATACAGTTTTTTTTTATATATTATTTTATCTAATTCGAGTCAATTTATTTAAATAACTAAAATTTAGTTGGCTGTGAAAGATATTAATAACCACATGGGTTTTTATTCATCATTCTCTGTCGTATTTCACGATTTTCACCATTCTATGGAAGATTTCCTGGACCACGTCGGCCTCCCCGATTTTAATAATTGAACTAATTCTACAGCTGCTTTTTTTATATTTTTCTATTTAATTCTAATCAATTCGAACCATTTTTACAAAAACTACTGAAATTAAGGAGACCGTGAAAGAATTGTCCGCTGCGCCATCTACAAACTTTTGAGTGTAGTGCGGAGTCTAATTAAACGCTTTGCATAGTTGGATTAATCCTGCAATGCTTTTTTCTAATTTTTATTTAATTCGATTCAAATCCGAACACTTTTACTTAAATAACTGAAATTCAGATGGCGTGGAAGAGTTGATTGCTGCGCCACCTAAAAAATTGTAACTGTATTTCGCAGTGCAGAATCTAATTAAGCGATTTGAGTAATTGAATTTATCGTATAATAGTTTTTTTATATTTTCTTATCTAATTCGAATCAATTCCGAGCATTTTTACGAAAACTATTGAAATTAAGAAGTCTGTGAAAGAATTGTCCGCTGCGTCATCTTCATACTTTTGACTGTATTTCGCAGTGCGGAGTCTAATTAAACGCTTCGAATAGTTGGATTAATCCTGCAGTATTTTTTTAATATTTTTTATTTAATTATATTCAAATCCGACTATTTTTACTTAAATAACTAAAATTCAGATGGCTGTGAAAGAGTTGATCGCTGCGCTATCTAGAAAATATTGACTCGCAGCGCGCAATCTAATTAAGCAATTTGAGTAATTGGAGTAATTCTACAACATTTTTTTTTCTATTTAATTCCAATCAATTCGGACCATTTTTACGAAAATTACTGAAATTAAGGAGGCCGCGAAAGAATTGTCCACTGCGTCATCTATAAACTTTTGACAGTATTTCGCAGTGCGAAGTCTGATTAAACGCTTTGAATAATTAAATTACCCCTTCAGTAGTTTTTTTCATATTTTTTATTTAATTCGATTAAATTCTGACCATTTTACTTAAATAACCGAAATTGAAATGGCTGTGGAAGAGTTGTTCGCTGCGCCATCTACAAAATTTTGGCTGTATTTCGCATTCCGTAATCTAATTAATCTATTTGAGTAATTGGATTAATCCCATAGTCGTTTTTTTTCTATTTTTTATTTAATTCGAATCAGTTCTGACCATTTTTACAAAAACAACTAAAATATGGGTGGCTGTGGAAGAATTGTCCGCTGCGGTATCTACAGACAGTTGAGTGAATTTCTCAGTACAAAGTCTAATTAAGCGACTTGAGTAGTTATATTAATCATGTAACAGAATTTTGTATTTTTTTAAATTAATTCTGACCATTTTTACAAAAAACAACTGAAATTCAGGCAGTTGTGGAAGAGTTGGCAGCTGCGTCATCTATTGACTGTATTTTGCAGTATGAAGTCTAAGTAAGGAATTTGAGTAGGAAGATTAATCCCGCAGCAGTTTTTTTATATTTTTATTTAATTCGAGTTAATTGCAACCATTTTTACAAAAACAACTGAAATTCAGATGGCCGTGGAAGAGTTGTCCGCTGCGTCATCTACAAACAGTCGACTGTGTTTCACAGTGCAAGGTCTAATTAAGTGATTTGAGTAGTTAGATTAATTCTGCATCCGTTTTTTTTCGTCATCTACAAACTAGTGACTATATTTCACAGTGAGGAATCTAATTAAACTATTTGAGTAGTTGGATTAATCCTGCAGCAGGTTTTTATATTTTTTTATTTAAATTAAGTCAATTCCCACCGTTTTTATGAAAATAACTAAAATTCAGGTGAATATGGAAGAGTTGTCCCTTGCGTCATTTACAAGATTTTCATAATATTTCATAGTGCGAAATCTAATTAAACAATTCGTATAGTTAGATTAATCCTGCAGTAATTTTTTATATTTTTGTATTCAATTCCGACAATTTTTACAAAACAACTTAAATGTAGGTGGCTGTGGAAGAGATTTCCGCTGCGTTATTTACAAAAAGTTGAGTATATTTCGCAGTACGGAATCTAATTAAGCGATTTGAGTAGTTAGATGAATCCTGCAACTGTTTTTTATATTTTTTTATTTAACTCGAATAGTTTTTACAAAAACTACTAAAATTCAAGCGGCTGTGGAAGAGTTGTCAGCTGCGTCATCTACAAACTATTCACCTTATTTTGCAGCGCAGAATCTAATTAAGGGATTTTAGAAGAAAGATTAATCCAGCAGCAGCTATTTATATTTTTTTTATTAAATTCGAATTAATTCCGACAATTTTTACAAAAACAACTGAAATTAAGGCGGCTGTGGAAGAGTTGTCCACTGCGTCATCTACAAACTATTGACTGTATTTTGCAGGGTGGAGTCTAATTAAGGAATTTGATTAGAAAGATTAATCCCGCAGCAGTTTTTTTATATATTTTTATTTAATTCAAGTCAATTCCAACCACTTTTACGAAAACAACTGATATTTAGGTGGCTGTGGAAGAGTTGTCCACTGCGTCATATATAAACTATTGACTGTATTTTGCAGTGTGGAGTCTAATTAAGGAATTTGATTAGAAAGATTAATCCCGCAGCAGTTTTTTTTATATATTTTTATTTAATTCAAGTCAATTCCAACCACTTTTACGAAAACAACTGAAATGTAGGCGGTTATGGAAGAGTTGTCCGCTGCGTCATCTACAAACTATTGACTGTATTTCATAGTGCGGAATCTAATTGTACGATTTGAGTAGTTGGATTAATCCCTCGCCAGGTTTTTGTTATTTTTTATTTAATTCAATTTAATTTCGACCATTTTTATTAATATATTTGAAAGTTAAGTGGCTGTGGAAGAATTGCCCGCTGCGTCATCTACAAATTATTGACTGTATTCCGCAGTGCGAAATATAATTAAGCAATTTTGACTAGTTGCAGTAGTTTATTTCATTTGTATATTTTTATTAGTTATTAACTCACATTTCAACACGTTCGACGTTGATCCCCCAGGAATCGGTGGCCTCGTCCAAGAGCGATTTCATGTGCTGCGAGATGCTCTCGCGCTCGCTAAGGATTTCGTGGAGGGGGCGCTGTCCCATTATGTTGCGAAGGGTCGTCTGGGCCAGGAGTCTCGTCGAATGGTGGGCGTTTTCGACGTTCGCGATCGAAACGGTCGCGTTGGACACGCGGTAGTAAACCACGGCGTCCACCGAAACCGTCACGCTATCCTTCGTTAAAACCTATATATATATAAATCAAAATGCGGTTTAGATTTTATTTACAAGAATTAATGGATTATGAAAAGTTTTAGACTATAATAATTGCAGCGAAGTATAAAAATATAATATTGCAGCGAACAAAAAGAACCATAAAAAATATGCGTTGTTTTTAAAACACAATGGAACGAGGATGGAAATATCTGGAACAACAAAGGATGCCGTGTCTCTGTTGTTAGAAATGGAACGAGAATGGGAATATCTGGAACAACAAAGAAACGGCATTCTTCGGTGTTCCAGATATTTCCATGCTCGTTCCATTTATAACAAAGGCATGGCATCCTCTGTTGTTCCAGATATTTCCATTCTCGTACCATTTTGTTTTAAAAACAACGCATATTTTTTATGGTTATTTTTGTTCGCTGCAAATATTATACTCTTTTTTTTAGATAATATATAAAAATGGGTGAATCGAGATACAGTCGGTTTACCATAATATAATTGTATGTAAATTGCACCATTACGCTGTAATAAGTTTTTGTGAATTATTGAATATTTATTATTTAAAATAAACGACTGCTCCATTGCGGCATCACCTACAGTCAGCACCCCAAAGTCTTTAAATTTTAAATTAATCAGTTAACATACCCCGACACCAATTGATAAAAGGGGACATCGATTATATATATATTTATCAGTTAACATTAACTGGTGGGGAGTCAATTTTAATTGCATAAGCTTTAAACGAAATTGATCTATCACGAAATGTTTTAATCAGTAAGGGTCTAATATATCCTACCATAATCTTATCATACATGATGGAAAGAGATGCTAAGATGCATTTTCATCTCTTTATTTTTTATTTGTTTTATTCAATAGTGTACACAATTAAAATTCCGCACGACTGCACGTTCCGCTCGTGCATTTTCCAGTTCAACAATTCTAGATTTTTTCACTCGCACGGCAATTAAAACCGATAAATCATGGAGTGTAAATGAACGCGTTTTAACTAACACCGAAATTATCGCCGACCGCGAACAAACAGCATTTATTTATTTTCTTTTTCCCTGCAAATCTCTAATTAACGGCTTCATCGTTTCGACGGTGAAAATTAATGGCGTTACATTCCGCAGAAAAATTAGACAAAAAAAAGATTGAATGGGAGGCGGTGAATTTTCCGAACAATTACTCCGTTCCACTCTGAGGGGTTGATTAAGCCGCGGTTTTTGGGAATGACAGATGTTTTGATAACGCGTTGTTTTTTTTTTTATTTTGGTGCAACGTTGATTGATTGCAAACGTTTCAAAATGGAAACGGTTTGCTAATTACAAGTTTTTTTTTGTTTTGTTTACAGATGGAACAAAAATGGACAATCGGAACGTACAGAAAATATTAACGTGTACGTTATTAATCACATTATATGCATATATATTATAAAAGCTACTTCGACTGTGATGATAAATATACATGTTAAACTTAACATTTCTCATACAGAAAATCCCCGAATATATTCGATACTCGTTCTGAAGGAAACAAATTTTCATATTGGACAATTTCGATTGTGAGGATAAACAAAATTTTAATTCGTTTCGAAATACGTGTGAAAAGTATAGCTTATTAAATCGTTGCGCGAACTTCGAATTTATAATTACACCTCTTTAATTACACGAAAACGAAATGAATAAATAAAAGCCAGAGACGTGGAAAAGGAATTTGTATGCATTTCACAAGAATCGGCGACGCGACGGCTCGTGCACATTGCGACACGGAATCATCCATCGTCTCGGTCTTCTTCTTCTTCTTCATCATCTCGCAGGAATGTCGCGGGGCTTTATTTGCGACGGCCGCGAAGTGTCGAAACACCGTCAATCATTCCTCGTGCCCCCATTAAGCCGTTATTAACATTTACGACGACCCCGATTTGTGCTCCAACGTATTTCGCAACCGATTTTAAGTGCACTCCACAGAGTATTTTTTTCTTCTTCGAATGTCTCCCATTAAAAAATGAATGGAAATAAAAACAAAACAAAAATAGAACAAACAAATTTAATTTATAATTCAAAATTTTGAATCTTGAAATTTTTTGAATGTATTCAAAGTTTGTGGAGAAATCAGAATCCAAAAAACGTCTAATTTTATTGCAATTTTCTATAATTTGGATTTTCAAAAAAATCACAATAATTATAATTTTTAAGATATCTTGATGAAACTTAGTGGAGATATTAATCAAAACCTGCTCTATCAGAATATTCAAAAAAGTAAAATTACCCCTCCACAATTTTTAAGTTATTCGCATTTTAAACCAAAAAAGACCAATTTTATTGCATTTTTCTATTATTTGGATTTTCAAAAAATCACAATAATTATAATTTTTAAGATATCTTGATGAAACTTGCTGGAGATATTAATCAAAACCTGTTCTGTCAGAATATTCAAAAAAGTAAAATTACCCCTCCACAGTTTTTGAGAAATTCGCATTGGAAACCAAAAACGACTAATTTTATTGCATTTTTCTATAATTAGGATATTCAAAAAATCACAATAATTATAATTTTTAAGATGTCTTGATGAAACTTGCTGGACATATTAATAAAAACCTGCTCTATCAGAATATCCAAAAAAGTAAAATTACCCCCTCCACAGTTTTTGAGATATTCGCAATGGAAACCAAAAACGACTAATTTTATTGCATTTTTCTATAATTAGGATTTTCAAAAAATCACAATAATTCTAATTTTTAAGATATCTTAATGAAACTTGCTGGAGATATTAATTAAAGCCTATTCTATAAGAATATTAAAAAAAGTAAAGTTACCCCCTCCACAGTTTTTGAGATATTCGCAATGGAAACCAAAAACGACTAATTTTATTGCATTTTTCTATAATTAGGATATTCAGAAAATCACAATAATTATAATTTTTAAGATGTCTTGATGAAACTTGCTGGACATATTAACTAAAACCTGCTCGATCAGAAAATCCAAAAAAGTAATATTACCCCCTCCACAGTTTTTGAGATATTTGCAATGGAAACCAAAAACGACTAATTTTATTGCATTTTTCTATAATTAGGATTTTCAAAAAATCACAATAATTCTAATTTTTAAGATATCTTGATGAAACTTGCTGGACATATTAATCAAAACCTGCTCTATCAGAATATCAAAAAAGTAAAATTACCCCCTCCAAAGTTTTTGAGATATTTGCAATGGAAACCAAAAAGGACTAATTTTATTGCATTTTTCTATAATTAGGATTTTCAAAAAATCACAATAATTCTAATTTTTAAGATATCTTAATGAAACTTGCTGGAGATATTAATTAAAGCCTATTCTATAAGAATATTAAAAAAGTAAAGTTACCCCCTTCACAGTTTTTGAGATATTCGCAATGGAAACCAAAAACGACTAATTTTATTGCATTTTTCTATAATTTGGATTTTCAAAAAATTACAATAATTATAATTTTTAAGGTATCCTAATGAAACTTGTTGGAGATATTAATTAAAGCCTATTCTATAAGAATATTAAAAAAGTAAAGTTACCCCCTCCACAGTTTTTGAGATATTCGCAATGGAAACCAAAAACGACTAATTTTATTGCATTTTTCTATAATTTGGATTTTCAAAAAATTACAATAATTATAATTTTTAAGATATATTGATGAAACTTGCTGGAGATATTAATCAAAACCTTTTCTGTCAGAATATTCAAAAAAGTAAAATTACCCTTTCCACAGTTTTTCAGATATTTGCAATGGAAACCAAAAACGACTAATTTTATTGCATTTTTCTATAATTTGGATTTTCAAAAAATCACAATAATTATAATTTTTAAGATATCTTGATGAAACTTGCTGGAGATATTAATCAAAACCTGTTCTGTCAGAATATTCAAAAAAGTAAAATTACCCCCTCCACAGTTTTTGAGATATTCGCATTGGAAACCAAAATCGACTAATTTTATTGCACTTTTCTATTATTTGGATTTTCAAAAAATTACAATAATTATAATTTTTACCCCATCTTAATGAAACTTGCTGGAGATATTAATCAAAACCTGCTCTATCAGAATATCCAAAAAAGTAAAATTACCCCTCCACAGTTTTTGAGATATTCGCATTGGAAACCAAAAACGACTAATTTTATTGCATTTTTCTATAAATTTCAAAAAATCACAATAATTATGATTTTCAACCCATTTTAATGAAACTTTCAGGAGGTATTGATGAAAACCTATTCTTTCAGAATAAGTAATAAGAGTCAAATAAGATGTATTTCAAAATAATTAATTTTCTCAAATAAACAATTAATGTCTTTTAATCTACTGCAACTTTTTTTTACGTAATTTATTGTTACTTTGCGATTTAATTTATTTACTTGAATAAATAATAATAAATCCTGCAATTGAGTCACATTACATAAATTCCATTCAATGATTACATAACGCCGACGAGAAGGAAGATAATTAAACCCCCTCCAACGATTAATCGCACGTAAACCAACGCACATTAAGTAAGACTCTGCAAAAAAAAATACTCGATTAGCATCGCGCAGGAATGATGACATTCACCTTGAAGCGACGAGAGGGTTTTTTTATTGTTGCTTATTTCGCGATTTTCCGCGAGCTCCTTTCCCGAGAGATGAAAATACGTAATAATTAAGAAAAAGGAAAACGAAACAACAACAAAAAGTGCAAGGAGGCAGTTTTCCTTGAGATGCTACTTCAAGAATGGAAAATATTTGAATTAGCTTGTGCATTGGACGTTAAGTCTTTAAGAACGGTAATGTTTATTTGTAATTACGTAAAATTTGCGGAATCTAGAATTGAAGAATAATTATTTTTATTTAATGCCCTAATTAATTACGGATTAAAATTTTATTTTTGTAAATAAAATTTATAAATAAAACTCAAACTAATTTCCTGCTGGAAACCGCACGAGTTATTGCATTAATTCCCGAGGGACTCGCAACGTCCGTTCCGCCGTAGTTGCAAACGTCTGTCTGTCGATAATCATTAACGTCAAAAGGGGAATTGTTCCCCGATTAAATTTGCCCCACTTGCTCGAGCAATAAAAGTCCCATTAATATCCGACAATTATTTTCTTTTCGTTAAAAGAAATACTTGTATATATATATATATATATATATATATATAGGATAGGAGGTGAGGATATATATAATCGATGTCCCCTTTTACCAATTGGTGTCGGGGTTAAGAAATACTTGCATAAATAGAAAAGAGAATTTACTCACTTGGTCACAATTATTTAAATAAATTAAATAAAAAAGGTTTGAAAATAATTAATAAATTATTTCCACATTTGACTTACGTTACGTGAGTACGTTAAACAAATGCACTTTAAATACTTGTAGTTTGAATTTTGGCAAACTGATTTTAAATCTATAGAAAAACCTTACCTCTTGTGGTGGTATATCGTAGGTCCTTGTCCTTAGATCAACCCTCGCGTAGGCGTCGATGCAGGGTAGTATAAAGAAAATTCCTGAAAAAAGCGAAATATAAATAAATTTAACAATTTCTTTAATTTGGTGTCATTCTGAAGAAGGGACAAGTTATAGTCCCGAATGCTTGGTTTATACAATAAAAGAGAAATTTATTTCAGGCCTTTTTTGGTCGCTTGCCCCGTGAGGAGTCCTCTCTCCGATCGATGTTCAACGTTTGATGACCGTTAATTCTTGCTGTGTTTATTTATAAGTGTATAAAATATATTTCTTTCTTTATTTATTTATTTCTTACTTTCTGTCTTAATCTTATCTTATTTTATATGGTGTCGGGGTTATAAAAGATATTTACTTATTGATAATTAAATGTAGAGATAATAATACGTAATATGGACATGTTGTAGAGGTGAGGAGCGAGGGGGGGAACCTTGAGGGTGAAAAAAGTTGGGAACGTATTTTTTGCACTCGTACTTTCAGCGATCTGATTTTGATTTTTGTTTGCGTTTTGTATTTTTGCATTCGTTTTTCCTTGTATTGGCTCTGGTGGTCTCTTTGGGTATAATTTATCTAAATAACTGTGATCAAGTGAATTTCTATTTAAATAAATATTCAAACAAATTAATTATTTTCAAATTTATTTTTATTTCATTTAATTTACAACAAACAACCATTTTTTTTTTTCAGTAAGTTGAAAAACTCCAGCGAGCGCCGAACTAAAACCCGAACTTGCATAACCATCTCCTGAGATTCGCCGTCGAATAAATCAAAACGATTCTTTTAATATTCCCCTCCCGTTAAATGCTAAACGCTTCAGGTGGTTTATTTAAGATTTATTACCGCGCTTCGTTATTTATCGATCTCGAGATATCCACTCGGCGTTTATTTATTTGTTTTTCATTATTGTTTTCGAGTTGGGTGATTTATATACGTAAATACGAATTTCGTTGTTAATATTGTATTGTTCCGGTGAATAAATTTACGTTTGTGGTGGGAAATTGGATATGGGTCAGCCTACAAATATTAATGTGTAATAAATAAAGAAAATAATACGGGGATTGCCAATTACATTATATAAATATTTATAATTATTTTATAAATTATAAACGAATAGTTTTCATACAGCAGCCGTGTGAATTTGATCTTTGAAAAATGAGTCAATAAATTGTTCAAATTTTGGATTTCTTATAGACAAGCACAACATCCCCATTTTAATGTTTGTGGATGGGTTATATAAATATTTATAACTATTTTTAGTTTTACAGGACGTATTTGATATTTTGAATCTTATGTTAAATTTATATTATGTATTAAATCATTACATATTTTGTAAAAGGCGATTGCCGTTAATAAATATTATTATTATTAAGGCGGAAAGACCACTAGTCGATAGTCAATTGGCAAACTCTTAGAGCACGTATTGTAATATTTTATGTTATATGTAGGTGTTGAATTACGTTTGTCAATAAAGATTATGTATATATACATATATTATTATCATATATATATATATATATATATTGCAATCGCCTTTTACATATATATATTATAATTTTTTTTTATTTTTTTTATACATATGTTTTGTAATCTTTTTAGAGCGTCACACTCTTCTTATAAAATTTTTAATATGTAATTATAATTGTAATTTGGAAATGGAGATTCCGTTAATAAAGTAAATTGAAATTGAAATTACATTACGAAATTATGAATTGAATATAAAAATCGACCCGTTGCATTATTTTTCAAAGAATTAATTAAATTTGTCTGTGGCTTTTGGCAAATGATTTTATTTTTGTGCGAAATAAATACTCCACGACCATTTTAAATTCATTCTTGCTTATTATTTCATGAAACATATCTGTATATTAATAATTCGAACTTTTTTTTTTCAGTGGAAAAAATAAATCGCCGAAATTTGTAGATTTTCAAGGAAAAAACGTGGGATTTCATGAAAAATCCGAAACTCGCTGAATAACTCTAAATTATACAGAAATGTTCTCAATGAATGGAAGTATTGATTGTGTAAATTTTAGTAACTTTGAATAAATAGTTTTCGTATAGCAGGCGTGTAAATTTAGCCTTTAAAATTTGGGCAAACAAATGTGCAATTTTGAGATTTTTTTTTATCAGCATAAAACCTTTATTTCAATAGATTTATAATAAAAATACAGATAAATCCTTTCTGAATCCCATGCTTTAAATCCCAATATTCCATCTTATTTATGAATAAATTTATCTCAGTTTAATCAACGTCGCATCGGAAAGCCTCGATCGTTGCGTCTAAATTAAACCGTTCCCATAAGACTCCATGTAAATAGGACTTCGTCGATTCAAATGGCTTTAATGAACCGAAAATATATTATTTAATGTAAAGTAAGTTTCTCGTATTTTTTCTAACACTGTCGAGAATCATTGAGATTTTTTTCAAAATTTTTCCGAAGAAAAAAATTGTATCAAAATTTTAATATTTTCAAAGGAAAAAAGTGGATTTTCCTGAAAAATCCGAATGTTGCGGAATGACATAAAATTATACCGAAATGTTCCCAATAAATACAAGCATCAACTGTAGAAATTTAAGGAGTATAGCATGAATAGTTTTTGTACAGCGGAAGTGTAAATTGGGCCTTAGAAAATAGTGCGAAAAAAATGTGCAATTTCAATGATTTTTGTGGACAAGCACAATAACCCAATTTTAATGATTTTCAACTAAAATATAGCTACATCCTTCCTGAATCCAATACTTTAAGTTCAAATACCCTATCACTTCTGCGAACAAAGTTATCTTATTTTAATCAACGTCGCGCCGAAAAGCGCTGATCGGCGCGTCTCGCTTAAACCGTCCCCATAAGATTCCATGTAAATAGGACTTCGTCAATTTAAATGATCTTAATGAACCGGAAATGAAAATTTTCTAGCAAAAATATATGTGCCATGCTATTTCTAACATCTTTAAGAACCTCTGAGAATTATTTCAGATTTTTTCAGAAGAAATAAATTTTCATAGAAATTTGAAAAAAAGTGAATTTTCATGAAAAAATCCGAATCTTGCGGAATAACTTCAAATTATACTGAAGTGTTCCTAATAAATAAGAGCATCAACTGTAGAAATTTAAGGAGTGTAGCGTGAATAGTTTTTGTACAGCGGGAGTGTAAATTGGGCCTTAGAAAATAGTGCGAAAAAAATGTGCAACTTCAATGATTTTTGTGGACAAGCACAATACCCCAATTTTAATGATTTTCAACTATAATATAGCTAAAACCTTCCTGAATTTAATACTTTAAGTTCCAATACCCTATCTCTTCTGTTGACATAGTTATCTTATTTTAATCAACGTCCCGTCGAAAAGCGCTGATCGGCGCGTCTCGCTTGAACCGTTCTCATACGATTCCATGTAAATAGGGCTTCGTTAATTTAAATGAAGCGGAAATGAAAAAAAAAAAATGGTAAAATAAATATACCATGCTAGTTCTAACATCTTTAAGAGCCATTGAAATTTTTTTCAGATTTTTTCGGAATATTTTTTTATATCAAAATTTTATTATTTTCCAAGGGAAAAAAGTGGATTTTGGTAAAAAAAAAATCGAAAATCGTGAAATAACTCCAAATTATACCAACATATTTCCAATGAATAGGAGCATTAATTGTGTAAACTTTATAAATTATAAACGAATAGTTTTCATACAACAGCCGTGTGAATTTGATCTTTGAAAAATGAGTCAACAAATTGTTCAAATTTTGGATTTTTTATAAACAAGCACAACATCCCTATTTTAATGTTTTATGGGTAAAATATAAATAAATCCCTTCTGAATCTCATGCTATAAGTCTCAGTATTCTATCTTATTTATTAACAAAGTTATACTAGTTTAATCAACATCACGTCCGACAGCCTCGATCGGCGCGTCTCACTTAAACCGTCCCCGTAAGACTCCATGTAAATAGGACTTTGCAGATTCAAATGGCCTTAATGAACCGAAAATATTTTTTTCGTGTAAAAACAGGATGGTATTACGGGATTACGTAAAAGTTGAACATCTGGATTATAAAAAAAACTAATTCCTTATTCTTTCTAACATTATGAAGAGTCTTTGATATTTTTTTGCAGCTTTTTTTTGAAAGAAAAAATAATCACGAAAATTTGAATATTTTCTAAGGATTTTGGTGAAAAATCCGAAATTCGCGGAATAACTTCAAATTACGCCAAAATACTCGTAAAGAATGGCAGCATTAACTGTGTAAATTGTATAAACTTAAACCGAATAGTTTTCATACAGCAGACGAGTGAATTTGACTTTTGAAAAATGAGCGAAAAAATTGTTCAACTTTAGGAATTTTTATAGATAAGCACAAAACCCCCATTTTAATGTTTTATTGGGTGAAATATAGATGCTTCAATCTGCTACGCCCCGTTTCATATGTAAATCGAGAAATATTAATCTCAACAAAATCCTAGTCTTGATTAACCTCCACACTTTTTTTTAATTTATTTTGGAAAATCCAGCCTTACGGGAAGGGTTAAAAGTTCCCGTAAGGCTAGATTTAAAAAAATAATAATAACTGAAAGTCGATATCCAATTTGTGAAAAATATAATTTATAATGTAACATAATGGTTTTCTCATACATATTATTTTTATTGTTTTAATTTCACAAATAATTGTTTAAATTTCATAATCTCTAACGTCGTCGTCATTGTTCTGAAGTGATTAATTGATGAATAAAAAAGAGAGTAAAAAGAGAAAATTAATATTTGAGGTTGATGATACTATTACAGATAATTCAAAGCTGATTGAGGATTTCTGTGTTATCAGAATTCGAGGTAAACTTAATAGACAAACTTTCGAGGCGTTTTTTTTTATTTTTCTTCTTAAATAAATTTTATTCCACATTAATTACACATATTTTTCATGTTATTTTAATTAACACTCAAACGAAAAAAAAAACATCTCATAATTTATTCGAATCCGTTTTGTGGGCAATAAGGAAAGCAAAAAAAACTGGTTGTCATTTCCAACAGGATGGTATTACGGGATTACGTAAAAGTTGAACATCTGGATTATAAAAAAACCTAATTGACATCATTAGCGTTCGCATAAAGTGAAGGTCGCTGGGGCTATTTTGTACGAGCCGTGAATCGCCTCTTAATGGAGACATCAGAGAGATTCCTCAAATAGTTTATTATGACACTCAAAAGAATATTTCTTTTCCTCGGCTGCCCGAAGGATGTGAAAGAATATTATTATTAATTACAAACGTTTTAAATATCATAACATGCATGAAGGAATATTTAAATATCGGATTTTAATTAAATTAGAGGATTAACATAAATTTTATGCGAATGGAAATTGCGCAATTTCTTAAATTCAAGATTCCGGAGCTATCGTGATATTTACTAATTTTAACTTAACATTTGACGAATAAAGCACTGATAACCTTTCTCCACACTTTTAAATAAAGCGCTAATAACCTTTCTGTGAGAAAAGAAACAGTGTAGTATTGTAATAATCATATCAATCATTTTAATAACTTTATATATTGAGAGAGACATTCAATATTTTTTTCCCTTAATTTAATTACAGGTGTAATTATAGAAAAATAATTTGTAATTAATTTATTTAAAAAAAATACAAGAGTTGGCAACTGTGGTAAGTTGCAATGAATTACCTGGTCCTTTTGCGCCGCCCGACAGGAGTCGACCCAGCCGGAAAATCACCGCCCTTTCGTATTCCTGGACAACCTAAAAATATAATTTCATATTCAAGCAAGCTTCTTAATAATATCTAGCTTTACTGATATTTTTTTTTTTTGAGTTCACAATAATGAGAATAATACAAATATTTTAAAATAGAATGTTTGTCAATCGGCTATCAACCATTGGTCTTTTAAATTTTTTGTCATTGTCTTTTCTTGCAAATTACGTCCATCGTCATTGTTAAACTGTCTTTTGAAATCGCCAATGTCAATTTAGGTAATCTTTATGTTGATTGTGGAGACTTTAATTATTTAAATAAAAATGGTTGGTCTTTCTCCTATTTATTTTTTATTAAGCTAGATAGAAAGAAAAGCAATTTTTATTTAAATATCAATTTAACTGTATATGTTTTGGAAGGATATAGTAATCAATTGAAATATTGTTGTGGAGATAATTTTAAGGAGGGATCTTGTATTTGGGGTGCAAGCTCCTTATTTAACCGCAATTATAATTCAAATATTTTTATTTTGTATTTTGTCGTAATTTGTGATTGGTAATTTGCCTTTTTTGTACATATGTTTTGTAATCTTTTTAGAGCGTCACACTTTTCTTATAAAATGTTTAATATGTAATTATAATTGTAATTTGGAAATGGAGATTCCGTTAATAAAGTAAATTGAAATTGAAATAAAATAATAATAATATATCAGAAAGAAATTCGGTCGATGGCCCAATACTGACAAATCTTTATTTTGTATATAATCAATGTTTGTAAAAATGTAATTGTTTGAATAAAGATATTTGTATATAATAATAATTACATAGAATAACTGTGTATGTAAGTTTTTGTATATTTTTTTAATTCACGGAATTTGATTGGAAATAATTTTCCCCGGGATTTTGTTGCGTAAAATAATTATCATTAATGAGAATAACGAGTGTGATAAAGTTCGATTGAAAGGCCACGGTTAACTGACCTTTACGTAATTGCCGGAATAAATCATTACTGGATTTTAAATATTATTTTTTTTAATTTTTATGTGAAGAAAACATTCAAAATTTCTGTACGACTTTTATTTCATTTAATTAAAATGGAGTGAAAAAATTAAGTGTTTTCTTAACATCAAAATTGAAAATGTGTACCCCTCGAAAATCCAAGATTTTTTTATCTCATTTTGTTTATGTTCATTTATTTGCTTACATTTATAAAAAAATATTTATTTCTTATTCGAAATATAATGCCACCTTCAATAATTGTTAGCAGCTTTAAAATTATAGCTACTGAAGGACACAATAAATATAGCAGATAAAATAATTCAATGGATTATTTTATTTGCTGGCTCGAAAATATAATAAACAACAATTAAATATTTAATATTTGTACACTATAAATCACACGTAATATTATAAAACAACAACAACACTTTCTCTGTAACCCATTCAGTTACAGAGAAATTGTCTTTCACGACCAGACATGACACGACTTTTGATAGTCGTGTCATGTCTAGTAGACATGAAAGAAGATAGAATACGTGATTACGCATTCTGTGTTAATAGAATACAAGAAAAACGTTTGAAAATATTGGGAGTGAAACAAAAATAAAACCAAACGAATGCATTCACTTATTAGGCTTGACACAGTAGGTATAATAATAATTCATATAAAAAATTATAAATGAAAATTATAAAAAATATAAAATTCAAGTGGTTGTGGAAAAGTTAACCGCTTTGTTAACTACAAAGTGTTGACTATATTTATACAGTATGGAATCTAATTAAGCGATTTGAGTAATTGAATTAATCCTGTAATAGACTTTTTCATTTTTTTTTTAGATTTTTTATTTAATTCGAGTAAAATTCCAGTATTTTTACAAAAATAACAGAAATTCAGGAGGCTGTGGAAGAGTTGTACACTGTATCAACTACAAAAAATTGACAGTATTTCGCAGTATGGAATATACTTAAGCGTTTTCAGTAGTTGAATTATCCCCGCAGCAGTTTTTTTTTTGAGATTTTTTTAATAATCTCGAGTCAAATCGGGGGATTTTCACGAAAATAACTGAAATTCAGGAGGCTGTGGAATAGTAGTCCACTGTGTCAGCTACAAACAATTGACAGTATTTCGCAGTTTGGAATCCAGTGAAGCGATTTTAGTAGTTGAATTAACCCCACAGCAGTTTTTTATTTTATTTAGATTTTTTAATAATCTCGAGTCAAATCGGAGGATTTTCACGAAAATAACTGAAATTCAGGAGGCTGTGGAAAAGTAGTCCACTGTGTTAACTACAAACAATTGACTGTATTTCGTAGTTTGGAATCGAGTGAAGCTATTTGAGTAGTTGAATTAACCCCACAGCAGTTTTTTTATTTTTTTTAGATTTTTTAATAATCTCGAGTCAAATCGGAGGATTTTCACGAAAATAACTGAAATTCAGAAGGCTGTGGAATAGTAGTTCACTGTGTCAGCTACAAACAATTGATAGTATTTCGCAGTCTAGAATCTAGTGAAGCGATTTGAATAGTTGAATTAACCCCACATCAGTTTTTTTTAATTTTTATATTAACGTCGAGTCAAATCGGAGGATTTTCACGAAAATAACTGAAATTCAGGAGGCTGTGGAATAGTAGTCCACTGTGTCAGCTACAAACAATTGATAGTATTTCGGAGTATAGAATCTAGTGAAGCGATTTGAGTAGATGAATTAACCCCACAGCGTTTTTTTTAATTTTTTTTTTTTTAGATTTTTTAATAATCTCGAGTCAAATCGGGGGATTTTCACGAAAATAACTCAAATTCAGGAAGCTGTGGAATTGTAGTTCGCTGTGTCACCTACAAACAACTGACTGTATTTCGCAGTATGGAATCTTGTGAAGCGATTTGAGTAGTTGAATTAACCTCACAGCAGTTTTTTAATTTTTTATAGAGTTTTTAATAATCTTGAGTCAAATCAAGGGATTTTCACGAAAATAACTGAAATTCAGGAGGCTGTGGAAAAGTAGTCCAATGCGTCAGCTATAAACAATTGACTGTATTTCGCAGTATGGAATCTATTGAAGCGATTTGAGTAGTTAAATTAACCCCACAGCAGTTTTTATTATTTTTTTATATTTTTTAATAATCTCGAGTCAAATCTGAGGATTTTCACGAAAATAACTGAAATTCAGAAGGCTGTGGAATAGTAGTCCACTATGTCAGATACAAACAATTGACTGTATTTCGCAGTATGGAATCCAGTGAAGTGATTTGAGTAGTTGAATTAACCCCACAGCAGTTTTTTATTATTATTTTTTTTTTTTAGATTTTTTAATAATCTCGAGTCAAATCTGAGAATTTTAACGAAAATAACTGAAATTCAGGAGGCTGTGGAGTACTCCACTGTGTCAGATACAGACAATTGATAGTATTTCGTAGTATAGAATCTAGTTAAGCGATTTGAGTAGTTGAATTAACCCCATAGCAGTTTTTTTTTTTAGATTTTTTAATAATCTCGTGTCAAATCGGGGGATTTTTACGAAAATAACTGAAATTCAGGACGCTGTAGAAGAGTTATACAATAATAAAAATGTATTAATCAATATAACTAAATTAATTAAGTACTCACAAACAAAAATAAATCTTCAATAAGTTATTGTGTGTCGATTTAGTAGTAAATAACATTCCGATAAATTACGCTCGTATCGAAATCCCGGGAACCTCTCTGAAGACAAACAATTCCCGAAACTTTTTTCCGTTATCGTAATGATAACCTTTCTACAGATTTCATTTCTCGAAATCCGTCCATCGAAACAGTATAAAACCGTCCGCGGGACGAGCAACGTCCAACAAAACAAAACGACATGTACTCGACGCAAATTTTAATCCTCGCCCTTTTGGGCCTGCAGAGTGCCAATAGCTGCAAACCGTTTTCGAATTCCAAGGCGACGATCTACACCGGCTCCGCCGATGACCCGCAGAAGGTTTCCCTAAAAGACAACCTCGAGTTGATGAAAGAGGCTTACCGGATTGAAATAACCGATCAGGATATTGGGGCTCTGTGCGCCGGAGCTTTCAAGGATTTCAAATATTTAGACACGCTGGTGATTAAGGATTCGAATGTTGAGGAGCTGGAACCCGGGGTTTTCGAAGACGTGCCGAAATTGAGGATTGTTGATCTGAGCGGGAATTCGATTAAAATAATCCCCAGCGGGGTTTTTAATAATTTGGATGTAAGGAGAGTAAACCTGACGTATAATAAAATTTACAAAATCGATTCCGACGCTTTCGATTCAATGAAGCAACTGCAGGTGGTCGAGTTGGAAAACAACCACATCAAGAAAATCGATACTGAATGGTTCAAGGATTCCCCGAAGGTCTACAGAGTCGAGCTCAGGTACAACAACATTAAAGAACTCCCGAAGGACGCTTTTAAGAATTTAGCCAACTCGAAAACGCGCACGCTTCCTTTGGATATTTGGCTCAACAATAACGAAATCACCGATGTCCATCCGCAGGCTTTCAAAAACGTCGATAAGGTCCAGCATTTGTGGTTGAGCGACAACAAAATCTCGTCCTTAAACGAGTTAACCTTCGCCGGGATTCAAATTCACAATCTGCAAGTCGATAACAACAAGCTGCATTGTTTGGGGGATAAATTCTTGAGCAACATCGATGTGCGCGAGCTGAACGTCGATGGGAATCCCATGGAGTGCGATTGCTTGAGGAACATCAGGAAGTGGGGGAAGAAGAAGGGGGTCGAGGTCCAGAGCGCCAGGAGGTCGTTCTCGTGCATGCGGGACAAAATCGAGGACGTGATGAACGCCCAGAAGAATTATTACGAGGAGAAGATAATTGAGAATAAATTTTAAAAATGCAGATGGAAAGTCGCAAATTATTTTATAAACATCGTTGATGACTGAGCCTATATATTTTTTTTAAATCGATGATAATTTAGCGAAATACATGTAAAAAAAAACAATTGATTATTAATAAACTCAAATATTCAAAAAAGCTTTCAAGATTATTTTTTAAGATGATTAAAATTGTAATTATAGCGTATTAATGTAAAAATTATTATTTTTTAAATAATTTAATACGTCGTTGATAATTTAGTGAAATAATTGTAAATTGTAAATCTTACATCTTACAAAATTCTGTATTGACTCGAGATTATTAAAAAATCTAAAAAAAAAACTGTTGTGAGGTTAATTCAACTACTCAAATCGCTTCACTAGATTCTATACTGCGAAATACTAGCAATTGTTTGTAGCTGACACAGTGGACTACTATTCCACAGCCTCCTGAATTTCAGTTATTTTCGTGAAATCCCCCGATTTGACTCGAGATTATTAAAAAATCTAAAAAATAATAAAAAACTGCTGTGGTGTTAATTCAACTACTTAAATCGCTTCCCTAGCTTCCATACTCACAATTCATGAATTCATTAAGACACTTCAAGACAGTTCAGCTAGCTAACAGAGACATTTTTATTGCACATTACCATCAATTCAAGACAGGGCAGAAAGACATCCGGTTGAAAGCCCAGTGCAGATAAACCTTTATTTCAGTGTATATACTCAATGTTTTGGCTGAAAGACCTAAGGTCGATAGCCATTTATAAGTTTAGATCAAATATACTGTATAATATATGTATATGTAAATACCACAATAAAGATGATTGTATATATATACTCAATGTTTGTAAAAATGCAATTGTCTGAATAATAATATTTGTATATATTGTAAAAAGTGAAATAAAAAAATCATAAAATATTCAATTTTCACTTCTAACAATAAATTAACGATTAAATCAGATGAAATGTATATTTTCGTGTTGGTTCACTTGTTTAAGTGAAAATCGATGAGAAGTTAGCCACGGATTTCGTGTCCCGGCGCATCCACCATTTTACTAACCCTCTTTCTGAAAGGCAATCCAATATTTTTCATTTAGAGTAATGATTTTTTTTAAAATTTTCTTTGTTGTAAAAAAATATTACACCGTTGCTGTTGTTTATTATTATTAACAATGCTTAATATTAACATTTTTTTTATTTCTATCAAAAATGTATTCGAGCAAATTTGAGTATCGAATTTTTAAAAATTTCTCCAGGGAAAATATTTGTTGATGTAAAAAAATATTTAATTACGCCGTTGCTATTGTTAATTATTGCTAACAGTGCTTAATATTGATTATTGAAACATAACAATCGAAAATCTGTTCATGTAAATTTGAGTAATGAATTTTTAAGAATTTTGATAACTGTAAAATTGTTTGTTTAATGAATTTTAGTAATAAAATAAGATTTCCTTAGAGAAATAAAGTCGCAAAAATGGTGGATGCGCCGGGCGACAAATTCCGTGGCTGGAAATCCGTGGCTAACTTCTCGACGATTTTCACCAACATGGTATTATTCAATAGATTTCAACTTATTTAATCATTAATCTTCTTTATGTTGGTTGTTGGTTGTGGAGACTTTAATTATTTAAATAAAAATAGTTGTAGGAGAAAGGACAACTATTTTTATTTAAATTATTTAATCATTAACAATTATTCTTAATAAAAGTGTTTTCTCGTCGGTAAAAATATCAATTTTGTAAAAAAAGTAGAATGCTTCTCAATAAAAAATATATTAAATTAGTATACCATTTTATATATATATATATAATCTAAAATCTACCATAATGGTGGTGTAGGGGATACCATTTTATACTAATAAAAAATGACAGATATTTAAAAAAACAAAAATAAGAAAAATTAAACAAGAAAAATTTCTGGCAATGATCAATAAAATTCGATCAATCCTTTTTCCAACTGCAAAAATTACACTTTAAGTTTTTGATAAACATCTATTGAAACAACTACTTCCCGAGCAATTACCCCGCTGAATATTGGATTACATAATAGATGTTAGTTTACAAAATAGATGTTAGTTTGTTGCACAGCAGTACAACTGCGAATTGCAACGGTTTGAGTCGAAAATATTTAATGAAAGGAAACAACAAATAATTGTTACGTGTTTCGGGATTTTATCCCTCATCAGTACAGCTCAGATCATTGCCGGAAATTTCCCTTATTTAATTTCATTGTAACTTAAATGTCTACAAATGCGTGAATCAACTTTGTTTAATTTTATTTAATTAAGAAAAACTTAATCGAATTATAATAGTTCAATAAAAAATCGCGCTTATTATACAAAGGAGAATTCCAAACATCGAAAAGTTCAGTTCGTGTAGTTTTCTTAATACCATTGTTGATTGAAGTTATCTAATTTCGCATACGATGTTGGTTTGTGTGCATTAAGAAATGGTGTATGTACAAATTTCATAGATTATTCTATTTGATTTTTTTTAATGGTTAAGTAAACAAATAATTCAAAATTAGTTATTTAATTTTTATTTTGTTGTTGTAATTATTACAAAAAAATACTGTCTTTTCATGATTAAAGTCTTTAAATTAAAAACACACAATTTGAAAAAAAAAAAAAATCACAGATCCACAGGAACACCTTCAGGAGCTGCTGTAGTGGCCTCCTGGTATCTCGCCTTCAGCCCGCACTTATCCATCACCTTCTTGCTCTGGTAGGTTTTCGTGTTGCTCCTCGCGCCCCACTCTTCGATTTTCGACAGGCAATTGCAAATCATCGGGTTCCCCGCTAGGTAAATCTCACCGGCTTTCGTATTGTTCAGAAAGCGCTCCGTTAGGCAATAAAGCTCGTTGTTGTCCAAGTTCAGCGAATCCATCCGCTTGATGTTGCTGAAGGTGTTGTCGTCCAAATAGCGGAGTTTGTTTGAAGAAAGCCACATTTTCCCGACGTTTCTGATGCCGGTGAAGGCGTCACGGTGGATGTTGTTGATTGTGTTGTTCAAAAACCAGAAACTGATTTTCTGTTGCGAACCGGCGAGGTTTTTGAAAGCGTGCTCCGGGATGTTCGGGATTAAATTAAAAACGAAATTCAGTTTAGCGAGCTTCGGGGTGTTTTTGAACCAATTCCCATCTAAATATTGGATGAAATTAAAACTCAAATCCAGCACTTCCAAATCGGGCAAATCATCAAAAGCCTTCTCGTCGACCCGATAAATCCTGTTTCCAGTCAAATAAAGCTCCTTCAAGGGCAATTTATTGAAGACTCCCTCCTGCGCGTGGTCGATCTTATTATAACTAAGCTGCAGCACCCTCAAATTCGGAACATTCGCGAAAGCCCCCGGCTCGATCACCTCAATCCCATTATAAACCAAACTGAGCGCGCTCAATTTCGGGAAACCACTAACCGAATTCTTGCACAACTTCGGGATTTTATTAATCGGCTCCGTTTCCACCTTCCAAACATTCTGGAACTCGACGCGGTGGTTTTTCACGGTATAAAAAGTGTAGTTGGATTTCGGGTCGCGGTACATCAGAGCGGTGACGTTCGCGAAGGGCTCGCTGCAGGAAAACTGCAGGGCCTCGCTCGGCAGGAAAATTAGCGCGATGTGGAACAAGGCGAGGAGTGCACTGGACATCTTGGAGGTGATGCTTCTCGCGCGCGCTGCTGAATTGGACTGGAATCCGAAATGGATGGCCGCTCCGTGTCTAAGGTCACGCACTCCATCTCCTAGCCGTGATTCTTGAAAGGAGATGGTGTTAATGTACCTGTTTGGATCCTTTTTTTTGCAGGCGAAGTTTTATAATTGATTATTCTTTTCTTTATTTCTCACGTCTTTTATATGTTTAATTAATTTTTATTTCTGTTATCCCTCTTTTTTAATTATTTTTAATTTTTTATTATATTTCAACCGTTTTACGAAAACGGTTTTCTTAGAATAAAAAAATTAACAGATTTTAGCAATTATTTAAAATAGCAACAATAAATTATTGTATCTGTTTGGCTTTTTTGTTACTTTTTCTTTCGTTCACGATTTTTTGTAATCAGTTATTCTTTTCCCTGTCTCGCTACATTAATCTATTCTATTCCTTAATTAATTAATTTAATAACATATCTATAGTCGATAGACATTTATCGATATATTATATATATATATTCATTTTAAGGTTGTGGTTTAGTGGAAAGAGATAGCTATATAATAAAATGGAAATAATCGTTTGAAAAAAGAGCGATTCTTTTGGATTTAATAATATGAATATGTATTTACATTTTTTATCTACCAAGTATAAAGTCTCAGTCTAAATAAAAAATAAATCGTTAATTTTCGTGTATTACGTCAATTTACTAGTTCAAGTTAGAAAAGAAAATTGTAAGATATAATGAAATTAATAGGTCATGTCTGCTAAGTTATTTGAATGCAGAATTTAGTGAAATCCTTTGAATTTTCATTGCACAAGTTTTTATTAGCAAAAATATAATTTGAAATTTGCTATAAATTTGATCAATTTTCATTGTTTTTCAAAAGTGATTCTCACACAAACTAAACATTAAAATAATTTTTAATTCATCTAACGAAATTCCTGCTTATTTTAAGATTACTTTAATGTATAATACTATATTGTCCATTGATCACAACTGCAATCTAACTCGAATTAGTGATTGCCAATATTTATATCTCTTTCGTCTAAAACGCACCTTTAATTAATTTAGAGAGTGTAAATTAAATGAAATAAACTTAAATAAAAATGTTTTGAAAATAATTGATAAATGATTCTCACATTTTTATGACTTACGTTAAACAAATGCACATTAAAACAACTACTTCCCGGGCAAATACCCACGCCGGAAATTGAATTACATAATGTACACTTGTTGTTGCATATTAATAAAATATTGCGTAATGCAACAAATTTTGATCCGAGAGTACGAATTTACAAACAACAATCCTACGAATTCAGATTTTAGATTTTTTTATAAACACATATAAAAAAAACGACTCAATAAATCACCGTTTTTTATTTCAAGTTTATGTAGTTTCGAAACGGCGGCGAATTTATTATACAGCCGAACGTTTTCATGAAAATTTCCCCGAGCACGGATAATCCCCCTTTCTCTCGCTGTCTCTATCTTTTAAACCGGCTAAGGCCTTGTTTATAGTGGAGAGTCAAGAGCCTAGAGCCTAGATGCTTTTGAGTGCGCACGCATACGCGATGTTTAGTACTGTTGATAATTTAACAATCATTATAGAGCGCTAAAGCGCGTTAAAAATGAACGCGCCGAAAAGTCAATTGTGTTTAGGTGAAAATAAAAAGGAAATGAACAAAAAAATAATCATTTTCGCAGCGATTTTGCGGTTTTTGTTTTATCAAATTCCCGACGATAGGAAAAGAAAAAAAAAAAGGTGGGCGTCGAATGTGAAAAATTGAGACATAAATTGACGTAAATAGAAAAGAGTATTATTCATTCACTTGGTCACAGTTATTTAAATATATTAAATAAAAATGATTTGAAAATAATTAATAAATTATTTTCACATTTAGCTCTGTGACAAAATATATATAATATAAATTGACGTGTTCAATAAAGATTAAATTAATATTATGACTGGTAATACCGGCCGTGAAAGCTTGCAAAGGAAAAACAAAATAGGACCGCAGTGTGATCCTTGAGGTACACCTGAAGATACATTAATTAAATTAAAAACTTGTTTACCAGTACGGACTCTCTGAGTTTTCTTTTGTAAAAAACTAAACATCATGCTGATTTTTTTTTTCATTGGATATATAATATAACCTTGATGGAGTGTCAAAAAAACTAGAAACAAATCTGCATGTATGGAATCCACCTGCTGACCCTTTTCTAAGGCACTAGACAAAAATTAGTGGTGGAACAACCACAAATTAGAGATAATAGGAAACGGATTTTTTCACTTGGTCACTGTTATTTAAATAAATTAAATAAAAAAAATAATTAATTAATAAATTACAGTTATTTAAATAAATTAAATAAAAGAATTTGAAAATAATTAATTAATAAATTATTTTCTCTTTAAGGCACAACTGTGCTGACGAGGGATCAAATCCCGAAACACTTGTCTGCAGATAGCCTTATATTACGTAACTTTTATTTTATTTTTTTTTGTTTTTTGCATTAAATATTTTCGATTCAAAAATTGTTGCTTTATACAATTTTAATTGTTATACAACGCAAATGTCTATTATTAGACAATTTAGAATAATTTATTAATTAATTATTTTCAAATTATGCGTGCTTAATTATATTTTAATATATTATTATCACCCAAAAATGGAGGGGTTGTTTAGGTGTCGAGAAGACACACTTCACCTTTTAGGAATCAGACATTCTCCGGTATTCAAACTATACAGCTCTAAATACCAGAGCTAAAGCCTAAATAGTGTATTTATCATTATTTAATATACAACAGTCGTAAAAATCGTGTAAAGTTGACTATAAGTTCCTCACAAACCAATCAAGGGAATACAAAAAGAATCAAGTGACTTCTATCACCAAAAATAAATTGGTGAAACCAGAAGTCACGTTACATTTACGTATACATATATTACACAAGATATTTAATATGAACTAATTAATGGCTATCGACTTTCCTTAGGTCGGCTGAACCTCAAATAATATATATATATATATATATATAACATCTTTATTTCTGCAAACAATTTTATATACAATAAATTAACAATATAATTCTTATAATATGTTATATTATTAGAAAACGGCTTTAAATAATATTTTTATTTAATTAACATTTTTGTCGTGTTTTTAACTTTAACTTTTTTTAACATCGTCTTAAACAACCTTAATTCACCAACATTTCAAATAATAGAAAGAACAAGAATTTTATTTAAATAATTAAACAGTCTCCACAACCAACTGAACTTTACAGGATAAATAATTTATTTATTAAAATTTTCATGTTAACGCTCGTGTTTGTTAAAATCCGGTTTATTTTATTAAACGTAAAAATGTCAACAATAATTATAAAAACTTTTTATTGAAATAATATTCTTAAAATATGTTTCGTCTGGGAATTAAATTAATTACAAAACCACACAAAGGCAGACGTCTGCTGTGTTGGTTTTTTTTTTAAGAAACTCTAATAACCATTAATTTTACTGTTATCTCGTGTCGATCTCGCTACAATAACAGCAATTATAATAAACAGAGCGTTTAAATATATACAGTGTTTTTTTTTAAATCGTCGCAGAGGATTTTAAATTATCAGTTATTTTTTCTGTTTTAGCAAAAAAAAAATATTTTTTTTAATGAAACTACCCTATAATCGAAAATGTTTCTGCTGTAATGGTCTTTGATTTTTTATTAATAAAATATCAGTAATTTTTTATAAAATAAAAACATCTTTATTCAGACAGCAGAATTACAATTCTTTACAAATATTTATATTTACAATATATATTGATGGATTAGTAGTCTGTCATGGGCCATCGCCCTTAATTTTTTTTATATATATAGATAATCTATATTTCTGAGAGATACATTAAATTACACCACAATATTTACAACCTTACTTTATGCTTGTAAGGTTAAGACTCAGAAAATAGTTATCGACCATCGGTCTTTCTGCTTAGTATTTTTTATTAATTATTGAAAAATCATATTCGTTAATATTTTTAAACCTGTCGGTTTTTTGGAATAAAACAAAATGCAGATTTTTCTTACCGCCAATTAACTTTATTAAATAATATAATTGCCATTATTAACTCTTACCAAATTAACTTACGTATTTAGAATTAAAGAGTTAATGACTTCTTGCCAGCGTGAGGGCAATTTATATATCCCATTTTCTTAAATGTTTCATCTTTTAATGCGAAAAATTGAAACAGTGTTTGTTTGATTTTGAGTACAAAATCCATTCAAACTTAAATTGCAGTAGCTGTTTACACTACACTTATCTTTATCACTAAATATAAAATTCTGTTATACAAATAAACTTAAAAAATGTTTTCTTAAAATCTTATACAATGTATGTCGTCAGCTAACTTTGATTCGTTCGTTCGTTTTTAAAAATGTGTTTTTTTCTGTTAATTCTATTATTTTATTATTGTAACTATTCATTGTATCATGTATATATGTTACTGTATTTAATGGCCTCCGTTAATTGAATAAATAAATAAATAAATAAATAAATAAAACTTTTCACAAATCATTGACTGTTATTAATCTCGATTGCGTTTATTAATATATTAATTTATTATTTATTAAGATGTATATTCTTATTATTATTATCCGAAAGGTAAAAGGGTCAATGAATAATAAAAAGAACTTATTGTTTATTTATTGCAATTCTTGTATTCATGTTCACATTCTCGATATTAAGTGCGTGTATTATATATTGTTTGTAATGATGATTAAAATTCATTTATTAATGGCAAAAAAACCATTTTACAAACAGAATAACATAAATATGACAATAACAAATAATATATTAAACTAAAGCTACGTGCATCTTGGATAAAAAAGTGACTTATAATAAAAATAGAAATACAATTGGTATTAATGCAATAAACTTATAATGATAATTAACTAAATATTATATTCCGAACATTACATGCTTTAATTTAGACATAAATTGCGTTTCTGAAAACAAATCAAAATGTGAAATAAATAAATAACAAAGTAGAAGAATGAGCGATCAGTAAAATATATCAATATTAAAAGAAGAGTCTTTATATATACATAAAACTATTTCAATAATAATTATGTTATAATTTCTAAATACGTAAGTTAATTTGGTAAGAGTTAGAGTCATTTATGCAAAACGACGCAATCCGTGTTTGTGTGTTATTTAATGAAACGAAAGGAACGCAATTACCGAGCGCTTGCACAATTTTCTAACATTACACGTTTTGTAATAAAAACCCGAATCGATTTAATAACCCGGCCAAACGGTTTACGCTTCTCGTTCTTTCTTTCTTTTTTTTGGTAATTAAGCGTTTATGAAACGCGCATTCCTTGAAAAAGGCAAGACGCGCATAATTGCGATTATGTGTAATTATAATTTATATGATAGTAAAAATAAAATTAACAAATTGAATGCGTATAATTGAATTGAATTGAAGTTTTAGGGCGCTTCGACAACATTGGTCATTTGCGCTGCATATAATTGAAAGGGATCGACATGGTTAGACCTTGAAACTCTCTTATGGGAATTGTTAACAAATGTCCGGCGCTCTACATGTCATTTGCGCTGCATATAATTGAAAGGGATCGGCACTTTTAGACCTTGAAACTCTCTTATGGGAATTGTTAACAAATGTCCGGCGCTCTACAGGGTTTATTACTGAAGGTAATAATGAATAATCTTGTTGTATTTGACTGTACTTATACTGTTAAGGCCTTAGCTACCTGCCTACGGAAGGGCTGGTTGTATTCGTCAAGGGTTGTGCATTTACACGAGCAAGACAGTTGTGTTTTAACTCTCATAGTGCAAACTTGTAAAAAAAATATTTTTTTTAGTTTTAAAAGAAAATAATAAGTGTTGGGCTGAAAGACCTCCGGTCGATAGCCGATTCATCTACAGAATATAGTTCTAATTTTTGTATATTATTGTACTTGAGTAAAGATGGTTAGTTAGTTAATAAGTGTTGATACGACTATTGGTTTATTAGTTGAAGAATCTCGCTGTTTTTTTTTTTTCAACAATCCACTATTCAACAACATCAGAGCTAACATACAACCTTAACTGAAAAAGTTATAATATAATTATTTTTGTTATAAAAAAATGTATTTATTAAAGAACGTTCAATTATAACAAATTTTTAGTATAACATTGAATATATTGAATGCATGAATACTTCTGTTTCTTTTATATAATGTGTTTTTTGAGTAACATTTAATAATTTAATTACGAATTCCAGTATTTCTGTCATCGTCAAAGTAAAGTGGGAAGACTGCCTTATTTTAATAAATTTATAAATTTCTGAAGAAACATTTAATTTTACTACTGTTAGCATTTCCATAATAAAAGTAAATGAAATTTGCTACTAATTTTCCAACTCTTATAATTTCCTTAAAAAATAATCGAAAAAGCAAACAAAATCCCAATGTATGATTTTTTTTACTTTCTCGATTATTTCTTTACGTATTAAATATCTATGCCTGTTTATTAATTTCTGAATAAAACTAATATACGTTGATTAAATTAAATTGTTATTTACAATGAAATTAAACAAGGAAAATTTCTGGCAATAATCAATAAAATTCGATCGATTGTTATTTTCTTTCTAAATTATATTTATGAATTTCAATGCACAGGTATAATTTTATTTGTATCGTCCTCATGTCTATCATGAATGTCTGTATAAATTGAATATAAGTAGACATGAAGCACTGAATGGAGATTTGATTCAAAGACAAATTAAAAAAGTCGGTGTTAGCAAATCATCTAGTGTTAAGTTGAGGCGATATGTTAATGTCAATTTTTCCAGGTTTTTGTTTTGTTTTAAAATTAAATAAAAAAAAAACTGAAAACATTTCATATAATTTTATGTAACCTATATAATTTTATCTTATGTTTTTTAATACTATAGATTATATTGTATATAACTATGAATTATGCTCTTTATAACTATTAATTATGTTCTTTATAACTATACATCGTGTAATTTTAATAATTAGGTTTGGATGGAAGAACAGTGAGCGTAAGCTTAACTGAATTCCACCTAATGATTCACTTGTTTTGTTGTGTATTTCCTCCTCATAATAATATGTATTAAATTTGTAATGAAAACTTGTGAATAAATATTATTATTATTATTATATCACAGGTCTCTGTGTTGTAGTTGATAAGGCAATCGACTAGAAATCGGGGGACGTGGGTTCAAATCCCATTAGAGATGTTTATTTTCCATTTAATATTTAATTAAATTAAATAGCTCAATGATGTAGATTGGAATTTCTACAATTCATAACATACGTTAGGTTAAAATGAAGTCCCCTTAAGCGTTTCGAGTTAGGACTCACACAATGAGGACGCTTTGTCGAATTGTTTGAAAAGGGAATTTCACGCTCGGTTTAATCTTCAAGTTGCAAACAACGGGAAACTCACCTTGAAGCAAACGAAAAGGGAGAACGGCATGGTCAACACCACGAGGACCCACGAGAGCCATGTCAGGATCTGCCCGCAAGTCTTCGATTCCTCGACGACTTGCTCAGCTGCAAAAAAAACGTAATAAATTTAAAAAATATATTTTAAAAATCTACCATTAAAATAAGGATAAAAAAACTGACAATAAAATCCAAGTCCCGACCGCAAAACTCCCCATTTACTATGAAAATTAATGGCGTTGCTATAACACCATCATCAATTTGTAATAATCTGGGCATTATACTCAATACACAACTTTCGCTTAACACCCATACAACAAAAACCTTAAAGCGGTGGTCAAGAGCAGGGCGAGTCATTTCATTGTTTTAATTTATAAAAATCAAGGAATTTAATCTAAAACTGCTGCTGCAGAAAATTCTATAAATAGTTCTTAATAGAAATAAAAAATAAACGCAACGAATAATTAGTTATCCCCGCACGTGAAAATTTAATTAACTAACTCTTATCGACATCAGTAATTCATCACGCGCCCGTTTACAACCGATATTAGTAAGCAACTACAATTGTATACTTATTAATTGTTCCGTGTTTGTCTAATTATTCAAATAATTGCGCGATCACGCCGGCGGGGTATCGCAATTATCGAGTATAAATTTAATTAATTTCGCGAGGACACGCGCGTATGTGTGCTGTATTCTTCGTCCGTACAGTTTTTTTCCTCTTCATTATATTCCCATTGTGATATTTTTTTTTGCTTCACGAGCGCTGAGGTCACCATTGCAATTTTAATAATGGACAATTATGTGTTTAGAATTTAATGACGGGGAATGGCAATAATGATTAATGCATTAAAAAAAATAAATAAATAAACGGCGTTACTTGGAATCTGAATCGGTTGTTCTCAAAGAACAAAGAAAAAAATAATTGAATGTTTTAAAAATTATGCGAATTTGCCGCACACAAAGTTCATCATATGTGTGAAATAAAATTTATAAAATATCCAGCGTTGCTGTATTGTTGTTCTCGAAGAACAAAGAAAGATTTAAAAATTATGCGAATTTGTAGCACCTATAGTTCATCATTTAGGTGATGCAAAATTTATAAGATATTGCATTTTACTGAACAACAGAGCAACGTTACTGGGGTTATTAAAATACACAAGAAGAAGGTGAAGATTGTTAGCAAAGTTCAGGCATTCCTCCAACCACTTAGATATTCCTACAAATCCAGTCATTTGGGAAATAACTAATATTATTCCAATCAAACAGAAACGTTTATTTTTAGAACGCAAATTTGTTTAAAAGTCCACAAACTTAAACCTGATTAATTTCCTGCGTAATATTGCAAAATAGTCGGATACAAAATATCGCGATGTAAAATGTAATACTGTTACATCACTTACTCCTCTCCTTCTCAGCCCTTCTATCAACCTATCTCTCGGAACCGAATCATACGCTGTTTTAAAATTAAGAAATACCTTATACATACTGTATATCTTACAGTTCGGAGTCTAATTAAGGGATTGATATCCACACAAAAGTTTATTTTATTTTTTTCCATTTCTTAAAAAAATAGAATCAAATCTGTCTACTCAGTCGAAATATCACGCAAATTGAGGGCGCAATGGAGGGGTTGTAGAATGTCTCAGGTTCGAAAATTTGATATTGTCTTGCAGTTTGGAATCTAATTAAGCGACTGATATAGTTAAAATATCCACAGAGCAGTTTATTTTATTTTTTCAGATTTTTTAAATATTAGAATCAAATCTGTCGAGACAGTCTAAAAATCACCCAAATTGAGTACGTCATGGAGGGGTTGTAGAATGTCTCAGGTTCGAAAATTTGATATTCTCTTGCGGTTTGGAATCTAATTAAACGGTTAATTTAGTTAAAATATCCAAACAGCAGTTTATTTTATTTTTTAAGATTTTTTAAATATTAGAATCAAATCTGTCGACCCAGTCTAAAAATCACGCAAATTGAGTACGCCATGGAGGGGTTGTAGAATGTCTCAGGTTCGAAAATTTGATATTGTCTTGTAGTTTGGAATCTAATTAAGCGATTGATGTAGTTGAATTATCCAAACAGCAGTTTATTTTATTTTTTAAGATTTTTTAAATATTAGAAACAAATCTGTCGACCCAGTCTAAAAATCACGCAAATTGAGTACGCCATGGAGGGGTTGTAGAATGTCTCAGGTTCGAAAATTTGATATTGTCTTGTAGTTTGGAATCTAATTAAGCGATTGATGTAGTTGAATTATCCAAACAGCAGTTTATTTTATTTTTTAAGATTTTTTAAATATTAGAAACAAATCTGTCGACCCAGTCTAAAAATCACGCAAATTGAGTACGCCATGGAGGGGTTGTAGAATGTCTCAGGTTCGAAAATTTGATATTGTCTTACATTTCGGAGTCTAATTAAGCGATTGATGTAGTTAAAATATCCACTGAGCAGTTTATTTTATTTTTTAAGATTTTTTAAATATTAGAATCAAGTCTGTCGACCCACTCTAAAAATCACGCAAATTGAGTACGCCATGGAGGGGTTGTAGAATGTCTCAGGTTCGAAAATTTAATATTGTCTTGCAGTTTGGAGTCTAATTAAGCGATTGATGTAGTTAAAATATCCACTGAGCAGTTTATTTTATTTTTTAAGATTTTTTAAATATTAGAATCAAATCTGTCGACCCACTCTAAAAATCACGCAAATTGAGTACGCCATGGAGGGGTTGTAGAATGTCTCAGGTTCGAAAATTTGATATTGTCTTGCAGTTTGGAATCTAATTAAGCGATTGATGTAGTTAAAATATCCAAACAGCAGTTTATTTTATTTTTTAAGATTTTTTAAATATTAGAATCAAATCTGTCGACCCAGTCTAAAAATCACGCAAATTGAGTACGTCATGGAGAGGTTGTAGAATGTCTCAGGTTCGAAAATTTAATATTGTCTTGTAGTTCGGAATCTAATTAAGCGATTGATGTAGTTAAAATATCCAAACAGCAGTTTATTTCATTTTTTAAGATTTTTTAAATATTAGAATCAAATCTGTCGAGACAGTCTAAAAATCACCCAAATTGAGTACGCCATGGAGGGGTTGTATAATATCTCAGGTTCGAAAATTTGATATTGTCTTAGAGTTCTGAGTCTAATTAAGCGATTGATGTAATTAAAATATCCACAAAGTAGTTTATTTTATTTTTTCAGATTTTTTTAATTAGAATCAAATCTCTTGACTCAGTCGAAATATCACGTAAATTGACGGTTCGTAAATTAGTTAATAAAAATTATATATATTTAAACTCGATTCTGTAATTTATTTTAAAGTAATAATAAATATAAATAGATTATTAAAAGTCCCCCAATGAAATAAATGAAAAACACAGATTAAATTGAATAACATTAAAGTATCCGAGAATTGGACGGGAAAAAATGGATGAAAAACAAAAACGTAGCGACGATGTACAATCCGATGGAAAACACAAAAAATCTTCCCATGATCTTTATATGCTTCTCCTCGGTATTCCTCCCGTAATCCTCGATGAAGCGAATCTCCTTCCCCAGCTTTTCAAAAACCTCAATATTAGTTTCCTTCTTTCTTTCTTTCTTTCTTTCTTTCGAAAGATTATTATTTCAATCTGTTTTTTAATACATTTTATTGGTAACATTTTAATAAATTACTTATATTTTTTATTGCAATGCGAACTATTAATATTTATATATTAATAATTTTTATTATTATTTTTTCTTTAAAAATAATAGATTCCGAGCGCGTTTTAATTACACGTAGAAAACACTCCCTCCTTCGCTCAAGTTCTCTTTAATTAAAATCCAATGATCCTGATTAGTCGAAGGCTCGTGTTTCCCATTAAATGGGCCCGCAAGAAGGTATTCAATTTACATAACCGATCCACCCCTCCGACGCGAGCAATAACAATAATGATATTACCGCAAATAAATCCATTAATTATTCCGCCGAGGATCGATTACCGCATTTAGCCAGGGAAATTCTATTCTCGGGGAACGATTAAAGAACGGAATGAACTAAGGAATTATCACCGCTTTTATTACTATTATAAACTTTCGATGTGAAACTCGCAAATACAATCATTTATTTGATTATGGGAAAGAAGAATATGCATTATAGAAAATGTATTATATATATATCTTTATTCTTCTTTATTATTCTTTATTCCCCAAGAATATATACATATTTAATTCAATATACAATACATGAAAAAAATTAAAGGAAATATATAGACCAAAGGTCTTTCATCCCGTCTTTGTCTAGTTCCTGTCGTCGATGATCGCTAACTGTCTAATCTCGTTCTGCTAAAAAAATGATTAATAAAAAAAGTTAAAAATCGCAAACTGCATCGGTTGTAATTCTAATTGGGAGACTCTTGAGAAACAATTTGAAGAATGAACACTAAATTAGTGAAAAATCTACCTGACTTTAGTCGGAAACTTCTATCGAAAGTTGAAGAACGAACGCTTGATCGTAAATCTAATAGGATTTAGTGAGGAAATTATTGAGAAAACCCGGCGCATTCACCATTTTTTATGAACACAATCATTAAGATGCCTAGCAATCTTTGTTTCTTGTTAATATTTTCAGCAGTTGCTTTATTTCATTTATTATGCTGAGAAATAAATGCTGAAAGCGGGTTTTTCTAATCTACAGCAAATACGGTCCCGAAACAAAGATTGTTAGGCTTCTTGATGATGCGTAAAAATCCTTATTTCTATCGGTTTTGAATGCAGATCTGAGAAAACCCGGCGCATTCACCATTTATTCTCGACTTAATCATTAATAACAAGTAGTTTTGAAAACCCCGCAGCCTTCACCATTTCTTCTCACCAAAATTATTAATAAGCATGAAAAGGCATCTTATTTCGTGTCATTTTTTCTAAAAATTCTGGCTATTGATATGAGAAAACCCGGCGCATTCACCATTTGTTCCCAGCATAATCTTGCAATCTTTGTTTCGTGCCAATATCTTCAACCGTATATTCTGCAAATAAAAAAAAACCCGGCGCAATCATCATTTATTTCTGAACATAATTTTTAAATATCGTAAAAATCTTTATTTCGTGTAATTTTTTTTTTCAATCGTTTTGCCTATACATCTGGGAAAAAATTTAAGATCGAACACTAAATTAATGGTAATTCTACTTGACTTTAGTCGTAAACTTCTCTACTAAAGTTGAAGAACGAACGCTCGATCAGTTGTAAATCTAATAGGATTTAGTGAGGAAATTATTAAAAAAACAGTTGAACCCGCACTTGATCGGTTGTAATACTATTACGATTTAGTCAAGAAATTGTTGAGAAACAATTGAATTTAAATGGGGAAATTGCTAAGAAATACTTGTATAAGGTACACCAGATCGATTATAATTCTGCTAAAATTTATTTTGAAAACTATCAAGAAACAATTTGAAGAACGAACACTAAATTAGTTGAAATTCTTATTGAGTTTAGTCGGAAATTGATTGAGAAACAGTTAAAGAACGATTTTATTTAGTAAAGAATTTATTTAGAAACTGTTGAAAGCCGCATTCTGGATCGGTTGTGATAGAAAAATAATTGAAGAATGCACTCCTAGATTGTAATTCTACTAAAATATATTCTGAAAACTATTGAGAAGCAATTTGAAGAACGAACACCCATTTAGTTGTAATTCTACTTGTGTGTACTCTGGAAATTTTAAACGAGGGTAAAACCAGATCGGTCGTAATTCGACATTCGCAAAGTGGAGGAAAGTTTAATTTTCATCCAGATGCAAACTTGCCCGTGGTTAGTTTTCTCACTCTCTCTTTATTCCTTATGTCTCTCCGCCTTCAGGCGAGCGAATTGGAGACGACAATTGGATCCAATTATACTTTGACAACTGTTTAACTTTAGTTCGGGTTAATTTAAATCGATGTTTTAGGGTGCGAAATTATTAACAATATTAGAGATATTTTTTTATTTACAAACAATTTTCGTTTTATTTTTTAATATTTTCATTTTTCCTCTTCATATTGTAAGTAAAAAAAATAATATTGAAAACCTTTTAATATGAAAGATTCAATGTATTTTTTTTTTGTAAAATTGTAAGTTTTGAAGAAAATTTTAAAAATATCCCATATTTGTATGTATAAATATCTAAAAACAACTGGAATTAAAGTTTGATTGTTTTTATTTCCTTTTTATTCAATTTGTAACTTTTGAAAGAAAGAAAAAGTAAATAAATAAGAACATTCAAATGTCGAAAAACATCCGAAATAAAAGCTTTAATGTTTTTATATATATACATCTTTATTCAGGACTAATGCTTACAATATACATAAAATATAATACAAAACTATTACACAATATCATACAGTACATACAAGTCCTGAACTGGCTATCGACCAGAGGTCCGTCTGCCAATTTTTGTATTAATTTATTGTATTTACGTGTCTATCCGTAAATTTATATTCTGTCAAATTTAGGATTATTGGCTTTAATGAACTCGTAGATGGTTCTAGAGGGGAATTTAACTTTATGTTAAGTATTAGGATTAATATTGTTTTTATTTTTTAACAATTTATAATTTTAAGAAAAAAAAAAAAAACGAAATATATAAATTTTTATTTGAAATATTTTTCAAAATTCGATTTTTTTTAATTTTACAAGTTTCAATGTTTGAACTTTCATTTAAGTAAATTAAATAAAAATCATTTAATTCTTTTTATTTAAATAACTCTGACCAAGTGAATAAATCCTGAAATACAGAAATGAAATAATAGAAAAAATATTTCATTTCAGTTTATTTTTCAATATTTGAATGTTTTTTTTTTCAAAACTTAGAATAAAAAAATAAAGAAAACCTTCAAAGTTATATTTGTGATGTTATTCGATATTTGTTTTTTTTTACTTAAGAACTTACAGTTTGACGAAATAAAAAAAAAAGAACAATCAAAAGATCTTCGGGAATTATTAAAAAAAAAAACAATATTTGTTTCGTTAAGTATTTTCAGCCGTTTTTGCTGTAGATTTAAAAAAACCCTACGCATTAGCCATTTGTTCTCATCGTAATTATAAAAAGTATAAATATTTTTATTTATTTATTATTTCAATCGTTTTAGCTGTAAATCCGAGAAAACCCGGCGCATTCACCATTTATTATCGGTATAATCGTCAATATTTTCAGCCGCATTTGCTCTTGATTCGAAAAACCCGGCGCTTTCACCGATTCTTTCTCAGTATAATTGTTAAAAAACGCAGAAATCTTTATTTCGTGTCTTTCTTCCAACCGCATGGGATGTAAATCAGAGAAAACCCGGCGCATTCACCATTTATTACCGGCATAATTGTCAATATTTTCAGCCGCATTTGCGCTGGATAAGAAAAACCCGGCGCTTTCACCATTTCGTTCTCAGTATAATTGTTTAAAAAACGCAGAAATCTTTACTTCGTGTCATTCTTCCAGCCACATTGGATGTAAATCAGAGAAAACCCGGCGCGTTCACCATTTCTATCAACATAATCATTAAGAAGCTTAACAATATTTGTTTCGTATGAATATTTTCAACCGTTTTTGCTGTAGATTCGAAAAACCCGGCGCATTCACCATTTATTCTGAGTATGATTAGTAAAAAGCGTAAAAATATTCATTTCAAGTCATTTTTCCAACCGCTTTGGCTGTAAATACAAGACCCGACGAATTCACTATTTTGTCTCAACATAATCATTAAGAAGCCCAACAATCAAGAGTAAAAATCTTTATTTTATGCAATTCTTCCAACTGTATTGGCTGTAAGTCTGAGAAAATCCGGCGCGTTTATCAGTTGCTCTCATCATAATCATTGAGAAGCCTGATAATCTTTGTTTCGTGTCAATATTTTCAGCCGTGTTTGCTGTAGATTAAAAAAACCGGCGCATTCACCATTTCTTTTCATAAGAATTATTAAAAAGCGTAAACATATTTATTTTATGTCATTACTTTTATTATTTTTAGCCGTTTCAGCGGTTCATTAAAAACCCGGCGTGAATGCGCGCATAATTATTAGAAAGCGTAAAAATCAAAATCGTAACCATTTTTTCTGTTAATCCGAAAAAACCCGGCGCATTCACCATTTCTTCTCAGAACAATTATTAAAAAGCGTAAAAATATTTATTTTATGTCATAATTTTTATTATTTTTAGCTGTTTTAGCGGTTCATTAAAAACCCGGCGCGAATGCGCGCATAATTATTAGAAAGCGAAAAAATCAAAACCGTAACCATTTTGGCTGTCAATCCGAGAAAACCCGGCGCATTCACCATTTGTTCTCAAAATAATCAATAAGGAGCCTAACAATCTTTGTTTTGTGTCAATATTTTCAGCCGTTTTTGCTGTAGATTAGAAAAGCCCGGCGCATACACCATTTATTCACCGCTCAATTAATTATTCGTTGTACTAGTACGCTTGCCCAGCTGCTGCCTTTTGTGGAAATCGTAATATGGTTAGAGCAGCTCAAGACTTCTCCGCAATTCTCTTGAAAATGGGCTGATAACCCGAAACTAGTTGAGAATTTAAAGTTATTCAATATAATCTGTGTTTTATTGGTTGATTTTTAATACTTTATTCATATTTATTTCATACAATATGAACTACCAATGTCTAAATATTAAAACCATTAATTATATTAAAGATTTCTTTTTTTGTAAATAAATTATCAAACATGAAAATATATTAACATTGCTCCGAGCAGAAAGGCTTATGATCAATAGCCCTTTCGAAAAGATTTTTTTTGTTAAAGAATGTATTAAGTTTATTTATTGTATTCCTTTTTTTCAGTAAAGATATTATAGTAGTAGTAATATAGGGATTTTCTTTTGTCCAAATAGTTGAGAAATAATTATGAGAAATTAAATGTTACGAAAATAAATCCTTAATTTAAACAAGCTGTCATTACCAATAACACATTTTAGTGGCAGTTTGATAAGGATTAAACGTGTGTCGTTCCCGCATTGTGAAAATGGTTAATCGCTCTGTTTGCGCACAGACAACACACAGAAACTTTCCACTTTCGTGTGGTAACTCTTGCGATGGCGCGCGTGTGTGTGTGTGTTTGACGCCCGCACTCAAACAACGTTGACAATGTGTACGAAACAAACGCCCAAGGGTGGATGTAAACTAACGGGGGAATTTAAATTGCGCTTTATATTAGGTGGGTTTTAATAAATTACGAAGCTCTCCATTAGATTTTTCATGAAATAATATTCGAAATAAATAATAATTGTCAGAAACAGTAAAAAAAATTACAGGACAATATACGGTCTACCAGTTAAAAAATAACATACAGTAAAACAGAAAATATAAAACATGGTTAACAATAGTGGAAAATAAGTAAAGCTAATATACTGAATAAAACACTTACTATGTTTTTACCACAAAATATTTATTGTATATATATTATATTACACAAATATATACATAAATTCACGACTTAAGTTTCGACGTTTGACGGTCATTATTACTTGATAATGACCGTTTTGTGGTAAAAACATAGTAAGTGTTTTATTCAGTGATTATGAATTACCACGTAGTTACGGTCGCAACCATCATTATGATTAAAGCTAAAATAAGTTGTTAAAATTAATTATATTGCATTACGACAGATGCAATACAGTTGTTTACGCCTTTGGCGATTTTGTTTAAATTTTTGAATCACTAAAATAGGAATATATTTATTTATTATTATATTATATTATATTATATTATATTATATTATATTATATTATATTATATTATATTATATTATATTATATTATATTATATTATATTATATTATATTATATTATATTATATTATATTATATTATATTATATTATATTAATGTAATATTAATTGAAATTGAATTATTTTCATTCAAAATACAAAAAAACGAAAGAAGAGATGAGTTAACAAAATAATAACGATTACAACAAGTTTCACAGATATAAGAGAATTGCACTTCCTCGTGCGAGGAATAATAGAAAAGTGATCGTGATTTTTTTGGGGAACGGAGATTTTAAGGTGGCCCTTCTTAATGACCAGGTTGATATTGGTGTATACCTCTCTTTCTTGTAAAAATTTAATTACCAGAGAAATTCTATATTTTTCTGATTTGTTGTGGAATATTATATTCTCAGAAAAAGTCCATACTCTCTATCTCTCTTTCATTTTGTTTGATATTTTCCCGTCAAAAAAAGAATTTATAGAGAACTCATTCTCTGATAATTTTTAAAAATTATTTTTTTAAGAAATTCCTTATATTCCTGATTTATATTTTAAATTAAATTCTCACTTATCCCGCGTTGAAACATTTTTTATGTAATAATTATGAAGTGTATCAATTAAAATACTTTATAATTATTCCTGATTTATTGTGGAATATTACATTCATAGAAAAAAACTCTCCCTCTCTGTTTTTTTTTTTATTTCATATGTTCCTCGTATGAAATCAACACACATTTACACACATGAAATTATTTCTCCCGCACGCCCGATTTCTCTCCATAATATTTGTTCGGTTTAATCAACCGTTCCCCATCAGACCCTTGTCTTTCACACGAAACCAAACAATTAGGAATCCCCCAGGGCCGTCAGCAGCGCAAACATTTTAACAGCTGCCCATTCCGAAGATGAGTTCTAATCGAGTCGTTGTTACTATCAAAGTGAGGTTGCGCGAAAAGAATATTAGATTGGCTTCAAAAGCGCGGAGAGGATCAGCAGTTTTAATAAACATAAATAAAGTCAGTTTTTAATAATAATAATGATTTATAGATTATGGTCGATAGCCCTTGCGAAAAGGAAATATTTTTTTTGTTTGTTAAAGAATGTATTACGTTTATTTGTTTCAATAAAGATATTATAATAGTAGTAATTCACAGATAAAATGATACGTTTCTCAATATGTTTTAAAACGTATATAAGGTAAAGTTGTACTGATGAGGCATAAATCTCAAAACACGTGTCTACAGATACGTAATTAGATTTTTGTTTTTGAAAAGAATTGATTCAAAAACATTTAATAGATTTATCAGTATCATTTGAAAATAAGGGTAAATATCTATTGTATAATTCAATGTTCTGCGTGGGTATTTGCCCTATACCAGAAGTAGTTGTTTCAATAGATATTTATTTTTATTCAGTGGATTTACTTCGTCAATAAATTGCAGAGTAATTGAAAGTGGATAATTATTTTATTAATAAAATAAATTATTAAAAATCTACCCATAGATTAGATTGAATAACTTTAAATTCTCGACAAGTTTCGGGTTATTAGCCCATTTTAAAGAGAATTTAAAATTTATTTTCTTAATCAATATCTTTGAATTTAATATAAAACTTTTCGATCACCATTATAATAAATAAATAATAAAAATCAAACCGTTGCGGGCGGTTTGTTGGCCCTTTTTGAACTGGGTAGATTATCGTACAATTAGTTAAGCCCGACAGAAATTTTAGTCGTTTCAAATCTAAATAGAAAAGAGTATTATTCATTCACTTGGTCGCAGTTATTTATATATATTAAATAAAAATGATTTGAAAATAATTAATAAATTATTTTCACATTAAGCTCTGTGACTTTTGACTTACGTTACGTAAGTACGTTAAACAAATGCACATTAAAACAACTACTTCCCGGGCAAATACCCACGCAATATTTTATTGATGTGCAACAGCAGGTGTACATTATGTAATTCAATGTCCGGCGGAGTATTTGCCCGGGAAGTAGTTGTTTTATTGTGCATTTATTTAACGTACTTACGTAACGTAAGTCAAAAGTCACAGAGCTAAATTTATTAATTATTTTCAAATCATTTTTATTTAATACGTTTCAAATCTATTAATGTATTTACGCAAACGATCAGTTCTGTGTTCTCAAAATACATTATAAAGGCATATTTTATTTAATCCGAAACTTTTCGCGATTTCACATCATGTTTCCTTCTTATAAAAGTGCTTTTTTTACGAACACGCGTGCTCTTTTAATTCGGATTTTTTTTTTTTTTTTCGAAAAGATAATTAAAAACGTGGCGAACGGCGAGCGGAGGAGTGTTGGAGTAAAGGTAACATTCCCGCTCGCATCCTTTTGTAAAGCGTGGAAAAGGGAATGAAAGATGAAAGGGTTTCGCGAGAATTTTACGAGGAGATCCTGCGAATTCGCCGAGTTGAGTCATTGCATTGTGGAAATATTAACAATACGTTTTAAAGAAAACGAAAGAAAAGTTTTCTTTAAAACGTATTGTTAATATTTCCACAATGCAATGACTCAACTCAATATATCTCAGAAACGAAGTTTTCAACGTCAGTAGTGATGCTATTTGTTGTTAGTAAAATAAATAGTAAAATTTGATTTTATTAACTCAAATGAGTTAAAATATTACTTGGACTTTGACAATAACATTAGCGATCATGACGATTAGATAGACAACGACAAGAACGAGACATAGACAGGCTGAAAGACCTCCGGTCGATAGCCGATTTATCTACAGAATATAATTCTAATTTTTGTATATTATTGTACATACATTTAGACATTTGAATAAAGATGGTTAGTTATAATTACTTGGAACCTGATGCATTGTATAATTGACTGCCCCGAAATATTAGCCAGAATATCAATTAATATTTCGCGAAGGACTACCAGGCTCTCCACTACTTTTAGGATCCCAAATGCCAATTCTAATATAACGCGACTTTTTCCGGTATTGCGCAACTGCTGCGTTAAATTATTTAGTGTAATTTCATTTAGTAATGATTTTAAATTTTTTATTATTATATCTATTATAATTTTTGTTTGTATGCATTCATATCTTAATTAAATTTCTTTTGTAATTGAGCTAACATGTTGAACAATAAAGATATTATTATAAAAATTGTCCCAAAATTGATGCAAGATTTTAATTATCATTTTTTATTTGTAAATCCGAGGAAACCCCGCGCATTCACCATTTCTTCTCAACATAATCATTAACAAGCCTAACAATCGTTATTACGGATCTTGGGGAGTTATTAAGAAAACGATCATTGTTTCGTGCAGATATTTTCAGCCGCCTCCGCTATAAATTACAAAAAACCCGGCGCATTCACTATTTATTTTAGCCATAATTATTAAGAAGTCACACAATCTTTGTTTCGTGTCAATATTTTCAGCAGTTTTCGCTGTAAATTAAAAAAAATAAACACGGCATTCATTATTTCTTCTCGGCGTGATTATTAAATGGTGAGAAAATATTTTTTTCCAACCACTTCACCTGCAGATTTACGAAAACCCGGCGCATTCACCATTTCTTCTCGACATAATCATTAAATAACCTAACAATGTTTCATGTCAAAATTTTCAGGAGTTTTTGCTGTAGATTAAAAATTCGACGTAATAGTAATGAAAGTTGTTAATAAATAAAAATAATTTGAAAACAATAAATTACTCCATCTTTAGCCACTGCGACATTTTGAATTAAGTACTTTAAAACAAATGTTTAATAATGGACATTTGTTATTAATAAAAAAATAATAAAATTCGTTTTTTTAACTCAAATTAGTTTGTGTTTGATGAAAATGAGGAATAATTCGAGGTTCCAGTTTTTCCTTCATCTGGATCTAGTAAATTTGATAAGTGTCCTCAATTTTACTAGATCCAGATGAAGGAAAAACTGGAACCTCGAATTATTTCTCATTTCAATCAAACACAAACTAATTTGAGTTAAAAAAAAACGAATTTTATTATTTTTTATTAATAACAAATGTCCATTATTAAACATTTGTTTTAAAGTACTTATGTAACATAATTCAAAATGTCGCAGTGGCTAAAGATGGAGTAATTTATTGTTTTCAAATTATTTTAGAATTAGAAAAATAAGTAAGTTGAATTTAATAATGTTTATTCCAACTACTAACTAATATTAAAATAAAAAAAAAAAAGATTTAGAATTGACTTAGCCAGAGTTATATACGTATATATTACAATTTTACAAAATGCCTATCTACAGGGTGTCTTTCTGCCTGTTTTTGTTTTTTTTTTTGTCGGCACTCGCTGACATTATTTTTTAAATAAGTCCACATAATTTCATGAAATTAAAAATCGTAACGGAGGGGAAATTATATTTTGAGGTGATATTGAGTTTGTTATTTTGAATCAAATTAAAATAATAAATTAAAGACAACGCAAGCGCCACCTTCTGCCTAATTTCACGTGGCATCGTCAACGATTTGGGTCTACAAGGTAGACGACCGAGAATCATTGTTTCGTCCACTAAATTAAAATAAAATTGAAAACAATTAATTTACAAAATTTAGTTAACCAATTTTCTCTTTAGCGACTGCAATTTTTTTACTTGCATAAACTGAGTGCTTTAAATAAACATACGTCCCTTAAAACAACTACTTATCGGGCCAGACAAAGAGAAAATAATTAATCAATTATTCAACTGAAAGTAAATTGATTACTCTCAAATTCTTTTTATTTGATTTAACAAATGTTCATTTAATAAAATGGTCAAAAAGCAATTCATCCAGAGTGATAGATATTTCGATTTTTCGAACCTCATCAGACTAGTGTGTTCCATGTGCAATGCCTTAATGAAGGCAGTTGAACGGATCTTATATTGGGATTGAATTATTATTATAATTCAGATGTTCATTGTTAATGACATAATAAAGATATTGTCAATCTTTATAAAAACTTTTAATTTACAACAAGAAACTATAAGAAACAGTCGAGAAAACTAAGGATTTCATCACTTAGTTTTCCAGCAAAATTATTCGGTGTCCGAAAAGTGGAATTTATTCTAAGCATAGAGTAAAGTTATTAAATAATTGTTTAATAAAATTCTCTATACACAATAAAAATGTTTCTATTAAATAAAATTCCTCTAGAATAGTGGGAGGGATAGATCCCGAAACGCGTGTCTGCAGATGGCCTTATATTAAGTAACGTTAATTTTTGTTGTTTTTACATAAAATTTTTCTCGGATAAAAATTTTGTTGCATTATGCAATATTTTATTGATATGCAGCAGCAGGTGTACATTATGTAATTCAATGTCCGGCGTGGGTATTTGCCCGGGAAGTAGTTGTTTTAATGTGCATTTGTTTAACGTACTTACGTAACGTAAGTCAAAAGTCACAGAGCTAAATGTGGAAATAATTTATTAATTATTTTCTAATAATTTTTATTTAATAGATTTTTTTATTAATATTAAAATCTATCAAAATAATCGTTTAATAAAATTCTGTATACACAAAAAAATTGTTTATTGGGCTCCATCAAATAAAACCTCTCTCGAATAGAATTACGAGTGTTTTGTGGGCCGCGTTTCATTGGTAAAACAATTAAGTCACTCGCGTATGCACAGCAGGCACTCGAATAACGTAACGGTTTTACGTGATTCCATTTCGAATTTCCGAAACAGCGCGTATTTAATACAAACACGCCTTTTGTGATATTATACGGGATTTTCTTGCGTGTGCGTTTAAACCATAAATGATGTTTTTTATTTAAAAAAAGTATTATTTAGTTTCAACAATGAAATGAAATTAAACGTTTTTATAAAGATTGACAATATCTTTATTGTGTCATTAACAATGAACATCTGAATTATAATAATAATTTAATCCCAACATAAGCTCCGTTCAACTGCCTTCATTAAGGCATTGCACATGGAACACAATAGTCTGATGAGGTTCGAAAAATCGAAATATCTATGACTCTGGATGAATAGCTGTTTGAATATTTTATTGAATTTTCTAAGATTCGGTCACCGAATGATAAAAATCAATATTGCTGGAAAACGAGGTGATGAAATCCCCGGTTTTCTCAACTTTTTTTGTAGCCAATTATATAATATAGAGTGGAATTTGTCCACCTGGGATATGTAACTCTTGTCGATTTTTCACTCGACACTTAGATACACAATGAGCAAAAAAAAAATATA